>VZSF01001611.1:319-14499 GCA_013398295.1 Chionis minor | reverse complement strand
GGAAGGGAAGGGAAGGGAAGGGAAGGGAAGGGAAGGGAAGGGACCTGAAAGCTCATCTAGATCCACACCCCTGCCATGGGCAGGGCCACCTCCCACTAGACCAGGTTGCTCCAAGCCCCGTCCAGCCTCATGGTCACTCCAGATCCTTCCTAGCGGGATGGAGGCCACCCACAGGTCTGCTGCAGCAGAAGATGGACATCTCTGGATAAAGACGGCCAGAAAGCCTTCCTGCCTTCCGTGGCCGCCATTTCCAGACTTGCACATAGAGAAGTCAACAAAAATTACAGCTGTCCATTAGAATAAAACACGGCATCGTCCTGCAGCGTGAGAGAGAATAGTGGTAATGGCCTTTACCACCATAAAGGTAGATCAAAATGTTTGCAAATACTAAAGAACGTCTTTCATAACTGACCGGCACCTTTGCTTCTACTCAACAGAAAATCCCCTTCTGTTAATTCTGGCGGCATGAAAAGACTGGAGAAAAACCCTACAAACCTAGAAAAAGCTAGCAGGAAGGGATTTTAAGAACAAAAACGTCATAGGCCAAGTGTTGAAGACCACACTCAAAACAAGCAGCTCCTCTGTGCCTCCAGAGGAAGCCTCGGTGCCCTTGTTTCACGCTGTTCTACATAATTTAACCACTTTTTGACCTTAAAGAACTTTGAAGCTTGTGGGTAATCCAGCTGCGATGAGATTTCATATTCCTTCATGAAACATTTGAAGCTGCTGTTCAGTTTGCCGATGGATCCTTTTATATATCTGTGTGCAAGGCAGAAGCTTCTTTTTCTTTTTTTTTTTCTTTTATTTTTCTGAAGATGAAGGGCACCCAGTGGACGCCAGGCAGAGACCATGCAAGCTTCAAAATAATTGTTCTGCCAAAAGCAGAACAGATCAAACAACAAAGGCTATTTCTCTGTCCATCTTGAGACATCCATCTACTGACTTTGTTGTACCATGGACAGCCAGGCTCCTAATCTGTCAAAAAGTGAAGACTGCTGACTTCTCCAACTTCAACTGCTCCTGAAAGGGAATTTAAAGCTCTTAATTCCCATAGAGAAAACTCAAGCGGTGTCTCCTGGAGACCTGACTCCTCCTGTCCAAATGACATTTCAGCGTGACATCTTTTCATGGATGTCAAGGATGCCTACCCACCAGCTGAAGCTCTCAAAGAGTAGAAGTACGTGAGCTTTGTCCACGAGCTCTTCTTACTACTTCTGCATCGACTGTCCCCAGCATCTTCCCTGTCACTCGCACTTAGAACTTCATCGCTGCCTTCAACTGCAACATGTCTGAGCTCCCGCATCAAACTAGGTGGAAGTCTTCAAAAATCCTTTGTGCGTAACATCCTTAAAACACAGGCCTCCCCACCCATCTAGGCAGCCATGTAATCCCACACCTCAACTATAGCAATGGTTTGTCCTCCTGCCTTGACAAAAGCATTCTCATTCCACCACTGTCTATTCAGCGTACCGCCAGAAAGATCATTTCCTCAGCGCATGGCTTTCTCGCTGCCGTTTCTCCTTTGCTCAACTTGACTGGCTCCCTTTCCTCTACCAAGAGTCAGCCAGTGCTTATTTTAAGGTTCTCCACCACCTAAGCCTCCCTTAGCCATCCATATTGCACGGCGAGGCACCAACTCCTCCTTGGTTCCCCCAGCGTGCCAGCCTTGCTTGGGCTGCTCACTCAGGGCATGGCGAATTAAGCACCTCTGTGCGCCTGCCCTCGCTCGGGCTGTCCCACTAAGAACAGCTAGAATTCCTCCTAAATATCCAACACCTCTTCAAAACGCTCCTTTGACTTGATACCTCCAAAAAGTGACTCCAGGCTGCCACGGTGCTCCATCACCCACCTTAATCCACTTGTCACAGGCTCTGGGGGCACGGAGTACGGTTTTGCTCTGCGCCTGGGTACTGCCTGAAACAAGGAAGTGTGGATGAACAGTCCCACGTCCCTGAGTCCCACCAAACATACATGAGAACTGCTCTTTCCAGAATCCTCGGACAATCCTCACCATGAGCAGAAGGGGTTCACCCCAAAGACGTGGTCCTTTTACTTCTTGTAACCATCACTAATGCCCACTAGATTTGATCCACTGACTACTTAAAAGTTGTCAATGACAGAATCCAAGATCATTAATCTGCACTTCGATCATGAGAACCCAATGCCTCCTGATCGGAAATTTGCTTGTGGAAATAGCACACACTGTGTTTGGACATTGATGTAAGCAACAAGTAGATTCCCAAGTACTTCAAGCGCAGCCTTTGTGCTTGTCTCCTCTTGGCCCCAGGTCTTGCTTTGCTGGTGAATGTAAGCTGTGGTTTCTCCCAGAGCTACATATGGTTGGACTCGATGATCTTGAAGGTCTCTTCCAACCCACGTGATTCTGTGGTTCTAAAACTTACAATAGTGTCAACAAACGGCTACTCAGAGACTCACAGAATGGTTTAGGTTGGAAGGCACCTTAAAGACCATCTACTTCCAGCCCCCTGCCCTGGGCAGGGACACCTCCCACCACACCAGGCTGCTCCAAGCCCCGTCCAACCTGGCCTTGAACCTCCAGGGATGGGGCAGCCACAGCTGCTCTGGGCAACCCCGGCCAGGGGCTCCCCACCCTCACAGCCAGCAATTTCTGCCCAACATCCCACCCAAATCTCCCCTCTTCCCCTGGAAAACCATCACCCCTCATCCTCTGGCTGCAATCCCTGATCCAGAGTCCCTCCCCAGCGTTCCCGGAGCGCCTTGAGGGTCTGGAAGAGGCTGGAAGGTCTCCCCGGAGCCTTCTCTCCTCCAGGCTGAACCCCCCCAGCTCTCCCAGCCTGTCCTCCCAGCAGAGGGGCTCCAGCCCTCCCGGCATCTCCGGGGCCTCCCCCAGCCCCGCTGCAACAGCTCCGTGTCCTTCTGCTGTTGGGACCCCCGGAGCTGGACCCGGGATTCCAGGTGGGGTCTCCCCCAAGCGGAGCAGAGGGGCAGAATCCCCCCCCGGCCCTGCTGCCCCCGCTGTGGGGATGCAGCCCGGGGGCCGGGGGGGTTCTGGGCTGCCGGCGCACGGTGCCGGCTCACGTTGAGCTTCTGCTTCACCAACATCCCCAAGTCCTTCTCCTCAGCGCTGCTCTCCAGCCGTTCTCCGCCCAGCCGGGATTTGTGCGTGGCATTGCCCCCACCCCCATGCAGGACCTTTGTCCTGGTTGAACTTGTTGATGTTGGCACGGGCCCACCTCTCCAGCCTGTCCAGGTCCCTCTGGATGGCATCCCTTCCCTCCAGCACGTCAACTGCTCCACACAACTCGGGAGTTTCATCCAGAAACACAGTGAATGGGAGAAAACCCCAGTTTGGGAGCACAGAGCACGCGTTGTCTCAGGGTTGCTAAAGGCACCGTCAGTTCTCGGGGCCTCAGAACATCCATGCGAGTCAAACATCATTTAAGTCACACACCGAAGGTTTGGAAGGGTAAAGCGACCCGCGAAAGATTATTGAG
Organism: Chionis minor; assembly: GCA_013398295.1. NCBI lineage: Eukaryota > Metazoa > Chordata > Aves > Charadriiformes > Chionidae > Chionis > Chionis minor. The sequence goes on along the minus strand of VZSF01001611.1, from coordinate 11,023 downwards.
CGGCCACAAACAAAGCCCCGAGCAGAACCTTAGCGCAGCATCTACCCTCACCTGCTCCCAACGACGTCCCCTTATCAGCCAGGCCTTTTTATACACAAGCTAAACCATTTATTTCTTTTCCCAGCCTCAAACTACTGCAGCAAAAGCAATAATCCACCGTGCGCTAACAACATCCATCCAGGAGGAAGAACTCCTGAGCTGCGCCTGCTTGTAGGTGAGCGTGGGACTGACTGTTCACTGATGCCCAGGAGGAAGTCGGGGTCAGGTCCACGGATGCCAAAAAAAAAAACCCCAAAAAAAGGAAAAAAAAGTAAAGAAAAGAAAAGTAGGTCAAGCAATTCGCATTTGCTGAAAAGGACAAAGAACGCTGCAGATTTTTTTATTACCTTATGCAAGCGCTACCAAATATCCGAGGCATCCTTTTTATCTGATTCAAATCCCACATGAGTAATCCGTGATTAAATTTAGTGGGTGTGAAATTTCATTAGGTCGTTCAATTTTAAGCATATTGGATAATGAAGTTCCGTCGTCCTTCAGAATTAAGAAAAAAAAAAAAAATCAAAATTAATACTGTAATTTTTATCTCACTTCCAGCCTTCCCCCATCTGCGAGATTATTCTCATTCGTGTAAGACATCGGTGTCTTACAGCTCCATCTTTGATGCACGTGACCTTTGCTATCGAGAGAGGTTGACGGCTGGTAAATGTTGGGAGGCAGCGAAGAGCACGGCTCAACCTTCTGACTCCACTCTCCAAAGCTAAAAGCCAAATGAGACTTCACCCCGTGCTTGTTTAGGATAAATCCGGCTCAGAAACGCAAGTTTTCTTGAAACGAAGCCACGGAGCAACCCGCTCCATTTTACGGACTCCGGCAGAGATGTTTTCTACAAAATCCACGACGTCTCAGAAAAATCTTTGGGCTGATTCAACACTACCCCGCACGATCGCGTTTCTGTTGGAATGGGAAAAATGTTAATAGGTAGCAGATGCCACATTAAGTCTTAATTTACCACTCCGAAGACCCAGGCAATTCCGAGAGAAGCCGCCAACTTGCTGTGGACCGAAAGGTTTCTCGCTAAGACAAAACAAGAGAGGTTTGGAGTTTTTCCGGCCTTTCGAAATTCTGCTTTTTCAAAAACACTGATTTAAACTCGCGCTAGGATTTTGTAAGACCAGCAGGGCACCGACGGGGAGCGGAGTGGCCACGCCAACATTTAACAGTACGTTACCCCGCGTTTCCCAAGCAGGACCAATAAATTGTGCTTATTTCCCCCGCCTAGAAGGATTATACAATTACATTTTTCAATTTAATTGCATAATCCTTGGGAAGAGCCCAGCTGAGAAAGAGTTAAACGACAGCCACGATTCATCTCGCTGTATTTTCCAGGTGCTTCCCAAGCAGATGAAGCCACTCTCTGCCAGCACAAATAAATAATATCTATACCCACATCATAACAATGTATTTTCAGCTCGATGTCGTTCACCAAAGCACGATGACAAATAATTGGTGGGGAAAACGGAGCTGTCAATTCTGCCTTAATCATGTGTTTACTTTCAGTCTTGACAGAAGTTGCAATATTTCTCCCATTCTCCTAAATGGCTACCAGCTGTTTTCAGTAAATGAACTGAATACGGCAAACACCAATCTGCCTCCTATATTCTTCCGTGCTTTATTGCTGGATAGTTTTCTCATGAAAGAAGGGGGGAAAAAAAAAAAACCACCAAACTAAAAACCCCAAAATTCAGCGAAGAAGCTGAAGCTTCACACGCGCAGAGAAGCATCACGGTGAAGATCACATGTGGACAGATGTTACTTGACGGCACAAGACCGATACGTGTCAGTCTTGACATTTATTGAAAGTATCCCCCAATATCGCACGTCTACGTTAAACAAATCCGGCCCTGAATTCACCGTAGAGTCTCCTAGAGTAGGAGTTGTGAGACATCAGTCAGGCATCGACAGCAAAACAAATTAAACACCATAAAACAGTGAAAAACCGACAAGCCAACCTGCAACTTTAAATAGCACCGATGAGCTTTTTCAGTCGATAGCTATTTTCTGGCGAAGCTCCACCGCGTCCTCCCTCAACTTCCCCCAAACCTGCATTTTTCACATGACTAAAATGCTCATCCAAGCCCGGATCGGTGTAATTCCCAGCCCCTTTACGCCTCGCGCCATCTCACGCACGCTTTCTTCATCCATCCTGCCTTCCTGCCTATCTTGGGCCGTTTTCCCTGATCTCCTCTCTCGTGAGGCCCAGCGCTATCGGACACCTCGAGAAGACAGATGCCGTAGGGAGCAGGAAAGCCAACACGCCTCCAACTCCAACGAGCACAGAGACACACTAACGGTGCGTCGACATCAGTGCTTTAGCCTGGGGTGGGAGTGCACCTCCCATCAGATGTTAATGGCCCATGCTAGCTGCATGGATGCCATGGACGTGGAGGAGAACCCAGAGGAGAACCTGGAGGAGAACATGGAGGGGAACCTGGAAAAGAACCTGGAAGAGAACCAGGGGAGTGAAGTTATTTGACGATGTAGGCAACAGAACAGGACTGACTATGAGAAAAAGAAGGAACACAAAGGTAGGGAAGAAGACACTTGCATTGGGTTTGGGAGCAGGGGAGCTACAGGAGAGCTTATAAATCCTTCAAGGGAGGGGGCCGGGAGGACGGGGCCAGGCTTTTTCCAGCGGTGCCCAGGGACAGAGAGGTGTCTGTGTTTGTGACGGGCACAAACTGGAACGTGAGAAGTTCCATCTCAACATGAGGAGGAACTTCTTGTCTTTGAGGGTGGCAGAGCCCTGGCAGAGGCTGCCCAGAGAGGTGGTGGAGTCTCCAACTCGGGAGACATTCCCAACCCGCCTGGACGCCATCCTGTGCAACCTGCTGAAGATGGACCTGCTCTGGCAGGGGGGTTGGACTAGGTGATCTCCAGCAGTCCCTTCCAACCTACCTCTACGATTCTATGATACAGAGGTGGCTTCTGTGAGATGCTGCTAGAAGCTTCCCTCATGTCCCAGAGAGCCACTGGCCAGTGATGGTGATGGTGGTAGAGTCTCTGGGATAACAAAAATAAAAAAAGGGGAAAAAACCTGCTGTTGAACAGCAGCAGGCGAGAGGGGTGAGAAGATGCGGAAGCAACAATTCTGCAGACACCAAGGTCACTGAAGAAGGAGGGGGAGGAGGTGCTTCAGGAGCTGGACCAGAGATTCCCCTGCAGCCCGTGGTGAAGACCATGGTGAGGCAGGCTGTCCCCCTGCAGCCCATGGAGATCCACGGTGGAGCAGATGTGGAGGAGATCCACCTGCAGCCTGTGGAGGACCCCATGTCAGAGCACGTGGATGCCTGAAGGAGGCTGCGACCCCGTGGGAAGACCACACTGGAGCAGACTCCTGGCAGGACCTGTCGCCGTGTGGAGACAGAAGCCCACGTTGGATTTGGGTTGCTGGCAGGACTTGCGACCCCATGGTGGGCCCACACTGGAGCAGGCGGTTCCTGAAGGACCCCATGGAAGGGACCCAGGCTGGTGCAGTTCATGAAGAACTGCACCCCATGGGAAGGACTTATGCTGGAGAAGTTCACGGAGGACTGTCTCCCATGGGAGAGAACCCAGGCTGGAGCAGAGGAAGAGTGTGAGGAGTCCTCCCTCGGAGGAGGAAGGATCGGCAGAGACAACGTGTGATGAACTGACCACAACCCTCGTTCCCCTGCGCCGCTCAGGATGGGGATGTAGAGAAAATCAGGAGTGAAGTTGAGCCTAGTAGGAAGGGACAGGTGGGGGGAAGGTGTTTTAAGATGTAGTTTCTATTTCTCATTACCCTCCTCTGATTGAACGGGTAATAAATTAAACTGATTTTCCCAAGGCGAGTCTGTTTTGCCCGTGATGGCAATCGCTGAGTGTCCTCCCTGTCCTTATCTCGCCCCACGAGCCTTTCGTTATATTGTCTCTCCCCTGTCCAGCTGAGGAAGGGAGTGATAGAGTGGCTTTGGTGGGCACCTGGCATCCAGCAAGGGTCAACCCACCACAACACAGTAGCAAAAATGAGAAATACGGGGATTTAGACTTCAATGGACTTTGGCTTGTTCAGGGGTCTGGTCAGTGGGATCCCGCGGGATGCGGTCCTCAACGGCTCCGTGAGAACTGGCCGTGCGGGGCTGGCATCAGAAAAGCCACCCCTTTGCTGGAGTTGACATTGTCAAGGAGGACTTCTGCAGATAGACTGGCAGCAAAAGGAGAATCAAGGGAAACACGGGTCCACTGAAGAAGGCAGCGAGGGACCTAGCAGCCAAGGCCATGGAGAAGACTAAGATAATTCAGCTCCTTCTCCGCTTTGCCTTTATCGGCTCGCTCTGCTCCCACGTGCCGAGAGCAGGCTGTCTTGGCAGAGTCTGGAGAAGTGAAGTACAACTGTTGATAGAGGACAGATGACTTATGGAACACTTAAGCAACCTGGACATACTGAAGTCCCTAATGGCAGACGAGATGTATCCAAGGGTGCCAAGGGAGCTGGCTGGTGTGACTGCCACTCTCCGTCATCTCGGAACGGTCACGGCGATGGGGAAGGTTCCTGACGACTGGAAAAAGGGAAACATCACACCTTCAAAAAGGGTGAAGAGGATGAAGAGGGGAATGCCAACCCAGTCAGCCTCACATCTCTACCCAGACGTTCATGAAGCAAATCCTTCTGGAAACCGTAACCAGGCATGTGAAGGATAAGGCGGTGATTGGAACAGCCACCACGGACTCTGGATCAGGAAGTGGAGCCATAGGACGAGGGATAATAGCTTCAAACTGGAAGAGGGGAGATTTAGGGGAGATCTCAGGAAGAAATTTTACACCATGAGGGTGGGGAGCCCCTGGCAGGGGTTGCCCAGAGAAGCTGTGGCTGCCCCATCCCCGGAGGTTCAAGGCCAGGTTGGACGGGGCTTGGAGCAACCTGGTCTACTGGGAGGTGTCCCTGCCCAGGGCAGGGGGGTTGGAAGAAGATGGGCTTTAAGGTCCCTTCCAACATCAACCATTTGAGGAGTCTATGACTTGTGAAGCACAAATCATGCCCAACTACCCCGACTGACTTCGTTAATGAGATGACTGGCTCAGCGGCTGACGAGAACACCGTGGATATCGTTTACCCCGACCACAGCATGGCTCTCAGCATCATCTCCTCCAGGATGGGGGAATTAAGGACCATACGGCTGAACTACAACGTGGGTGGAAAAATGGCTGGATCATCAGACCGGAAGGGTAACGGTCGGTGATTTGTAGTCAAACTGGCATTCCTAAGGCCTGGAACGTATGTGTGGAGGAGGACAGGAGCTGGGTTTGCTCAGCCAGAAGAAAAGGCAAGTTGGAGACCTTGATGCCTGGGGTTGGAGACCCCCAGCCACCTGCTGGGGGGTTAGAAGGAAGACGGAGCCACGCTGTACTTGGAGGTGCACAGCGAAAGCATGACGTGCAACGAGCACAAGTTGCTGCAAGAAAAATTCAACTCAATATTGGGAGAAAACACATCCACAGGGAAGGTGGAACGGGGGCCCAGCGAGGGGATGGAAATATCCTTTCCTGGCTAAATCTAAAACTCAATTGGATATGACTCTCCATCTAACTTTGAAGTTGGCTTTGATTTGAGCCAGGGGCTGAGGAAAAAAGATCTGCAGAGAGCCCTTCCAAACTAAATTATTCTAGGATTTAATATATTAGCCGGAGAGTTTCTGACACAGAATTATTTAATAATTGCTATTTTATGCATTCTCCATTTCTCTCCCGCACTTCAGTGCCCGCTTCTCCTGCCTTCTCTCCCCTGAAACGGTCGCTTTTTGTTCCGTGCTGGCAATTACAACGAGCGTGGCTTTATATGAAGTATCTCTCAGATAGGAGTCCTATTTTTCACCTGAATTTGGACGCTAAGAGGTGCCGGATTCATTTCAGGCACCACGCTCTGAGTGGTGTCAAGTACCTTCTGTTATTAGAAGCAACGCTGGCAACGAAGAGTGGGGTAGAGGGAGAGCACAAAGTCAGCGTGCACTCATTTGCCTGGTAATAGGTGATAAATCAGAATATGGTAATAGCTTTAATCATTCCTATTGAAGCTAATTTACTCTTTTTTTTTTCTTTTTTTTTTTTTAACTGTGGACAGGAAGCTTAATGAAAAAGGTAAACAAACCAGAGCGGAGTAATGACATATACTGACTGGTCTGCCCATCACAAACAGAGCTTCTGTATTGTTTGCTAATGATTTATTAAAGAGCTGTCTCAGACCCAAGGATCCGAACCACAACCATCATTCCCACAGCGAATTACGCCTGCTGGAAAACGATGCAAAACGGAGCTTTACAGTTCGACGGGAGAATCGCATCCTACATCAGCAGACTTTGCCTCCCTGTCCGAGAAGCCGCGCGCACTCTGGAAAATTAACGGCGAATCAAGTAGGGGAAGGAAGGGGAAAAAAATTAAAAAAAATAGTGAAATGAGAAGGCATTTAAATGAATCCTTTGGCAAGGGATAAAGGAAAGACGCACAAAACAAGGGTAGAAGAGCTGAACTCCAAACTGATGAATGCTCGACGCAGGCATGAACATCTGCCCTCCGCAGCATCCTCATCCCCTCCCGGAGGGTCCGGCCACCAAATGTTCCAGCACACATGCTGCCGCTATCACTGGCACTGCAATTAAAAGATATCAGCTCGTTGCCAATTTAAACGAGGCTGGGGGGGTGAAAAAGGCTGGTTGCCTGAACTGACCCGGGCTGGGTGTCCTGGACAGGGTGTACTTTGTGTCTCCCACTGGAAGCAATTTGCAGCGTTGCTGTGATAAAGGCGTCGATAACCGTCGGCGTTGAACAGCCAAGAAAGGACGTTTGGTCTCGTCGTCCTGATTCAGCGATAGCGGCCAGGGACACGGCGGCGGGGGGAGGACGTAGCCCTTCATAAAACCCAGCAACGACGCACATTCGAACCGGCGCGTTGCCCTGTGGGCACAAGGCAGGGCTGGCTCGTGAAATTGGGGAAAGGTAAAAATATTCCCCGCCAGCTCCCTCGGCTTGTGGAGAAGTCTCTGTAATTTATTTTGAATTAACCCGCTGCAGCACCACGCCTCTATTAATTTACGGAAAAAAACCAAAAAGCCGTTAACAGTTGGGTGATATATGTCTGAATAATGAAAAGTGAGTAGTAAAAAAAAGGAACATGTGCTAGTAAAATGTATTAACAACACTAGCTAGGCTAGAGAAGACCACAAGGAGTTATAGGGGGGAAAAAATGTACAAAGTTTGGTGAATAAACACAATGACACGCATAAAATAATACATATTGGGGAAAAAAAAAAACCCAAAGCATCCAAAATATTAAATGAACTATATCCACTCTGGTGGATAACAGTGGGACTGGTGGTAACCGTGCCAGGATGAAGAGAAACATCTGCTCAATGAGCAACCGGCGTCTGGGAAAGCAAATAAGATATTACGGCGCATAAGGAAAGGTTCTCTATTAATCAGTGCTTTGCGCTCCTCCGGATGCTCCACGTGGTGCCAGGCTCTCCAGCTCGAAAGGAATATTGCAAAGCTAATGGGGATTATGGAAGGGCTGTTCACTTTAGAAAGGAAGGAAGAAAGAAAGATGTAACAGAAAGGTGAAATTTAAGCAATGGTCTACAGGGACAACGACAGAGCAGAGGAGCGGGGCTGAGATGTGCTATCAGGTCTTTGGGGTGTTTCACGGTGAGGGTACCAGCACGGTGGGACAGGACAAGGTCCAACAGTCATCAAAAGATGATGGACACCAGGGAAAAAGGTTCCAAGTATCTCCTCGAGCAGGTGCAAGGGAGCAGAGAAATGGGTTACTGGTGATCAGGCCCTGAAGAACTCAAGGCTTCAAGAGTCCTCAAAGAGCAAGACTGCCCCAATGGGACGAACATGAGTTGCAGGAAGGTCCAGTGGCGCGGGATGATCTTTTTCCACTGTGGACCCAATTCCTTGCTTGATGTCCTTTGGGATCAGCAGAAGAGCCTCAAAAGGTCCAGCAGGTTGGAGGCCTAGGGACGATAATTAGCATGGAATACATCCAGCACAGAAAGAGCTAGGAGATTTCATACCAAAGAGCTTAAACCAAACTAACAGAGCTCTTAATGGGATTTAAAATCCACCCGCCTGGAGAGGGGAAAGGAAGAATCCTCCGTGTCTTCTCGTTGTGGAGGTCTTGCGCCTCTCTGCAGCATCTGGTGCTGGTCCTGCCATGGAGAGGAGAAGGAACCAGGCGGAGCATGAGGACCTGCTCCAGACTGGCAATTCTTAGGCTCTCACCTTGTCCCATGCTTGAAAGACAGATGATTATAATAATATAGGAGGTGAAATGAGGAAGACATCTAAGAAAATGAAGTACGGTTTCCAGCTTTCAAGCAGAGGTCAATAAACAGGGCAAATTCTTTTTTTTTTTATAGTTTCAGACAGCTTGGCGGGATCTTTTTGGTGTTGGTATGTCAAAAGATAAAGAGATTATGAAAAAGAACATGAAAGTGAAGATCTGAAGAGCTTCAGCAGAATCAAAAAGTCCTCCTAAAGCTCCTGCAAGAGCATAGAACTTTTATAAATGGCCCAAAGATACCTCGTTTAGGATTTTGCGATTTCAATGCTTTTTATCCTCATTCCAAAACTTCCACCTCACGTTACACCTGACATGGCTTATGTGCCTGGTCACGCACTTCCACGCAGAGCTGGAGAAGGTATTGCTGCCAAGGGTGCAGCAGTTGGCTGCTTCATCACGTATGAACCTTCCTCGCTGTCGGCTTCAATGTTCCTTACACACATACCATTTGACTGATCTTTTGACCAGAATGAGAGACGTGTCCCTGAAAACGACTATTGTGGTTTTGGTCTTCGTTTTTTTGCCCAAATTTCTTCCTTTCTCCCTCTCTCCCCTTCATTACAGTACTGAAGGTGACACCTAGCTAGCCCTCTTCATCCTCAAACTACAGAGACTCACAGAACCATTGAATGGTTAGAATTGGAAGGGACCTTATAGATCACCTAGTTGCAACCCACCCCGCCGTGGGCAGGGACACCTCCCACTAGACCAGGTATGCACCACCTTCTCCCAGGTTCCCACCCAGCCTCTTGATACACCTCTTGATTTTAATCCCACTTTCACAGGGGCTGGCAAATCAGCAAACGTTTCTTTTACCTATCGCGTACTTCATGGAATTCTGTGCAATTGTGTCTTCAGCTTCTGGGGCGTGAAAATGAGCATTTTTTTAGAATCATAGAATCACAGAATCACTTGGGTTGGAAGAGACCTTCAAGATCATCGAGTCCAACCATAACCTACACTACCAAAATCACCACTAAACCATGTCCCTCAACACCACGTCCACCCATCTTTTAAATACCTCCAGGGATGGCAATTCCACCACCTCCCTGGGCATCTCTTTGAATCATAGAGTCATGGAATGGTCTGGGTTGGAAAGGACCTTTAAAGGCCACCTAGTCCGACTCCTTGCCATGAGCAGGGACATCTCCAACCGGATCGTGTTCCTCAAAGCCCCGTCCGACCTGGCCTGGAATGTTTCCAGGGATGGGACATCTCCCAGCTCTCTGGGCAACCTGGACCACTGTCTCACCAGCCTCAGCGTAAAAAATGTCTTCCTTGTATCTTGTCTAAATCCCCCCTCTTTTAGTTTAAAGCCATTAGCCCTTGTCCCATCACAACGGGCGCTGCTAAAAAGTCTGTCCCCATCTTTCCTCTAAGCCACCTTTAAATACTGGAAGGCCACAGTAAGGTCTCCCCGGAGCCTTCTCTTCTCCAGGCCATTTGAGAATGGTCTTCCCCAAAGCCCATGCGCTCTTCATCTCCTTCAGCCCCCCCGCATTCGTGACACTCAACAGTGCAAAATCAAGCTAGTTAAATATTTCCGTTCCTCACTGAAACTTCTATTTCAGTCGGTGCATCCTGGGAGCAGCTTGCATGGGGTATTTACCTACCACTTACACCTAGACCAACCATCTTGCAACCTGCAGGTGACACCAGCTTCTTGCATGGAATTTATCCCTTCCTAGTACAAAGAATCACCACCTTTTTTTCGGTAGAAAATTAAAACTGCTGACTGCCTGGTAATCATGTCTTGGAAACAGGTACAACACATTGTCAAGGTTATTTTACCTGACTACTGGCAGATGAGGAGACCACAGAATCACAATCTCCCAGGTTGGAAGAGACCTTTGAAATCATGGAGTCCAACCATCAACCCAACACTGCCCAGCCCACCCCTAACCCATGTCCCTCAGCACCACGTCTGCCCGGCTTTTAAATACCTCCAGGGATGGCGATTCCACCACTGCCTTGGGCAGCCTCAGCCAGTGCTTGATGACCCTTTCCATGAAGACATTTTTCCCAATATCCAACCTAAACCTCCCCTGGCACAACTTGAGGCCGTTTCCTCTTGTCCTGTCGCTTGTTCTTCAGGAGAAGAGACTGACCCCCCCTGGCTACACCCTCCTCTCAGGCAGTTGCAGAGAACAAGAAGGTCTCCCCTCAGCCTCCTCTTCTCCAGGCTGAACAACCCCAGGTCCCTCAGCCGCTCCTCAGGAGACTTGGGCTCCAAAGATGCTCTGAAGGCATTGAGGGTACTGATTGACAACGAAGCTGTATCTCAGCGTCATTACAACTCAGCTGAGCAAGAAGTTAGAAAGATTCAGCCATATTCTCATGATTAAAGG
>VZSF01001610.1:359-40142 GCA_013398295.1 Chionis minor | reverse complement strand
GCGGGTCCCCACTCAAGGCCTGGCTTTGCAGCCGGAGCGGCGGCGCTGTCGGTGTCAGGCTTGAACTTGCTCGTAGAAACGGAGCTGAATTCCGGCGCACCCGGGGCAAGCTTTTAATTCAACAAACTCTGCGCTGGCTGTTTTGTTGAGGGGGAAAAAAAAAAGCAGTTCTGCACTATCCTCTGTGCGTACCAGGTCACGAGCAGCCTCCCTTTGAAAGGAAAAGACGGAGCTTGGCTCCATTTTGGAGTTTCTAAGACATTAAATATAGAGAAGACACATAGGTAAAGCTTCTATTCTCGCCGAGTAGACATTGAATATTAAAGTTATATGATGATATTTATGGGGCGAAACGTCGCGGGGTGGGGGGGATGGGCCTTGCTTAAACCAAACGTTCTTTATTTACTGGCTCCTGAATATTCACGGCATGAGCATCCGCGCGGTCGGAGGCAACGGAGTGTGTGGATGTACCGCGTGCACGTCCACCCACCCTCCGGCAGCGTTAGGCAGCGTAGCAATTAAACTAGTGTATTCCTGTCAGCTCTTAACTAATTAGACAGTAGATATTGAGGTTTTATTTGGGGGAGGAATTAGAAGGTTTTAGATGCTTTTTCTTCTGACCTTAGCGGAGCCCCCCCCGCCCCGTGGAAGGATTCCTTGTAGAAGAAGTGAAATGTATTAGTGCTCACGAAGGGAAAGTTTTGATTTTAATAAAATTAAATACAGCTGCTTTGGGCAGCTTCTCTCACAGACTGGCAGCTAAAACCAACTTTCTGTAGTTCATTGAGCTTGGGGGAAAATGTCAGATTTATGCATTTTCAGAGACAGTATAATATACTGTTTTGACAAGCTAAACTTTTTTCTATTAAAATGATTTGTGGATTATTTCACTGATATATGCAATCCTATATTCAGCTACAGCGTTGGTGGCACAGGAACTCTGGAAAAGTTGTCCCTGCGACATAAAAAGTTTATTTATTGTGTTTTTTTCTATAGGTAAAGTGGAAAACTGAAGTTGGCTTTAAGTGTTTGCAATCTGAGAAACGATGTGAAAAAAGCAGCTCGACTCAATGTACATTCTTTTCAACCTTTTCTTTTTTGTGTGAAGGCTTTTGTCTTTGTACCTTTGCATTATTTGTAAATGAAATGTAATAAAAGTTCAACTGGTTTTGTCGCTGGCTGCTCAGCTTTTTCTCAAGTCCTGTTTGTCCTTGGTTTGCTTTTTGACTGATGGTTTTCACTGTTGAAATATTGGTGTTTTCAGTGCTGGCGTTTATAAAATAACAGCAAAATCAAATTATTTTGGTTAGCTGGCTTCTTCCAGCTGGGAAGCCTGAACTTTTGTTGCTCTCCGCAAGCGGGAGCTGTGGATGGATCTGAAAGTGCGTTGCCATCCCTCGGGAAGTTCAGGCTCTCTCCAGCAGCACTCCCGAGTCCTGAAGTCTCTTGGTGACGCTGTGGTGACCGTCGCGGCTTTTCTCAGGTCAGAGCCTCCGTCACGCTGCGTAGCGGGGCCTTTCCAGGCTGAGGAGAGTCTCTCCGTCTGTCTGAGGCGTTGGGATTTTGGGAAGAGAAAAGGAGTGTGTAAATGGTCCGACCTGCCTACTCGGATCGTCGGAGGTGTGCGCTTTACACGCTGGGAGAAGCTTCCGCCGCAGCAGACCTGGCGCGGGGCTGGTCGTCGAGGTAAGCGGCGCCAGCGCCGAGAAAAGGGTTACGCTGCGGAGGCAGCTGGGGCCGGATTAATCTTTTTGGGATGGAATTCACCTTTTTCTGCTGCCGCTTTCTGCTCGTCCGGGGGAAGGGTTCACCGGCAGTGGGGGGGTGACCGGGGGGGCCTGTGCTGGGGGGGCTTTGTGGGAAGCGTAACCGAGCGGAGCGGCAGCGATGCTGAGGGGGTGCCCCTGCCCGCCCAGCGCCTCCGCTTGGGAACGCTCCATCTCGGGCCTTTCCCGCTTCGGAGTCACTTTCTTGGAAGCCACCTACAATCCCTTCAGTCCTCCAAGCCGTTCTGTGTAGGGAATTGTGTAGGGAATGTCGTTCCCTGGGCTGCCTCAGCTGCGGTGTCCGGCTGGAGGGAGGAAACGGTGCGGCTGTTTTCACGACTGTCTTAAACGAGTGGAAGGAGACGGTCCCCAAGTGCCGTGATCGGCCGGATCCCCACCGGCGCCACTCGGAAGCACTAGCGTTCCTTCACCGTTGCCTCCGGAATGTGCGACTCCAACGCGCGTGGCTGTGGAGATCCGCGCTCGGCGCAGCGCAGCCTTTGCCATCAGCTTTCCAAGAGTAGAGGGGGAGCAGGTGCGTCCACCCCTCGCTCCTTTGGTGAGGGGAGCAGCGCGTGTTTCCCACAGGGGCTCCCTTCCAGAGGGGAACTCCGACCCTGCGCTGAGTGCGGGACGGGAATAGCGAAACGGGACCGCGCTCCCGCAAGCAGCGCAGGTTTCCGGGTAATTCAGGTGAACTGCTTACCCCAAGCAGCTGCAAAATCTGGCTCGTAGCGTCTCTTTAGGCAGACGGGAATGCTGCCGGGTCACCGTTTACCTGGAAGAGCCTGGGGATGGTGGCAGGGCGGGATTTAAGACAGTTACCCACTGGAGAAACTGGTCCCAGCACGGGGGAGCACCCCTGATACGAGCGGCTGCGGTTTCCCTCGTTCCGTGGCTGGCTGGCTGTGGGAGCCCGGCTGTGGTGGCACGCGACAAACAGCGTAAAGCTTTCCCTGATCTCCCTAAAGCTCCCTGCCGCTGCCGGAAGCGGGTCGGGCAGTGGCTCGAGGGAGGCTGGGGCGAAGGGAAAGGCGGCCCCTGGCCTCTGCGCTGCTACCGGAATCACGAATTCAGCCGGGGGCTCCCCAGCACTGCCCCGTCCGCTCTGGAGGGCTCCTCTCCTACGCAGCTGGGGGGAAAAACTTTCACACAAGGAAAAAGCCACATGCACATAACCAAGGAGAAGTCTAGTATTTATTATCCAACATTCCAGAGTATTTATTATCCAACATTCCAGAACAAAGATACTCTCCTTAAAGTGCCTTTTTTTTTTTTTTTTAAACTGTTTTGTGAGCAACTTGTACCTAAGGCTGCTCTGGGTCCTTTTCAGACCAGTGCTGGGTTTGCTGTGCAGTAGGTCTTGAAAAGGAGAACAACGTTCACACGTTGAGTAGGGAAGAGATTCCTGGGACGCATCCACGCTAAACTTACTCCAACACTTCCAGCTGCTGCAGGCAGCTTCTCGGCACCTCTTTCCACGGAGCGTAGAGAACGCGCATTTGCGGTGGCGGGGGCTTGTGCGCGCGCTCGCCGCCTGCGCCTCGGCCCTTCCAAAAGGGTTTTATTTTTTTTTGTAGCGTTTAAAGAAAGTTGCTGTGGTAGAAGAGGCGGCAGGTGACGCGCTGCCGGGTGGCGCTGCGCGGAGGGCAGTGGGACCTTACGGACAGTTCGTTAATACTGGAGCAAGAGTGGGGCAGCCGAGCGCGGGGTTTTTTAAAAGCAAGTTTGGCTGGACAGAGGTTTAATCGGAGGTTAGTCTTGCTGCACTCTATACGTTTCGTAGTCTTCTGGGATGGTGTCTGAGGAGGAGGAGATTGAAAAATTAAAAAAAGGAAGTAGAACCAGAAATAAAAAAATGGAACGAGCTGCCGCGCGGCATCCCGTTAGGCTACCCGAGAACACGTTAACTTCTTGAAAGCAAAATGGCAGAAATGGTCACGTTTGACGTCCAAAACTCACTCACCATTGCAGCGATAACGCAGGTTTGACCAAATAATGTTCTCTTGGGAGAAGCAGAAGACTCCCAGGCGTCCTCCTCGCATAGTTGTATCAAGGACAACTCCAGTGTCTGCTACCACTTCAGGGCCTTCGTAGAAGCGAGCTCTAGGAGAGAGGGCGCGTGTGTAGGACACAGGGGGGACGCTGGCACGGCCCCCTGCAAACTCTTCCCCACAGGACTGCGCCAGGGGTGCCGCTTTTGTGCGTTAAACTGCCCCTCCGCCGCGCGAAGGACGCGGTAAACCCCTCACCTGATGTACCCGACTTGAGGCCGATGTTGCAGGAACCAGCGGTAAGATGTCTTGTCCTTCCAGCCGGAATTGCGGGGGTCTTTCCACAGCAGTTTGACCTGGTCTGTGGTGTCTCCGGTGTGCCAGAGAGAATTGCGGAGATACTCACCTGGGCCTGTTTTAGACTTCACCGCCTAACACGGAGAAGAGGCTGGTGAAAGGTGTGGATCAAGGAGCGAGTGACCCTCGCTGCCTGCCCCACTGTGCGTCTCCAAGGAGAGCAGCTCAGGAAAAGGGAAAAATCCCCCACTGAATCCTTTTCCAATGGCTGCTTTACCTTCAGTTGAATTCCAGGTTCTGCGACCGCTCGGAAGGGGTTTGCCTGCCAGTACGTCTGTTCCATCTGCTTCCACATGACCACGTAGAAGCTGGAGCTGTCCTGGTAGCCAAATATGAAGCCGGCATAATCGTCATCTGTGGCAGTGTTGACGTGGAACGTGCCCTCAAAGTCCACTCCATTGAATGCCGTGTAACCTGTTAATGGGTAGGAAAACACTCCGTATTCTACTACAAAATGTAGACCTATTTCTTTGCAGATTCAGATGAGGCTTTTTGCTAAGCCAACTCTGAAGACTCTGGCTGCTAGAGAACATATTTCCCCAGGAGGTGGATGGAATCATTAAGCAGCGTCTGAAATACTTGTAGAAGCTGCACTGAGAATAGAGTTACGCGGTTAATGAGCGATAATTTTCCAACAGGAAAAAAATAAATGCCTCACCTACGGCCAGGCCAGGATCGCTGTTCATGGTCTGCACGATTTCCATGCCCTGAGAAACGAACGTTGACTCATTAGTATAGTTCCAAACGCACTCGCGTTACTGCTGTTGTGTGACCGGGGCGAGGCAGCGCAGGGGTGAGACTCCAGGGTGAGGGGGTTGTTGAGCTGCACCATTAAACCTGCAGAGTCTTTTAATGAAACCCCGTCCGGTCTGGTGCAAGCTCGTTCCCATCTGACTCACTGGCCCCTTCCGGAGCGGTCGCCTACCTGGTTGAGGACAATCCAGTTGGGGTCAATCTGCGCATCGCCCTCGGGGTCCAGTACAACCGTCTGGAAAGCCCTGAAGTCCGTGAGGGTCACTTCCGCATTCTCCGGGCACACGTCAATTCTGTCAATCACCATGTCTCTGTCAAAGTCATCTTCACAAAGGTTTCCCACACCGTCACCTGAGAGCACGACAGAAGAAGAGGAGAAACAAGCTCCCGTTAATTTCTGCTTCCCCACGCACCCGAGTGTTACTCAGCCAGCTTTTGGCCAGCAGAGTGTAGGGCAGCCACGTCTATGCAAGGCTGAGGTGATCGGAGCACTTGTGCGCTCTTCCTTCAAGTCGGTTGCAAGGAAACCCTGAGGCCTCTCTTGCTTGTGGAGATGCTGTGAACAGAGGAAATGCCTCAAATTGTAGATGCTTCTGGAAAAGAACTTTCCCCAGATACGATCCTGACATCAGGATTACTGGAGCTGTGGAAATGACGTAGTACTGGGGAGCTGTTGCTAGTCTCTAGAGGTGAGGGTGATGTGCACTGGCCCCCCAGGAGGACAGACCCCCGCGCGCCCCTTTCCCTTACCGTCGGAGTCTTCTTGGCCAGGGTTAGGGACAAGCCGACAGTTGTCGGGGCCTGGAGGTTTCTCATCTGGAATCCCATCGTCGTCGTCGTCGTCATCGCATTCATCTCCCAGCCCGTCATTGTCTGTGTCCACCTGGGAGCTGTTGGGCACTGTTGGGCAGTTATCCCGTGTATCTTGGTGGCCATCCCCGTCACTGGGGGAGAAAATTACAGGTAAAGGTTATCCACTGACGTGTGCTTTTAAAATAAGCACGCAACACCGTTCTAAGGGCTGGGATCCTCGACAAGATCAGCAGAATGTGGTGATTTTAACCTTATAAAGTCTTAAGCTATCAGTTACACAAATGGCAGATCAGAAATATTCCACCTGTAGGGCGTGATCAAAGCTGAGAGTGGGGGCTGGTGACCAGCAAACCTGCTGTCAGCAGGCTTTCACCCACGAGCCTTTGGGCCACGCTTCCAAGGGTGAGTTTTTTTGAGGGCTGAAGAAAATTCCCCCTCCCCTGTCTGATAAAAAGACAGAGGTTAAGGCCAAGCCAGGCTGTCGTGGAATTGCCAGCACGTGCCTTCCGCACTCCCCGTCCCCGAGATTTCATGCAACCTCAGCATCATTTTTGCAGTGAGCTCTCACCTGTCCTGGTTGGTGTCACAGACATCTCCCACTAGATCATGATCAGTGTCTTTCTAGTAAAATAAAACAATAATAATTTCAATTTTCCGTAGATCAAGAGGAGGATTAGGCAATAAAGAGAACAACGAGAGATGTTTGTTAGCCTCTGCTGTGGTCATTCCAGTTGCAAACCGAGCTGAGAGCAGTGGGAGTGTTCCTTCTGCAGGACTGACAGGCTGCCCTGATGAATCCAAGCAGGGCTATCTCTAACAGACGAGCAGGGGGGGACGAGAGAAGCCCGGGCTGCAGCGCTTCCTCTCCGACTTTCTCCCCTGCACCCCAGGACGCTGGATCTCGAGGGGACTGCGCTTGGGTGCTGCAGGATGGCAGCTAAAATTTGCAAGTGGCAACGCAGGTGAGTTTCCAGGTGTGCGCCCTTTGGGCAGATGACACCAGCACTGTCTTAAATGAGAGAAACGAACCCGTAAGCCTGCAAAATGGGGAGTGCTTACTTACCTGGTCTGGGTTACTGACTGTTGGGCAGCTGTCACACACGTCTCCTACTCCATCACCGTCGCTGTCTTTTTGATCCGGGTTAGGAACCCTTTTACAGTTGTCCATTGGGTTTTTGATGCCTGTAAAACATGCAAAGTGGACCCATCGAGGCACCAGGGCTAGTAAGGTCTATGCAGCAAGATCTCGTTTGGATGTAAGAGCTGGCAAAAATCTAGGACAGCTGAAGTCATGTAAGAAAGCGACAATTTCAATTTTTGTGTACACTTTACACACTTTTAAGATAAGTCCTAGCAGCTCTGGGGGGTGGAAGAGACCAGCAGCAACTGATCTTAAAACAGACTCTGGAGTGCACTGCGATGGGCGTCTGAGCACGCACATGAACCTGAGAGGAAATGTCCTTAACTGCACTCCTTAGAGAAAGCTGCAGAACTGAAAAACATGGCTCCAAACTGGCATCGTATCTGTGCAGGGGTGAGTGGCCAAGAGGATGAAGATGAAACTCTCAGCGGTTCCCTAAACCGTGACTGAGTCTTTTTCCTCTGAAGTAGACGTTTATATAATTATAAAATAAGTCAACATTAATCTTGGCTATTTGACATGGAAGATTTAGACAGGGCCTTTTCAGGGCCTGAGACAGGACAGGAACAATCTAATTGGCCACCTGTATGACTTCACTTCTCCCTTCTCGGCATTTACCTACTGCACCGGCAGATCATGCCAGCAGGGAGCTACTTGCCAGGATGCAGCCAGACCCAAACAGCACTAGATGCACTGGAAATAACGCTGTAAATAACTATGCGTGTCTCAGGCCAGCAGCAGTTGTGATTTCTGGCTTTCAAAAGCAGGCTTTGTGCAAATACAGCCTCAGTAGCGCACAGGCTGTTTCCAAAGCCAGCCAGGTTTTTTCCCCCCAGAAGACAGCCCTAACACACCGCCTTGAGCCAGTAGCTGCTAACAATTTGGATATTCCCATATGTCTTTATGAGTTTAAATTGCAGCACAGAGTAGCGTCCTTGCCTGGACTGAGATCAGTTTGCGTGGCACATCATTCTTTCCTAAGCCTGACACAGGTTTGACATGACCGTGCACAACAGGAGGGCTAATAAAAACTGTTCGCGCCATCCTGAAGACAGATCTTTAAAGGCTGCAAGAGCTGAACTGTGAAGGGTGCTGGCATGACCGCTCGTCCTGGCAGCCTGAGAACGGAGCTGTGCTTCATCTCGTCAGAAATTAGTTCTGCTCCTGTGGAGCTCAGGCCTCTGAAGGCTGGTGGTACCTGCCCTGAGGGTCTCCAGCTGCGTGCTGAGTATCTTACTCTTAGCTCAGTCTATGCGCACCTTTCCGAGGATGTTACAGCTGCTCTTACCGTCTCCGTCCATGTCATCGTCACACTCATCGCCCCTCCCATCGCCATCAATGTCCCGTTGATCATTGTTCTTCACTTGGCGACAGTTGTCACAGGCATCCCCGAAGTTATCCTTGTCTGCGTTGCGCTGGTCCGCGTTGCGCGTGTACACGCAGTTGTCCTGCGGGAGGGAGGGTCTGGCTGAGGGGAAATGTTTGGTGCTGAACACGCAAGGAAGGACAGAAGTTCCAAGGTACGTGACAGCGGCGCTGAGAAGCCCGGCAGGCTCGCTGCAGCCAGTCTCGGTTCCCTCTCTTCAGGCTAGTCACTGCCTGTTCAGGGGATACCAACAGCACCTGAAAACATCTCCAACCAGAGCCTGACCCAGTGCGAGGGACTCCCTAACTCTCAGGGGACCTTGACTTGTCTCCTTTTAGAGGCTTCAGGCCACATGCAAAGGAACCGTTGCATGCTGTGACCTGCAGCTTCTCTAAATTCACATTAAAGGTGTAGGCAGTGGCTTTGCAGGCCCTCTGGCTACGCTTAGGTAGGGCAGAGCTTAAGCGTTAGAATTCAAACCTCAGCATTTAATATCCCGTCTCCATCAGCATCGTCGTCACAAGCGTCTCCAACTCCATCCCTGTCTGCATCCTCCTGGCCAGAGTTGGGGACGGTCACGCAGTTGTCCTGAAAGGAAAGTGGCAAAGGGGCTGCTAGCAAGCTGGGCCTGTCATTTAGCCTCAATTCGGAAGGCCGGGCAGGGTGTCACCAGCGCCCCCAGCCTGCCCTCAGATCAGAGTCGCCCGGTTCTGGTTAGGCATTCCCTCTGACACGCTGTTTTTCCAGAGAAACGTGAGAAAATCACATCTTACCTTGCGGCATTTTTTGTCAGAGCAGCGCTGCTTCTCATCGGGGATGCCATCAATGTCCGTATCCTTCCCGCAGACATAGCCGTTCCCTGCCCACCCCACGAGGCACTGGAAGACAGCAGGTAAACAAAATGGGGCTGCCGGCGAGTCCCCCGACGGCCGTACGCCTCCAAAATGGAAGGCTTTACACAGGAACCAGCATAAAACATTGCAAATCCAGGCACACAATACCCTACAGGAAAAATATTGTCTGGAAGAAACAGTTATGCTGTAAATAGCATTTAAATAGCTCAGAGACAAGCTGTCTGCTTGTTCCTGAGATGACAAAGACGGACGCAGAAGCGGAACGTCTTGGCTCAGCACTTGCTCCGGGACTAACAGATTTGTAGCGCTTCAGGCAAAATAACCCAAACAACCGAGAGCGGCTCTGAGGCGCAGGAGCAGTGCCCTTCTGCAGAGAGGCTGGAGGAGAGCCGGCCGGCGCAGGTGCCAGGAGCAGGTCCGCGGTGGAAGACACGCTCTCCAGGAGAGGGCAGTGGCAGAGCGAGCAGAGCGCAAGGGAAGCCCGAGCGAGCAGACCCCCGTCGCGGGGAGGTTTGGACCCTACCGCGCAGGAGAGGGACCCGTCGCGCTCCACGATGCACTGGGCTTTCTCGTGGCACGGACTAATTTCCCCGTTCGGGCAGCGTCTCGCTGTCTGGCTCTTGCAGCCCGTGACTTGATCCCCAACGAAGCCGGGTTTACAAGCCCCGCACTTGTAGGATCCCTGCAAGAAAAAGCAGTAGGGAATTAACACATGGGTCCTGGCAAACCTGTGCCGTAACCTTCCTCAGCAGCTGGATGGCCACAGCTAACAGAGGCCCCCGAGCCCGGGGAGGGGAGATCCACGTGCAGCATTCCGGTAATATGTACCCGTGTATTGATGCAGATGGAGTTTGGGACACAATTCCTGGCAGCACCTGTCTCGCATTCATTGATGTCAGTACAAACCTGTCCAGGAAGAACAAAACAGACGTGAACTTCACTCGTAAGCAGACGCCGCATCACATCACACAACGAGGGCATCACTAGCTGCAGAAGCAAAGCCCCTGGCACACCTTAGGAGGACCCACAGCTCCAAGTTTTCCTTCAGACAAGCTCGAGCCAGATCCCAGCCATACTCCTGACCCCGGGAAAGCTGTTCACCCTCTACACAGTCACCAGAGATTTTAGCCTGGCAAAACAGCTTAGCTCTGAGCTGAGCTGCCAGAGTATCTCCTTACTGTAAAGGATAGAAGAGAGTCAATGGAGCAAGAAGGTCAAAGACTCCGTCCTATGACCAGCTAGCAGCTCTCTAAATAACACAAGCCACGTGCCATTCCTGCTTTTGGCAATATATTCTCATAAACCATACTAAGACTAGGTGGTGGGGTTTTTACTTTAATCTGCCTATAGCTGTCGGGGAAGCCGGAGGCCGGGGAGCGCAGTAGCTGCATCAACTCTTCTGTGTCCTATTATGAAGGATTCCCCAGGGTGGCTTCAGAGCCACAAAGGTGTCAGAGCCGTTAAGATTCTGTCCAGCGTGAATTCACCAGAGGTGAATTTGGTCTTGGAGTGGAGGTTGCTTTGCTGTCGATGTGCTAGGACATCCTTGGCAAGTCTCTCCTCGCACTGCATCAGTCGTCACACCAACACAACACGGGCATCTTGCACTTCCCTCCCATTTCTTTGAAGGCTCCAAGACCTCGGAATTACAATTACAGAGGGGAAAGAATTACTGGCTTCTGAAGGAGACAGAAAAGTTTCTGGGCCTTACCTGTTTGTTGGCCCTGGCATAAGCTAGTCCAACCCCTTCGACCATTTGCCCAGTGAAGCCGGGAGGGCAGGGATCACAGCGGAAGCCAGGGGCGGTGTTAATGCACTGGACCTTCGGGAAGCAGGGGTTGGCATTGCACTGTAGAGGAGACAGAGGTGTGCAGAACCGTGAGGCAGGCTCGCTAAGGCTGGCTGGGCAGGCAGCTCTCAAAGCAGGCCTTGCTGGGTGAGATCCAGCTACTGCGCTTTTGTTTGTAAAGAAGAAAACAAAAACGCGTAGAAGTTCCTGGCTTTCCTTGCAAGTGGAAAACGCAGCTTCCCCATCTCAGCTGCTCTCCCAAGTTCCAGTATGTGCAGACAAGTAAAACAAATGAACTTTCAGGACTAATTCTTCTCAGGTGACATCAATTGCCCAGGCAAAGAGCTGGCTTCACTTCACACTTTCCTTCCTGGCAGTCTCTGAATCCAAAGAACTGGATAATTTCTTACAGTGGTTTTGAAAGACAGGAGCAGTTGTTTGTTTACTACTCTGGGAAGCAATTGTCTTTCCAAAATTGCTACTAACTCTTGCTTGATTTTCTCCAAAACTATTGTTTTCACTGAATTCTTACGCTCTATACTGGCAGATGCATTACATTAATACAGCACTTCCCATGTTTTGGGGACTAACAGATTCATCATAAATCTCAAAATCTCTCATTGATCCTTTTAACTTCAGCGGGTTTTTAAACTGAAATGCTACGGAGGTGATACGGCTTTGCAAGACACTTACAGCTGCTTGGTGGACTAACCAGTGAGCGCAGGGCTACGGTTTGGGCACCGCAGAACCGAGGAGTCTTCTGGACATGCAAAATTAATGGTTGAGTAAAGCCTCGATACACACAGCAAGTAAACTTGACAGAATGCCACACTTTCTAGTAAAAAATTTAAACTATCTGCCTAGCAAGGTTTGATTTAATGGCAGAAATAAAGCAATACGAGTAGTGTGGTAAGATTTATTGTATCAAGGACTATTCGGGAAGCATTTGATTCCGTTCCACACATAATAAATCTTATCTCTAACAAGTCATCAGCCATTAGCTCAAAAGATTGTCAGACCAAAAGGGACTGTTCTGGTCTTCCAAACTCGCCTTCCTGTGTGGTACAAACCAAAAGATTTATTTTGTTTGAGCCTGTGTATCTTTCAGAAAGAAATGCCTAGTTAGACCGGCTATAAAACCAACACGGAACAGAGCTTGAGGGAGGGTGAGATACAGCGTTCCTTGCAGTGAAACGATGTTTCTGTTGAGCTCCTAGAGGGATTGCCAGACTTTTCGTTATAACCACAAGACAAACCTCCAACACTCCAAGAAAAGCGAGGCAGTTTTGTAACTTCCAGCCTGTCCTACTTGTTTTTTACCTCGTTGATGTCTGTGCACTGGGATCCATTGCCTGAATAACCTGGGGGACAGGGCCCGCAGCGGAAGCCAGTGCTGGTCTCAGTGCAGGCCACTCCAGGGAAGCAGGGGTTTGGGAGGCATCTGTTAAACTGTGTCACGGTGATGACAGGGCCTGTCGCCTCAGTGTGCATGCCTAGAGGACAAGAGGAATGTTAGAAACAGAGCTGTCACTGCCAGGGACTATCGTCAGGTGGTGCCGCCATCTCAGAAGATCTCAGTGGGCTTCACACACAGGACGTTTCCTTGCATCCTTTCTGAGGGTTGAGCAATTGTAGCTCTAGTTTGTAAATGGAGAAAAATGAAGCCAGAAGCAGCAGCTTGACAGATTTCTGAGTTAGAGCAGACAAATAGGAAAACCCAGAAGTCTTAGCTCCCAGTCCAAAACTCTTGTCGCGCCGCCCTCCCTGTTAGTGTAATGCCCTTGCCCGTGGAGTGCCACAGAGATCACTCCTCTCCCTGGTTCCCCTACAGCCATGCCTGACTGGCGGCGTGGACTCAGGTAGCTGGCTAAGGCAGAACCCACAAAGCACAGGCTTAAATCTGGGGAGCGTTGGAGGGTTGTCAGACAAAACCCCTGCTGTTGAAGGCAGGCATGTTAAACAGGTCAGCTCAGCCTGCAGCAGGAGTACACTCACATCAAGCTCACAGAAGGCACTCATGCCATGACATTGTGCATAACATGCTACCTGCTATCTGCACAGGGCCAGGAAACCTCACTTCATCCTGGCAGATACAAAATCAATCTGTTATTCGGCCATTCATTGCTTCTAGGCTGGAATACAGCAATATGGTCTAAGCATGAAGTACTGGGCGTGATGCACAGGAAATTCTAGCCCATATAAAATGGTACCGCAGCCCTATTCAGAAGCACTCCGAAAACATCAAGCCTCTCCCCACACCGCGGCACACCAGCTTCCCTTAAAGTTTTCGGTCAAATGCCAGGTTTTTGTCCTTATCCTCATGACCTGAGCCACAGCACAAGCAAACTTGCAAAATTAATCTGCATGGGAGGCAGAACTTCACTGTAGGCCAATTCAAGACTGTGAATAAACTTCCCCAGAATCTAGAATTGTCCGAGTCTCCCACACCCACTACTCGAAGTGTCAAGGACACTTTTTGCTGCTGCTTTCTCTTGCTTAAAAGCCCAGCATAAAAAACCTGAAACAAAACAGACAAAACCAACCCAACACTCTACCACCAGCAGCAGCAAATTCTTCACGAAAAACAAGGCCTCCTCTCTTCATGCTTCTGTCTCTGAGAAATAATGAGAGAAGCACAGGACTGCTGCGAGTCACGTTGTTCAACGCCTGACTAAAAGACACTCAAATTCTACAGTAAGGATTATAGAAGAACACATATAAAGCAGAATAGCAAGTGGGGAAGGCAGAAATCAAGTAACAGAGAGAAAGTTCAGGACAGTTTTATGAGCAAATTATTAAAACAATTTCTGTGGATGAATGCATTTCTGTACTGCCGGTCCCAAAAGCTTTGGCTGATCTCTTTTCCAGCAGAAGTACAATCTCTCCAAATGCAGAAATGGTTATTGCTCCACCCTTTGAGTGTACTGGCAAATAACAGAGCATCTCCAAGAACCATGCTCTCTGAAAGCCAGATATACTGGAAGTAAGTTCCAGTCTAGAAAAAAAAACCCAAACCTTTATTGGGGAGCAGAGGGCAAGATTTATATGGGAAATTTATGACCCTGTTTCCTGAATCCTCTGTAAACAACCTCTTTGCTTGGATGGTGGCAGCACTAGGATGGAAGGAATAGCAGAGCAATGCCTCTTGGGGGTGATGTTCTCTTCCACTTGCAGCTCAGGAGTAGCCAACTATATCCCAGAGGATACCCAGTGCGCGTTCCCAGGCAATTCTAACATTGGCCATGGGCTGTGTTAGGAGGAGATGTGGCTGGGCAGCTTTCCGCAGCAGAACGCAGCTACCCCGAGAAGGACAGCGTGGTACGTCACAAAACCACTAGCAAAGCTTATTTCAAAAATAGTGGAAGTAAGGGAACGCTGGGGTTTTGCCAGAAGAAAAGATGAGCTTTTTAAAGCTACTTCCACACCCCATGCTCAGGAAAGGGGTAAGAGCTTCAGTTGCCACTGAACCACGAGAACAGCGTGGAACACTGGTCCATGGGTGCGGAATGCTGAGGGGGGAAAAAAGCATCCCTAATATTACTATCCTGTGACGCTCGGGATAATTGTGAAACAAGCTCTTTCCTTTGGGGAGATGGTCACAGGCGGCATTTTACTACTTGTTTGGACACAAAGATCTGAAGGACTTGGAGGAGGTAATTGGACATAGGACTCAGCTCAGTAACTCACCACAGGCATCACACTCCATGACTGTGTTCTTCAGGAATGTTATCTCCTTAATCTAGAAGAAAACAAAAACCACCACTTAGCCAAAGGCTGAGTTTTCATCCTACAAAAACTAATAGCCCCACTGGCAGAAAACAGGGTGACTCTCTGAGCCTGCACAGCTACTTACAAACAAATTAACTCTTACCCCAAAACCTATGTTGCAGACTTTCCAGCAGCTGAGGTGGCTTGTAGTCCCTGCTGTAAGTCACTCCCTGCCGTAGTGTTTCTACAGGCTAACTCAATAATAATAGTAACAACAACATTGTTCTGCCACAGACGCACGAAACGCTTGACTTAAATACACAGAAACAAGTGTCATAGAGAAAGAGAAATCTACTTTTTTTGGTCTTCTGCTCTAGAAGATGCTGAACTAGCAGTCCTGGAGAGCTCTGCTTTTATCTGCAGGCCAGGCACCGCACAGGTAAAGTCAGGAGGAGGCTCCCCTGTGAGCAATTTTTGCAGATATATGAATAATCTCTGACATTGCTTATGCCGTTCACCCTTCCACACCCTGTGGACCTCGTGTCCACAATTAAGTCATTTCACTTTGACAAAAGCCTCTACTCAAGTCTCTCTGCCAAGATTCATGTTATGTTAGACTCTCTCTTGCCTCCAACACGGCCTGAGGTCAACACAGAAACAAAGCTAACCCAAATGCCTCTCCCACTAGAAGTGGGTGACAGGGAGCAGAGGGCAGAATTCAGAGCACTGCTAATGGATCTCGGTGGTTCCTTTGTGCCAAGAATCCTTCAGCCCTTGGCTCAGGACAGTAGATCTGGCCTTTTATTGTTATGCCTTTTGCCATCCTTATTGCCAGCATCACAAGATGCTGAATCAAGGAAAAGTAAGTTTTAGAAAAAACTTTACACAGATTAAGAAATTATGAACTGCCACCTTGGCTCTGCAGTTGTATATGCAAGTTTGTCTTCTGAGGAAGAGTTTTCCTGAAAGCACTGTTGAGAAAAGGGCCATGGATTAGAACAAATAGAAAACCTGTATGGAGAAGCAGCGCTAAGCTGGAAGAGAACACTGGAAATCATTGCTCGAGGCTGCCAGGAGCCATGTCTGACCTGATTCCCAGTAAACACTGGGTATTTATGCAGCAGCCTGAAATGTGACAGTAACTCAATGCAACAGATGTTTTTGCAGATTAGAGGCCGCCCAGTTTGCACTGGCACAGAGGCCTGTCTGCCATTCCAATTATCTGGCAGGCAGAGGCTGCTGCCCTCAGCTCCCGGAGCGGATAAAGGGAGAATGGAACCTTTTTCTATACTTAAAAGAGAGTTGACCAGACAAACCACCATCTCCTCGTTAAAATGGGAAAAGATCTAAGCACCCAAGAAGTTCCAAATTCCCTAAGAAGCTACTGGAGCCAGAAAGGCTTAGGATTAAAACAACAAGAGGAAAGAGTGAATGCAGAGCTTGTTTAGACTCCATATGACTTCCCTTTCCAGGACCCTAATGGATGGCTGAAAGGTCTCTTCGTCTTCCAAGTTTGGACTCTCTACTGATTTCATGAGCCCACAAAACCAAGGAAAAAATGACTTGTTTTTCCAGTTAAATATATACCCGTGGTGTGTGCGTGTCTTTTTTTAAGAGCCCATTCTCCATGTACACTGTTTTCCAGCAGACACGGTTCTAAGCGGCAGAATTTGGAATTCAAATGAATCCGCTTGATCTCAGAATTACAGGTCTAATTGTGCGACCACCTCTTGATCCTGGTTTCCAGAGCAATAAATTTATTGCTCATTTCACCTAATGCAAAAGAAGTCCCCTCCCAGTTCCACAACTCGGCACATGAGGCAGAAGATTCAGTGATCTCTGTTGTGCAGCGTATAAGGAATTCGGTCCCTTTCTCGCTTACCTGCTGTTTCAACAAGTCTCGAACTTCCATTAGCACCCGGTTCGTTTCTCTCATCTCTTCCAGCATTTCTGGCCCAACTTCACCTCCTAAAAAATCCAAAGTGATTGGGAAAAATCACAGAAGAGCCATTAGCAGTACAAACCAACCGGTATTATTAACTTCAGCTTAATATTAAAAATACCACCTCCTCCACACCAGTCTCGGCCAGTTCCTAACTAGAAGCTTGCTGGAAATAACAGAGACTTGCCCATAGGGTAGAGTTCGCCCTGGGCAAATTCAGGCAGCGATAATCAGCCGTGCCCGTCAGGGAGGTAACAGTTACCCCTCTGCAAACAAATTGGCCCGGCAGCCTGGCAGTTGTGGTAGCTGTTAATCTGGCACGGTCTCTGCAGTTCACACACAGGAAAGCTTTGCTGCCAAAAGAAGCAAATTAATAATTCAGCGCTGTGGAAGCTGCTATGAAGGGCACCACTAAAGTACAGCTCTTTGCTGAGTCTATCCCAAATGTGCTGCCAAGCAGCGAACGTGGAAAATCAGCACATCAGCCGTCGCCTCGCCTGTTCTCAAGGTACAGACTCGTTTCTTGCTGGAGACGGGTTCTTTTTGGAGTAGCGGCAATTTCAAACTGCCGTGTGGTGGCTTTGGGGCACAAAGGATACGTCTGCTCATCCATGCAACATTGCAAAATCCTGTTTAAGCTACGCCGAACAGAGGATATAAATCATCCTACAAGGTCATCTAGGGCAGATTAACATGAGTCTTCCATCTGCTAGATTCTAGACTTGCCTAGTCCTCGGAGACATGCTAAAAATGTAGTCTGTGCTCCAGCTCCGCTCGAGAAGAATGAATGGAAGCAGCTCATTGTTTCTAGAATTATATAAGTTTTAAGAAAACTTGAGCCATTTAAAAACAATTGGACGCAACGTTCAATTCTCGTGCTCTCCTCTCTGCCGTGAGAAAGGACAACCTCATTTCTCTAGGTTTTTTCTAGACCCCTAACAGAAGTCACACCGTGCCTACAATGTAAGCAAACCTTTACAAAGAGAGAAATAGCAGCATCTTCTTCAGACAGCTCTGTGCGTTCGGGGGAAAATGAGCTGAGTGAGGGCTCTGCCTCCTCGAGCGGGAAGAATTTGCCAGTGCCAAAGGCAGGGTGCGAGCCCGTGTCACCGACTGAATACAACTGCTTTGGCATTCTCGTGTGACAAATGAGCCCGACAGCCTTGTGGGTCTTCACCGCACAGAACTAAGAGGACTTCGTGCATATTTGTGAGCTCTCCAATACAGTTTGGTTTGGGAACTCAATATTAAAGTGAGGTTTCTTATTTTATTGAAACAAGGATCTCGCATATAATTTCTAACTTCAAACAGAGGTTTTGAATAAGCCCTGCATGAAGGCTTCAGGCAGCTTCCGTTATTCCTGGGAAGAATTTTCCATTCCTAGCAGCAAGATGTAATTCAAAATAAAAGTTTGGGGTTTTTTTAATATTCAAAGTCATAATAACGATTCAAACACTCGGGAGCGATTTCCCAAGGAAATCTATGCACTTGCAGACGTTGCCGTTACTATGCACCCTTCTCTGTGGGATCAGTCTGTCTCCACAGGCACACACCTGAATCTCCGGTGCGCAGCTTGAGTCTGCCGGATCTCACAGATCCTCTTGGAGCTGAGCATTCCCCTCACCGGCTGTTCAGAGGAGTGGAACTTTTGTAATGAATCTGGCATGGCTACGTTCTTAGAAGTCAAGGCTTCCCTGAGCTCTATGTGCAGAAGCAGGGAGAATATCCGAGGATCCTGCCGTAGGACATTCTGTATGATCTGGGTTTTTAACTTAAATCACATGCAAAATGCAGATTAATGTAAGGTGTCTCTTGCAGGTCATTACAAAACACAACAAACTTTCCAGTTGCCCTAGAATAAATGTTTCTCTTAAAAAACCCTCACTACTACACAGTTCCCCTGGGGAACCGGGGAAAAATCTAAGACTGAACATTTATGCAGTTCAGCTTCAAGTTTCATATGAAACTACAAAATCCCTAAACATTGTTTTTAGGCTTCAGTAGGTGCAGTTGAAATGTCAACCTTGTTCCTCATTCTCTTCTGCAAAACAGAATTTTCATAGGAGTCTAGATAGCATACGACTCCAGAAAATACAGAGATAATTAAAATTACTTACCTGCTCTTCTCTGCTGACATGATGAAAAAGGACAGGAGAGGCAGAGGAGAAAAACAAACGCTAGAGCCGAAATCATCTTTGAATCTGCAGGCAGTGTGGATGTATGGGCTTCTCTTGCAACGAATATTTAACCTGCAGGTTTGCCTCTGCTCCCCATTAGTGTCTGTGGTTTGCTATTTATGAAGTTGCATTCCTTCCTCTGAAGTTCTTATTCTCTGATGCTGGACGAGGGGTGGACGTCATTTCTGGCTGCTAGTCCACAGAGAACGTTACAAAAGTAAACAATATGAGAAACTCATCAGGAGAGTACTTTAATTTTTTTTTTTTTTTTTTAGACCGGCTTGCACCAAAATAGGTCAGAAAATTCCAGAATTAAATGGATTCTTTTTGGATTGGTGTTTTTATTTCTTCTTCATGGACACAGGATAGACGGATGATTCATAGCCCTATCCCTCACAGATTTTCCTTCTAAAACTGCTCACAAGATCACAAAAGCTATGAGACATCTGGACTTCACTAGAGGTTCAGAAAAGGCTCTTTTAAACTCCCCAAAGACAGTTTTACCACTCACACTTGGGGTAGAATTATTGAATCATCTTCCAACTCCAAAGAGGAGCTATGACATCCTATTTCAGAGAGGGATGGGGCAAATGTACCAGCTTTAGAGGCTGATGTTCTTATTACCCCCCACCCAGGCTTGTCTAAAGGCAGGATGCAACGCAGAAGTGACGGCATGAGAGGAACGTAGACTTTGCCGCTTCTTGTCTGTGAAGGAGTATGTCTCAATCCAGCATTTTCCATCAGTCAGTCTCAATCCAGCACTTTCCATCAGAAGACACAGAGCGGATTGAGAAATCCATCTAGAGCAGCCAAAGAAAATCTGCCCGAAGAAAAGCTTAAAGCTACTACATCAAGGAAATTGCGAGTTAAACTGTGACCTGTTTAACTGAAGACCAGTGAAATTCTTGATCCCACATTCTCACTGATGGTGAAATCTGTCAGTATGTTGATCATACAACACCCTTGGGGACACAGACAGGAAAGCCCCAGGAAACAGTAGCTCAGTATTTAAAAGTGTTATAGCAGCAGGATCTTTGGATATTTACATGAAGATTTTTTTCTCATTTTGACCTCAGACCTCCCGTGTTCAGCAGAAAAACTTCCCATCCCTGTGGCTGTGCACAATTTTTGAAGGTAACTGGGTGTAGTCACGCAGGCACTAGTGAGCATACATGTTCACTAAAGTAAGCAAATAAATATGATTAGTTTTATATTAAGGGCATGCTGCAGCAGACAGGTTTTACATTTTCTTGCACCGAGTAAATTTATATGCAAAATAAAGTTCATTTGCATGTGTTACCTAGATGGCATTTGTATGATTCTGCTTGTCCAGTGCATGTGGCATCTCACACTGCACACAAGTGACTTCAACCCACAGGTAAATCAGCTTTGAGGGTTTGATACTTGTGGTTAGCAAAAGCGGTTTAACTGGAACTCAGAACAACTGAGTTTCCCAGGTTTTCGCATTTCTGGATCCTTCTGGACAAATCAAAACCATGGCAACTGATTATTAAAGATAAACTGTTTTTTCCAGTGATGTTCTGTGAAATATGATTTATCATTTTTATTTTATAGCAACAAATGGGGAGTGAATGGAAAATGCCCTTTCACCCACCCCACAGAGACCAAGTCTTTCACCTGAAACAGCGACAGCTGGTGCCTGCCCAGCTCGTGTTTGAAGGTGCCATTGTCTAGAGGTCAGAGGGATGTTCAGACTTCGCAGACCGCTCAGTCCAGGACCCTGCTAGATGGCAAGCGAGGAAGCCCATTAGTAGGAAGATTCTTGCTAACTATTCAGAAAAAAAATCTGTTTTTTTCAAGTGGGGAGAAGTCATAAAATTCCAGAAATAAAGAGATGTAACTCACATGGAATGAAGAATGGGCAAGGGTCACTTGTGAGGTCACCTCGGAAACAACTGACATCAGATTGGCTTTCTACGGAGAAACAGATGTCCATATAGAAGGATGAGACAATCAAAAACCTAGTATTACAAAAAAACAATTAAGGAACTATTCAATACAAGGCAAATAAAATACATATGAGCAGTAATGATGTTTTCTGCTGCCTAAGCAAAGGATTACTCAGTGATATCAGGATATAAAACCAAACAAAATCACATAAAAAAACCCTTAAAGTGAGACACCTAATAAAAAAGTTGCTTGAAAGTCTGGTATCCAGCTGACTGGATACTTCTGTGTTTCTAAGTTTTCAGGGCCAAAACCCCCACAGTTTCTGAGGAGAGACAGTAGGCTGACTATCTCACTATAAACTGGTGATCACATTATATGCAAAATTCACTATATTTTCTAATATGCCTATTGTTTAACAACCGAATTAACTCATCAAAACCATATTATAGAGAAGCTGGATTATTTTCTGAGGTTTTACTATGGACTGAAGAAACTCCAATAATTGACATGAAAAAGAAGAAATCTCCTGAGCTGCTGGAGTCAGTGCAAAGGACAAAAGGAAAAGAGCGAACCCCTCTCTTCTGAAGATACCTTGGGTGGACACGCTGCGAGTCACCCAGGTGTTTAGAACATTCAGGGCTACCAGCAGCAAACCTGGATCTCTTCACAGGGAAGAGAAAAAGAGAACTTTGGTAACGTGGGTAATCTGCAAAGCGGACGATCTGCAAGTACATGACTCTTTCTGCTCTCCTCTGCAAAAGAGTCACTAATAAAGAATTTATTAGCGGAGGCTGGAGATGATACTGAACTGGCTCACGTGGAGCACATCCTATTTCTGAGGAACTTTCTGTTAGCTGACGTGTTACAGCACAGAGGAAAACTGTGAGTATGTGCTGAGAAGATGCAAGATCCCAAACTTCACCAAGTCAGAAATGTTCACTGATGAGAAATGACGTTCATTTCCCTCAGCAACAATTAGCGTAGAACAGTATGGTGACACAAGAGCGCTTATTATTGCTCACTTATTCTAAATGAAATGAACCAAGGCATATTAAATCTGCATTACACCAATTTTCCATATTTGAACAAATAAATCATCTGCATATTAAGGCAGTGATCAATATGTCTTTACATTCTCCTAGGAACCCCAAGCCATCTCTCTTTAGTCTGCATTTCTGGGATCGTTTCTATACGGTGATGGCAGCAAAATAACTGTACAAATTAAAATGTAGCTGGTTTATACACAGCTTTCTTGAGTTGAGCAAGACATGGTGTCTCCACAGGATGAGGTCATACCTACCTTTATTTTCCTTGGACTCAGTTTATACCTTTCTATATTCAGATCTGAGGGCTTGAAATCCCTGTAAATCACTACTCTAACGCAGCCGAAACACACAGTTGCAGATCAGAAAGTGTTTGGTCATGACTTGGTTATTTCTGGGTGCCTGTGTCTGTTTAAAAAGGACAAATTCAAAAGTAGCTGATACATCTGAACTTGTTATTATCTGACTGGGAAACATCTTCCAGATTTGTCAATATAATTTTTTAAGCATTACAGATTTAAAAAAAAAAAAAAAAAAGAAGAAAAAAGTGAGCAGCAGATAGTGTTTATTTGGGCTTCAGTGTAAAAGTGGTTTTGCTCTCTGTGCAGTGCCAGGTTAGTTACACCTTTTTCCCTGACTGGAGTTGACATCACAAACGAAACCAGCACACAAACAAACAACAAAAAGAAAAGCTCATACTAGCTTAAAGTTTAAATATTTTCCATCTCTGTGTTTTTAACTAACCTTTGCCAAGTGAAGGACAAAAGTCAGAAGGAAAAAGTTATTTTTCAGTCTTGTAAG
The DNA here is from genome assembly GCA_013398295.1 of Chionis minor. NCBI lineage: Eukaryota > Metazoa > Chordata > Aves > Charadriiformes > Chionidae > Chionis > Chionis minor. The sequence goes on along the minus strand of VZSF01001610.1, from coordinate 17,727 downwards.
GTCAAGTTCTAAAAATAAGTGAAAAACACCTACACCCTCTGAAATGGTATGCTAAGTGTTTTACAATGTTTCTTATATATTTATGGTGGTAAGAAACCAAATTATATAAGAGACGACCAGTAAGGATTTCAAAAATCATCTCCTCCATTTCCTCCACTACAGGATCAATCGTACCGATGGCACCCTTCACAAAGACTCCTCTACCCTGTTCCTAAACACTTCCAGTGATGGAGACACCCCAACCACCCCAGGCAGCCTTCCAATGCTTTATATTTCCACTGTTAGGAAATGTTTCCGAGAGATGCTATTTAAGCCCATTGCTTCTTTTCTTATTCACCATGGACTCAAAGAGCAGATGAGTCCCTTCTTTGAACTAGCACTATAGATTTGAAAACTCGCATTTCAATTCAATACTTCCGTAGAAGAGCCTGGTAATGGATGCAGCTTCCAAGTTTTGTACAACGGATATAGAAAGGTGGAGATGAAGAACGCTGGTAGCCATTGCAGGCTGTCAACAGTTAGTTCTAAGGGAGATCAAAGTCTTGGAGTCTCAACTAAATCTTAATCGGTCCTGATTTTTGTTAATTGTCACAATACATAAACTATCTATGACTCAGAAGATACATCATCTATTGTGGTGAACTGCTGGATTACAACTGCAGCTGAACCAACCCGACACGTTCCTGCAATACTCATTTCTGTTTCACTCACGAGTAGATCAGTACGAAGCCCAATACATCAGAATTTCACAGCACAGGTTTTTTCCCCGTTTGTACTTATTTTGAATGCTATTGTTTAAAATGTCCAAATTCCAAAGATACACACTGCGAAGAGGACTGGACACTGAAGTTTGGTGCCCAGCAGCCAGCAGAATCCTCAGTCTTGTCCTACCTTTCTACTACGTGCTTCCAGAAAAACCAAAAACCTATTTTCAAAAGTTTGCAAAACATGACTTTACAGCTTGATTATGTACAAATACTTATTTCATCCGTTGCTAAAACACAATCTCAACAAACAGGATTCTTTAATGATCTGTGCTGAGAGCTATTTGCAGTCCTGAGGTAACAAAGTTCAGGTATTAACTAATTAATGTAACAAATAGCACCGATGCTTTTTGTAAGACAGATTCATTATTTGACATGAACACCTAAAGTGATGCAAATATTATACACAAAATCCATCAGTCAATAAGAACGAACATGCTCATCCCCTCCACATACACCTCATTCACTGCAAGATGTAATAATCCATTAAAGGCCGTGGTTTGTTACATGTTTGAAGAATTACAGCTTGCTGCAGTCTGGTTTATGTCTCTAACGTTGAATTCCTCAGGGAAGCAAGGCACTGAAGGTCACTGAAGACCTTTTGTAAGTACTTTTAATGTTTTTTTCATTTAATCAATGGCAAACTGCAATGACAGAGAATCAAGCCTGCAAAATATAATACATGGGCACGGCTCCACTGTGCACGATGCTTCTGTATAACTTGTTCTCCGTGCTCCTTTCTACCAGACTAATGGAATTTGACTCGTGTCAGTAAAGCTATTGACATGAGCTTAAATAAAAGAAGTCACACAACTCGCGGTGGCAATGGGCAGAATGACATAAAGCTGGGCCACAACCACAGTATCACAGGAGCTGGCACGTTGTGACAGGGACATCTCCTGGGAGGAAGCTACTGCCGTACACCACAGAAAGCGGGGGCTTCCTTGAAGTAAGAGTTCCAGAAGGGTCAACTTTCCCACTTATTCTTCCAACACTATTAGAAATGGGATGACTTTTCTGCTTTCTGCGTTTGAAAGGCTGGCTTTCAAGGGGACATCAGTTTTTACCCCGAACATTTTCTTAGCGTTTGGAAGGCAACGAAACACAAACACCATAACATTAGTGTGCAAAAATAGCTGCAAAATGGTTTCTGAAAGAAGGCGCAGAGATGTTTTCCAGCGTCTGAGGCAGGAATCCCACAAAAATGATGAGTCGAGAACACATTCAAACTCTTTGTTTTATCCTCAGCTCCTAACCCCCAGCCCAAAATAGTAACCAGAACCCGTATGACCTGAGCAGGGCTTTTCCAATACTTTTGCTCTTGAATAGCCAACACAACATATGTACATTCAATAAGCAGGAGACATTTGTAAGCCATCAAACACGGAACAAGAAATTGCTGCCTTTATCGCCTCACTTTTCTTTTCTCTTTTTTTTTTTCTTTTTAAATTCAGTGAGTGCCGGGGTAGGGGGAAAAGAAAGGTGATAGTCTGAAAATTTCTAAGTGTGACATCAGGACAGACTCCCTGCACCTTTGGACCTGGCCTAGGAAGGTACCAGTAAGAGCCAGAAGCAGCTCTGATCCCCAAGTTATTTTCGTTTCTTCATCTCTCTAATGAGACCCCCAACAAAGTAACCGACTGGTACCAACCACAAGAGAATGAAATGGCCTTTTTATTGCCACATTACTAGGAAGAATCCTGCTCCACAGACAGGGAACTGAATCAATCGGAAGCTAAGCAGCTTGCGCTAGGTCACACCGTGCAAGTAAATTGAACCTGGAAGCCCAAAGCTCATGCCAGCACCGTAATAACTAAACCGTCTTTCTTCTCTGAAGAAGGGGAATCTTCGTTCGCAAACATTGGCAGGGAAAGACAACAAAAAAAAAAAAAAAAGCACATGGGTATTCATCTAAAATAAGTGATACTACATATTGTCTGGGCAGCCTTACCACCGCTGTAAGTGCCTGATCTTCCGGAAGTGACATATTCTGCCCATGTTGGCTGAGATGATGACACAGGAACTCTAAGAAGCATCAGCAAGAAAAGCTGTACTTTTACAGAAGAAGAAAAATATCAAACAACTATAGCCCGGCAACAAATAAAAAGTGTCCAGGTGCACAGTAAGAACACCACAGTTCAGTTTCATCACAGAGGTGGGACTGAACTTCCAACCCTCAGAGCAGCAGGAAGCAGGAATGAGGCTAACCTAGACTGTTCAGGTAATCTCCGTTACTAGATTACTTGGTTACCAGTAGCTCCATCCAGGAAGTCTACTCAGGAACAGGAGACAAGGCCAATGACAGGACTGGTGACAAAGCCACAATATGGTCCAAGGTCTATCCAGAGACAGGGCTACAAGATCAACCTGAACATTGTCCTTCATTTAAAATACGGTCCGGAACTTCCCAGTGGCTTGCTGAGTTTTGCTAATCTAATTTCTTGTCTCTCGAAAGGTCGCAGCACTGTGAAATGTTCCACACTCCTGGGTCCCACACCAATAATCCTACCCCTTCCAAAATGCCTGAGACATTGTGTCAACGTAATCCTGTCTGAAGAGAACCAAGACACCTGGAACCGAAAGGCTTTTTATAAAACTGAGGGCAGGAGGCCAATCAAAGGACCACAAAATTCATATCGGCCCTCGTTCAGTTTTGTTTCACCTCTCGTTGAAGCCTGCCAAAGCCAAATGACGACAAATCAGAAGCCCAAGGGGCCAAAAAGCAGTGGCATGTGCCGCTCAAGAAGAACTGTCTCCCATCCCTCCCTTCCTCTCGAGCAGCTCGCTGTAATGAGGCTTACAGATGGGGGTGTAAAATGCTGCCAGAGCTCCCTCTCCCCACCGCCACCCTGCTCAAAACTATTCCCCAGCATATGTTGTAATCATACACCCAGGAGAGTTGTTAAAACCTTACAGGAAACATCTCACATTTTTTCCTTTACTATTCATGCCATTTTCTATTAGGGACAATAAAGACTTCTAACACTGGATTAAGCTCATTTGCAACAATGAGCTACTATTGCTCCAGGAGCCAGCGGGAGCTCAGACTCATTGAGAGAACTGGGAATAATTAACTGAATTGTACTGGAAAAAAGGAGAAGACTGAAGGCTGTTTTGACCAAGAGCGATGCAAACTGATGTGATGGTTAAGCCATCACGTCTTGCTGGGAATTATTGTTGGGAGTATCATTAATGCTTAGAGTATGCAGGTTTTTTTCAGTAAAACTGCTTTGGCTGTGGTCTCCCTTTTTGGTTTTTGCTCCTAAAAGACACCTCCCAGAGTCATAATGACAATAACACAGTTTTACTGATTGCTTTCACTCGTTGCTCAGCATGCGCTAAGTCACTTCCCAAAACTCCTAAGGATGGCAAACCTTAAAAACAAAAGCTCTTCTAAGCAGACTGGTTTTTCTTTTCCCCTAAATGATGTATGTAATTCATCTCCATGGTCAAACCTTCTCATCGTGTAATCCAGGGGTCTTCAGCAAGAGTGTAAACAGGAATTGTCTCATTACAGAAGGGACTGGAAGTGCTCAGTGCTCTGAGATCACACATGTAGGTGGGCAGACAGCACGTACACTTTTTAACAGTCTAGAGGCCTCTCTTAGGGAGCACTGACTTGGTTTTGATCATCTACCAAGACGTATTAACTCAAAAGAAACATCTGGCATCTGCCCCTTCATAGGCAGAACACGGAACCTGAGGAACCCTGGAAATCTACTCTGATCTGTTCATCGAGCTGTCTGCACATGATTAGTTCAGTAGCTACACATAAATGCACATACTGTGTAGGAATAATACTATTTCTGTATCATATATACAAGGATTGCACAGATGAGTATTTGCTGTCCTCAAATTACTGCCTTCTACCCCACAAGCTGGCACATGCCATTAGCCTTTTGACATGCAGCTTCAAAAAAAGATCATTTCCATCACGCCTTTCAGCAAGGAAGATCCCAAGAAACTTGACAATCTATTCATACCTAATACCACCAGAACATAGACACCTTTGGGACAGAGAGCACAGCCAAACACATAACAGAGTGCAGAACAGCAGGAAAAAAGGGAAACATTTGGCTGGGGACTCCAGAGAAAACCTTGCTTTTTATAGAGAGCGCCAAGGAATGGTTAGCTTCCATTCACGGGAGACAGAACTCTGCTTTCTATGGTCACATCCCAAAGACCCGCAGAGAAAATTTGAACTTCACAGTTTATTCTGCCTCAGAAGTATGAAGTGGTAAGTTACCTTTCCCAACGAGCTGGACCAGTAGTCCTAATAACTGTGTTCAGACAGACCACAAAGCTGGCCTTTCTGTGGACATCTCAAGGGAACATCAAGAAATTTTCCATGCCAAAAGTTATATATTAAGCAAACCTGTTCAGGTCTCCTGGATACACGCAGCAAAAAGCTGTCGTTTTTTAATAAGTGTTCATTCAAGATTAATGATAGTTCTCTTGACATTTCCTCTCTTACTGCCTGCAACAGGGGCCATTTTTTTTCTTCCCAGTTGCTCTTTTTCACATAACCTCTCCATAGCAATTAGCTCCACTGCTTACACTCTAAAAAAAACCCCAACAAAAACCAGAAGGAAGATATCTAATGTGATTTAACAGCTGGAAATAAGCAAAACCAAGCAATCAGGTCTTTTCAGGACACCAGTGATCAAAAGACCACTGTTGAGGTACTCTGTAAAAACATAATTTGCAGTCAGCTCTTTGCAGGAGACATAAACCTTGTCACTGTTGAAAATTAGAGTTAAGTTCCTCTGTACAAAGAGGACAGTCTCAGGAAGAGGCTACACACTTAAGTTCAGTTTTAATATGAGCAGTTTAACACTTGCATGCAGAAATACGACTTTGTCTTATACAAGGAAAATGGAGAAAAAAGCCTTCATGAATAACAATGAAAATTCGTCATGTGTAGGTGCTTTCTTTGATTGCCGTGGAATCAGGATGACTGGGAGATTCATGAAGGGCGCAAAGAATAGAAGGACATAGGAAGCACCAGCAGATTGTCAAGGCTGTTCTTTAAAGTGGTCTCATTATCCATATGTAAAATAAGAATCTTGAATATGAAAAAAGAAAATGGGTTTATTATTATAGCAGAGCCTTAGTATTCCACAAAAATCATTCTTCCTCTTATGATGGTGGTAGAGCAGAACATTGTCTGGATCTTCTTTGCTTATACCCCACTTCAACTGATTAACAACTTCTTGTTATACTTCGAGCAAACAAGAATGAATCTTCCTGGAAACTGCCTTTTATGCCTTCATTAATTGTTCCCAAAATCCTGACCACAGAAGAATGCCAGCTCCTCAAGGACGAGCAGAGAATGACAAACCCGGTATCTGCTAGACCAACCCCACTGTATCGCAAGGCAGTATGTTCTCCACGCTGCTGTCCCCCTTCCAATGTTTGCCTGAGGCATTCCATAGGCTTTCTGTCAAAGATAATTACGGCTGTCATAGGAATGAACAGACAAAGATGTTCAGAGGGCCCACGCTCTGGGGGTGGGGAAGGACAGGTATCGTCCTCAGAAGCAGCAGCACTTTGTCTCTCTCAAAAAGAGAGATCTCATACAACACGAAGATGGATTTTCAAACAGAAATAATAGCACGGAGCCAGGCAGCTGAGCCCTCATTCACATTTGGTTAGAGAACAACGTTAAATATTCAGCTATTCGCACGCAGAAGTACCTCCCCACTCAGGCCCGAGAGCACAGTGGTGCAACTCACACGTTACTCGAGTGGCAGCTTTCGCAAAGCTGAAGGGAACGTCTGTGCTACCTGCTCCACATTCCTGGAATGTTATTAACAGGTGCAAGGCAAAAAACCCAATTCAAGAGGCCTGTCAGCCTTAAACTAAACAATTGCATTTGTGAAATGGCTTGTTTTACCAGCGTCAGGGATTGTGGCAACAAAAAAGTCACCGGCTACCAAATGCATGCTTTTCCTGGCACACGTACTGTCAGGTCATCTTATCATAGGTCTCTTTTCACATGCACATTTTATTTTCATAAGCTTTGAGACATTACAGATTACTGGCTTTATCCGAAAATCGTGCTTCTTTGTACATCATTTATAAACTCAGAGGAAAATTCAACATCATCCAGACTATGAGTTGGGGTTTTTTTTACCCCTAGAGAAATGGAAAAATGGCATGTACACAGGCTCACAAGTGGTGGGAAGCTCTCCAGAAAGATGGAGTCTGGAGGCTAATCCAAACCTCTTGAGTTTTCAAGAAAATATCAGACCAGAAATCTCACAGGAATGAACTGGCTCTGGAGATTTCTGGCAATTCATTCTCCTGACCCCACCCAGAGCTGAAAAACAGCCACAAAAGCAAATCCAATTTTTTTCCACAATATTTTTCAGAATCACAGTCTGTGTAAAGATTCAGAGTAAGACCTTGCTTCATCTAAATTGCTCTTCCCATCCAAAGATTGCAAGGACACATAGTTAGCCCAATTGCGAGGGTCACAGAATTACTCTAATTTTAATTCCACATGGAAACTGGAAGTTTGATCCTCTGTATTTCTGCAACACTTCCCTCAATAAAGGCCAATTGCTTTTGGCCAGCACAGCAGTAAGTTTCTTCCATTAACCTTTACTCAAGCCAAAACACTTTGGGTATAAGTGACATCGAGTTCCTGAGACAATGACGGCCAGAGAAATACCTATCATGAGTGTGGAATCCGAGAGCTCTCCCGAAACCCCAGCTGCCTTGTCTCTCTTTGACATCTTTTCAGTCTTTGAATGCTTTCTGCACAAGCCATTATACCCTTCACCACTTCTTCCAGGAAAGCACACACAATTCCAGGAACCCCACACCTCAGGTGAATAAATAGCAATGACAAAAGCAACTTTCTACTGGCAAGGCAGCAGACAATGTTGAAACTTTGAATCTCTATACGCAAATGCAGTAAAGGCTGCTGTGAAGGCCAATGATTTCCCAAGGAAATCAAATATCTATGCATGGTTTGGAGAGGAGATCTTCTGGAAAGAGTAATGAACATGTCTAACCCCATATACTCAGCAAAATCTGATCTCACAGCCTGAGCTCACTTGCTGGCTTCAAGTCACATCTGGGAGTTACTCCTAACACAGCGGGAAGAAAAGTTGTTTCTAGGGACATCCAAGTTCCACTTCTAAATCTCCCTATAAAACAGGAGCTTTTCCCATTTAGTACTGCAGGTGCCCCTTCCCTTTCTTTCTTTTTTTTTTTTTTTTTTCAGATCAGGTTTGTGGTGGCCTCTAGCGGAATATGGAACAAATGGTATAAAAAGGAAAAAAGGAGCAAAACATGTGCAGCCTCCTTCAAAGCTGACCAGGCCCTCAGCTATTCATAGGCGAATTCTTTGTTTGAAATGATACGTACTTGCCAGTAAAGGGCTAAACTCTACACCCTAGCCTGAGAGTGATCCATCAGTTCACACTACTGGCAGCACAATAATGGGTCATCCTATAAAGAAAAAACCTATAACAACACAGTTTTTAAATGGTATTTTTGACGTTTCCTGATGTTCCTCAAGTTGTCAAGTCCACAAGAATAATATCCCTTGTTTTGTTTCAGCCTTTCTGCTTCCTCAGTAAAGGAGGTGGATGCAGGTTGTAACTGGATTTGTTTTGAGCCCCAAGGGAACAGTTCAAGACCAGTTTGGGATCACAGCACTCATTCAGGCTGTTCCAGTGCTCCAGCTAGCTCAAGATTGGGCTTCTGACTTCAAGACGCGTGGAGTGACCATGAGTGAACACCCTATTTGACTGGAGTTACAATCCCTTCCTCCCCTCCACTTCCTAGTAAACCCTCACTCATAGAAAATATGGGGTTATTTATCCCGCCACTCCTCACGATTATTCTAACATGGCTTTTCCATCATGACCTCGCATGCTTTGAACTTTCCACAAGCTCTTTATTACACTGTGCAACTTCTCCTGCTGCAGAACTTCTGCATTTTGGCTACTGGCCCTGCGTTGCTCTTGATCCAAAGGCGTTCATTGCCCAATGTTTAGCATTACTTTTTTGTTTAAATGACATCATTACTAAAGCGCTATTTAGAAATATTGCTCTCCAGACCTTTTTCATATCCTTTGTGCAAGCACCTCTTCCAGCAAAGTCATACACTAATCTGCTGCCAGGAAGGTGGCCCAATAAGTTAGTTATCTTGTCTAAGATTGGAACGCTGCTTACTTGCCAGAAAGCTTCCCACCGCACCTTTGCCCTGTCTTCATGCTATAGCTGAAATAAAGGCTGGAGGATGCAGTTCAACTACGTTTCATTCTCTTAATAACATTTGCTAACAACTACATAAAAAAATTTCTGTGTTCTGGGTTTCCTCCACATGACATAAGGCTCATGGATTTCTGGACCAGAATGGAGAAGCCATTTGAAAACTTCTATTTGATCATAAATCAAGCCCGGTAATTACCTTTTTAGTAAAAACAGCCCCAGTTCACAGTTTCCAGGCTCCACGATGGGTTCGTAGTGTTGCCACAGGCCTTGCTCAGGGTCCAGGAATTCAAGCAGACTCCACTTTTATTACAGCACCTGTAGCAGCTTCTGCAACGTGAAGCTCAAGTGGCAGCACTGGATAATTGCTGGTCTGCGTGACACTGGAGGGACCAGCGTGGAAGGGCTCCTTATCTCTCTATCTTTCCATAGCTCTTCCAGCACCTTTCCGTCTATTTACTCGCCATCACGCTGGCCGCCGTCCACAGTGGGAACTCTGCCTCCTCACAGACCACACGGAGAAGCCAAAAGCAAAGGCAAGCTGGGCCCTTCTTTTGGAAGTGCTGTTGAAAGCCCGGCAGAAGGCAGATTGGATCAGGCCCAGAGAAGGTCCCAAGGTGTTGTCATCAGGGTGCTACCGCTCCCAAGGCAGGTCAGTGGGTCTTAAATCGCCCTGTTTGAGGAAGTCTCAGCAACCAGCCCCACCAAATGGGGGTGAGAGAATCGCTCCACCTCTGCCCTGGCTTAGCAGCTTAGGAGCAGCCTGTGAAACTGTACTGAGAAAGGGAAAACCAATAACCCTCAGCAGGGGAACGACATGAAACACTCCTAAACACCAATCTGATAGCGGCAAACCTCGTTTCAAGCAAGTAGGGGCAAATGCACAGTATTTTCAGCCCACCGTATTTAAGAAGCAGGTGGTATAACCAGCTGAAACATTTACTCTCAAGAGTACTGTGAAAATCTAGGACCCCACTGTCCTCTTGATCTTTTCATATGCTGTTTGATGAAATTCGCCCAGTGGCCTGGGTACATTTCCAAGGAACTCCGGACTTCTGGGAAGGCATTACAAAGCTACACTGCAACCATTCATGACCTGTGTTCAGTACTGGCTTGGTTCCTCCTCAAATCCACAGCATTCTGCAAAGAAAACATTCTTTCCACTTCAAGTAAGCTTCTCCCTCCTGAAACCAGTCTGGTTCAGGCACCCAACCTTTCCTTGCCCTGCACTCACCCCAGCCATCAGAAACGGAGGCTTTCTAATGGAAGGGCTTCCATGATGGAGAAACAACTCCACAACTAAAACACATTTGGTCTCCCTCAATTCCAGCTCTGGGTTTTTTTCAGGCGAGAAATAAAAGAAAAGCAACTGTTACTACTACGAGCCTTACCTATAGCTGCTGCTACAGTATGAAAGTTCATACACTCGTTGTTTTCTGAACCTTTAATATTTGCAACAAAAAGATAAGGCCTAGCTGGTGAATTCTGCGTTTCACATCAAAAGGAACTGAGATGTCCACGAAGAAACGAGAGAGGATTATTCTTGAGAGCTGGAGATCAGAAAATGGTTTGGATTTCAGGACAAGGACCATCTTGGATGCAGGTGTTTAGTCCAACAGGAATCTGAACCACTCGTATAAGTCATGTAGCCACATTATACGTCTAAACACATATTCCTATGTGTGTGTTTAGATACACTCCCCTGGCAAAACCCAAAGGGCAACACACCTAGTTATTGGATTGCTTACATTATTTCATTTTTAAGAGAAGTGCCAAATTAACAGACTTCTCTCACAGCAGGAAGAAGGATTTGCTTGGAAGGATTCGCTTTATATGTAGAGAATGCAAGTATGCTATTCACTTAAACAAAAAGCGAAGAAAAAGACAGGGTGGGACTCTGTTTTTCAAATTATTTGTTCTCTTAAGATATTCTTTACAAAAACAACCTCATATTTAACCCTGTGCATGTTATCTCCCCCCAAAATTAAAAACATGTCTGTAAAGCAGTAATGCCTCAAGAAGAAAGCAAACTGTTACCACATTAGAAGACATGTTGCTAAAACTCAAAGTATTTATAAACTTAAATGAGACATCAGGGATAACCTGAAAATTCACCACTCTCCTATTTTCCCCACTAAAGCGGAGGGAGGAACACCAGTGCGCGAGATTCAAACACACATCAAAACCTTTGTGAAGTACTGGATTTTACATTACACCGAAATAACCTCACTGCTTCTCCATCTGCCTAGGATAACTGCCAGGAATTAAAACAAAGAAACATGTACACTCTTTGTAGTCCATCAAGAGCTTCAAAATTTGTTTGTAAGCTCAGATACAACAACATCTGTTTTGAAGAAGGCCCATTTAAAGAAATGTTGATGCCCCTGTAGAAACCAAGTATTTTTAACAAGTCTGCTCTTTCCAGAACTCCTACCAAAAAAAAGATTTAATAGGTAACAGATACTCCCAACATCTTCTTGAATATATCCATCAGTTCCAGCATTTTTGTCTTGGATTTTAGAAACTATGCCTTTTTGCTAGCAATCTTTAACTTCCATGGCCAGTTAAAGCAAAGTGGATCACTTCACATAGTACTTTTGCAATGAAAAACCTGCAGAAAGCCAGAAGCTCTGTTCGTAAAAGATTTTTCCCCTACATTAATTCCTTGAATTCAGATTCATGTGCTAACGTGGCATTGTTTAGGATGAACACACACTTCAGCTATTTTCAAGGAGTGGGAGTTGTGAAGGACTTTAATACATTTTTCAAGAGAAGGATTTCAAATTTTATAATGAAATAAAGTATTTTTAATTAGCATTTTAATATTAAGTTACCTTTTCACAGTTTATTGGGTTTTTAGTATCCACTTAGCTTAGACAGTGAAAGCAAACTGCTTTATAGCACAGAGTTTATAGCTAGTTTCATTTACTGGCTTTCATATACTGCTATTGTCTTTTTGTGTCACTTATCGTCTTAATATCTAAGTACCTTCTTCACTCAAGATCACTGAAGAAATGTCAGGATCTTCTCCTCCTTTTCCTTCATTGTTTTAAGTTACCCACTCGTGACTTGCTTCAGGAATACTTTTTATAGCCACAGTTGAACCTGCAGGTAAATCAGTTGAAACAGAAATATTACACAACTTGCTGAAGAATAAAAGTGGTGAGATTCCCCTGGTAATGAGTAATAGCCCTTTTCTGTGAATATTCTATGCTACATTGCTCATACTCCCGAAATCAAAGCTGGGTTGCATTTACTGTTGCACTTAGATTTCTGGCACCTTAGAGAAATTCTTACTTTTGCACAATAATACTTTTCTGATACGCTTTTAGCTTGTGAAAACATTCTGTGCATTAAAGGGCTTTTTATAAATGACCGTTCAATCTAGTACCACTTGACAGAGATCTTTTAATGTGCTGTTAAAATACCTGTCATATAAATGTTAGCCTTAAGACTGAAGTCCATAAAGTTGTAATTAAAAGAAAAAAGGTATTTTTTTCCATCTTGCTCAGAACAGGCTTTTCTCCCAGTATTATTGTTCCAATCCCATAAAGCAACACATCCAACTAGTGATGCCTCTGTCTCGCCACGGATGGAAGCAAAGCTCTACCGACATTAGGGATTAATAGACTGCATAACCTTAAACATACATGCTGCATTGCTTTCAGTCTAGCCCATAATAAGACTGTGCTTTTTAATGCCACAAGAGCCCAATAAACCCTTCAATATTTACTTAAGGGGATTTTATGGTCCTTTTGTTTCAGGAAGGCATTTATATGAGCTCTGATCTTAGGACATTTGCATCATCAGCCATTAATTTGGGAAAATTAAATAGAAATAAACAAAAGTGGCTCCATAACCTTCTTCTCCACATGCCTACTAAATGCTGCACTATTTGTTGGTCCAATAGCTGGAAATGGAACAAAAATACAGCCAGCCCAACCGCTCCCTGTCCCGACACTACTACAGACATTCCAGTAGGAAAAAGCTGAGGAAAGATTATGAAGTTCTGGGAAAAGGTCCATTTTAGCTATTAATGATTATTATCACATTTCCTAAGGTCTATAAAGCTTTTTAAAGCTTATTTGGGATGAAGGAATGTTCTGATCCCAGAAGGTCCTGCTAAACAAAAGGAAAATGTGTGTTGCTATGATCCTGCATCAAGCTGGTCTTTTGATTTTTTTCCCCAGTGCTGTATTAGCTTCTATGTCCCTCTTGTGGTAACGGAGAAGAACTGTAACATCTGCAATGGAACAGCTCATTCACAGCCTTCACAAATTTTTGGTTTGTTGCTACATTTTGATGCATTTTTTAAATAAAAAAATTTTTTATAAAAAAAATTTCTTTTATTGAGTTTTTTTCAGTATGCAAGGGAATAGGTTTTCTTAAAAAACCCCCAACCAACAACAGGTATTCTTTGCTCTTCCGTGTACGAGTACTCAGGCTAGGCAAATCAGGTAAAATTGTACGGAATTTTCATTTGAAGATTTGTTTTAAGGAAGAGGCAAGCAAAAGGAAAAAAAGAGATGGAAAATGAAGAACATTTAAGACAATATGAGTTACCTGAACATTAAACAAAACCTAAGAAATAGAGATGTGAAGTGACACAGCAGATAAGAAAGTGATTAAATGTGCACAATAAATTTACTGATTGCATTTATTCTTCTAAAATATGTTAATGTATTGCTAACCACAGTACTTAGTATATAGACATCACATCAGATGTGTAATGTGTGAGCATTCCTTAAGCGTTCTTTGTCAAGAACATCTGATCTCTGCTTCATACTCATTTTCCCCTAACCTGAATTGTTTTATCCCAGGATAAAAATACACTTTTTTTTTTTTTTTTATTCAACCCTGTCATTTGAAGTGGCAGTTTTGCAAAGACTCCTCACACTCAGTTTGATTGGCTCTGAACGCCTCACGTCACGATGACACTTTCTAGCACTATCTCCATGGCTTGGAGTTTGCAGAGACCAATCAGTTCATTCTTGTTGGTAACAGCATGTTTTCAGCCCTCTCCTGCGCAGTCCTGAGTGGAGGATGTTACCAAACCCCAGCACTAGCGTGTCTTGGAATTGAAATGAGTTTCAAGGAAAGTCCTCTGGCAAAGCCAATTATTTTGAGTCAGGACTGCATTATTTCTGCCAACACCTAAACTGCTGTATGCATCATACATAAGCTTTACACTTCTAACCACCACGAACCTTTATTATCACCTCTTCAAGATAATCACCTTAAACTTTTTAGCTCATGGAAGCAAGCAGAAAGCATCTTTTTTAAAAGTAAATTCACCCACGTTCGTTCTCTTGGATAGGTTCTTATGGCTAAGTGTGTCCTGTGAATTCTAGCTTCTAACCATACAAAAAAATGGTAAAGCAGCAACATTTTCAGAGAACGTGTTCCAGTTTTCTGAAGTGTTATCTTTTTAAATTTCATAGTGGATGCACAACAGCAAAGAGCAATGAGTCAGAGTGCCATTTCTCTGCCTTAGCCCAGATTTAAAAGCGAAAACTTTCACAAAACATGGCTTTACAGAAAAAATATTGTCTAGGAGCTTTGCAGTGTAGCCTGCATACATGCCTCCATGTTTATCTTTAAAAGCACCAAAGTAGTCCAGAGTTTCCAGCAGGCAGCGAGCGCCGATTAAGCAATAATGTCGTGAAATTCAAACTCTTCACAAGACTGATCAGCCACCATTTTCAAACACAGTAACCAGGAGCCCAACGGCCACAACTAGTCGCCAGTTTGACCCCTCATCAAAATACACCAAAGGGAACCGCGGGCTTCCCGCACCCGACTCACTGGGGTCTTACTTTGGCCTTGTGTGAGAGGGGAGCGGGGGCACGGGGCGGGGGCAGCTCCTCGCAGCCCTCCAGCTTCAGCACCCCCCTGCACCCACTGCCCGGGGCCGCGGCCCACGCGCCAGGGTGCCTCCGGATCTCCCCGGCAGAAGCCAAACTTTGCCAACCTTTGCCTCCTGACGGCACAGCCAGCTACAGGCCCCACAACTTTCCACCAGTTTGCCAAACAGCTTTTCTTTAAAAGCATTCTTACTTTTCCGTATTGTTGGAGGGGACGGGGAAATATTCCAGTGGCGCATCAAAACTTTGGTCCCTTTCCAAAACTTTTGAGGATTCTGTAAACCTGCCAAATGTTGCGAGTACCTTCTGTGTATTAATAAAGAAGCGTTCATACCAAGTGGCCCGCCTGGTTTTATAAACTTCTTCAGTTCCATTTTCATCCTGAAGTAAGATTTCATACTTTCTCACAGTCACGCTTTTCTCTGAACTACGAAACAGTCAATTTGCGGTTTGTTTTGGGAAAGCACCAGTTTAGTTCATCCACGGATGCCTTACAACCAAACTTCCGGTGGGTTATAATTCACTTGCATGTTGCCTTTAGGAATCAAGAGCCTCGACATTTGTACTGTCTTGTAACACTGATGAACTTCCGTGTGGGTATGCACTGACTTATCTTACGCCACCACGTTAAACTAGAGCCGATGTGACAGTCATAATTCAACGCTCAATTTCCCATTCTGCCTTTTGATTTTAGTGGCTTGTCGGATTAACCTACTTTAATCCGAATCCAGAATTAGGATACATTTGTGATACACTATTGGTACAGTTTATTCTTCCTAGAGGCTTAAAGCTAAAGATTAATTCAAACAATCTGGATGCAGAAGTGATGACTCCTGTATTCTCTCTACTCGTTCTCTGCCCTCCTGTACTTGGTGCACAATATTCCTACGATAAGGATGCTTTTCAGTCTTCATCTAGATCTTTTCAGCCTAACACCTGCAAATCTGGTACATGCTGTTTCACTTCCAGGCTTTATCCTACACCAAAAGCAAGAATAAAATTAAAGTTACTTATAGAAGAAGATACACATTTGCATCTTATAGCTGAAGGCTTTAGTAGGGAAGAGGGACTGAATGTCTAGCCTTTCATATCAATGTTTTTCACAACACACCTAAGTTATCTTAAAAGGGATTTGTTGTGTGCTAATAAAAGGATGTTGAAATGAGGGCACCCAAATCCAAAACTTGTTTATTTATGGGTGGAAACGTGTTAGTCACCTTCTCTGCACAACCGTTGTTCACCTCCCCTGACCTCGGAGAATCTCTGTGGCCAACTCCACCACCGTCGCCTCAGAGCCACTCAGCTTTCTGACTATCACACTGTTATATTAGGTACTACAGGTATAATAGGTATTACAGCTAGAGCGGGTATTACCATAATACCAGATCCTTCTTAATTACCGTGTCTGTCTCAAAACACTTAGAGCCCCCGCATCACCCAGGCTGTCTGTGTCGGCCCAGACCCCAACCGCTCGTTTCAAGCAGGGACACAAGGACAGCAGCCCACGGAACCGGCGGCTGCAGCTCCAGGCTCACAGCGGGCACGAGGGAATGAAGGGCCCCACCTTGCCTCCACAGGGACAACCGTCACCACACCCCCCCCTCACCCGGGCCCGGTACCACCACAGGGCTCCCACCACAGGGCTCCCGCCATCACCACAGGGCTCCCGCCACTGGGCTCCCACCACCACTACAGGGCTCCTGCCATCACCACAGGGCTCCCGCTGCCACCACAGGGCTCCCGCTGCCACCACAGGGCTCCCGCTGCCACCACAGGGCTCCCGCTGCCACCACAGGGCTCCCGCTGCCACCACAGGGCTCCCGCTGCCACCACAGGGCTCCCGCTGCCACCACAGGGCTCCCGCTGCCACCACAGGGCTCCCGCTGCCACCACAGGGCCCCCATCACCACAGGGCTCCTGCCACCACTGGGCCCCCACCACCACCACAGGGCTCCCATTGCTGCCATAGGGCTCCCGCCGCCGCCACAGGGCTGCCATCACCTGAAAGCTCCCGCCATCACCACAGGGCTCCCGCTGCCACCACAGGGCTCCCGCCGCCACCACAAGGCTGCCATCACCTCAAGGCTCCCGCCACCACCACAGGGCTCTTGCCACCACAGGGCCCCCGCTGCTACCACAGGGCTCCTGGCGCCACCACAGAGGCCACAGCCTCCACAGAGCCCAGTCACCACCACAGCCCCGCAACCCACCGGCGCCCACCACCACCACCGTTGCCTCCACAGGGACCGACAACCACCGCAGCCCCCGCTCCTCCCCACAACCGCCCCCGCGGCCCTCGGCCACCACCAGCGCCCGCCGCCGCCTCAGGGCCGAGCCGCCGCCACAGCCCGCCCTTCCTCCTCACCTCGAGGAGCTATTGGCCGGCAGGGCGGTCACTCACAGCCAGGCCCCGCCCCAAACCGCGAGGGGAGGGCGGGGGTGTCGGTGTGGGCAGCGCTCCCCCCGCCCCCCCCCCTTCGCGCCTTCCGCCGGAGCTCCGCCCCCTCGCCT
>VZSF01001609.1:162686-336895 GCA_013398295.1 Chionis minor | reverse complement strand
TCCTTATGGAAAGGATGGTCTCCGAGCTGATGCTGGAGTAGCTGGTGCAGGGGGAGTTGGATCTCCATATGCAAAGGATGGTCTCCCAGCTGGGGCTGGCATTGCTGGCACTGGTGTAGGTGGTGAAGGGGGAGTTGAGTATCCTTATGGAAAGGATGGTCTCCGAGCTGGTGCTGGAGTAGCTGGTGCAGGGGGAGTTGGATCTCCCTATGGAAAGGATGGTCTCCCAGCTGGGGCTGGTGTAGGTGGCGCTGGTGTAGGTGGTGCAGGGGGAATTGGGGCTCCCTATGGAAAGGATGGTCTCCCAGCTGGGGCTGGTGTAGGTGGTGCTGGGGGAGCTGGTGCTGGGGGAGTTGGATTTCCCTATGGAAAGCATGGTCTCCCAGCTGGGGCTGGTGCAGCTGGTGTAGCTGGTGTAGGTGGTGCAGGGGGAGTTGGGTATCCTTATGGAAAGGATGGTCTCCCAGCTGGCGCTGGTGTAGCTGGTGCAGGGGGAATTGGTTCTCCCTATGGAAAAGATGGTCTCCCAGCTGGGGCTGGCATTGGTGGTGCTGGAGTAGCTGGTGCAGGGGGAGTTGGGGCTCCCTATGGAAAGGATGGTCTCCCAGCTGGGGCTGGTGTAGGTGGTGCAGGGGGAGTTGGGGGTCTGTATGGAAAGGATGGTCTCCCAGCTGGCACTGGTGTAGGTGGTACAGGGGGAGTTGGTTCTCCCTATGGAAAAGATGGTCTCCCAGCTGGGGCTGGCATTGGTGGTGCTGGAGTAGCTGGTGCAGGGGGGGTTGGGGCTCCCTATGGAAAGGATGGTCTCCCAGCTGGGGCTGGCATTAGTGGTGCTGGAGTAGCAGGTGCAGGAAGTATTGGTCTTCCTTATGGAAAGGATGGTCTTCCAGTGGGAATGGGATCTGGGACTGGTGCTGATGTAACTGGTTTTGGCTCTCCCTATGGAAAGGATGGTCTGTCAGCTGGGACTGTTGATGATGTAGCTGCTGCAAGGGGTGTTGGTTCTTTCTATGGAAAGGATGGTCTTCCAAATGGGGCTATGGCAGGAGCGCCTCATTCTGCTTTTGGAGGTGAAGAAATAATGGGATCTCACCATGGCAGGGATGCTATTCTGAGCAGAGCTCAAGGATACATAGGTGGACGAGGAGGAGATGGCTTTTCCTCAGAAGGCAGTGGTGTTGGTGGCTCTTCAATACGGGGTGCTGGGTCTCCCTATGGCAAGGACAGTGGGTCAGATGGAGCGAGGGTTGGTGCGGGTGGTGTTGGCAGGTTGGGAGGTGATGAAAGGGAGTTACGTTCAGTCCATGGTAGAGAAGATGTGGTAGGTGGACGAGGTGGTGAACGTGGGCTGGATGCACATCCTGGCAAATCTTCTATGAGAGGTGAAACGGGAAAGGATGCTGCCAGTGATTTCAGAGGATCAGGGCACAAAGGTTCATGGGGTGACAGAGATTCACTTTCAGGTCCAGGAGATGCCAGATGTAAGGGCAGAGATTTAGGACAGTTAGGCTCCCTGTATGGCAAAAATTCTGCCTTTGGAGGGGCAGGGAGTAAACCCCATAACAGATCTGTTGGTGGGAAGAATTCAGGTGGCTTTAGTCAAGGTTCATTGGATTATGGTCAGATGTCAGAACTTTATGGTGGACCTCCTTCAATAAACCAGAGAAAACAGGAACCTGGCCTTGAAATTAAAGCAAATGATTTCTTGAAGAATACGGAAAGTATTGGAAAAAGAAGACGTTATTGCCTAGATGATCTGAAAGGTATGTGTTTGATTACTTCTGTCTTGCTGGTCTTTGCATTTCGATACGCACATTCCTAATCCTGGAGAGAAATTGGATTTTAGGGTTTAGACAAATGTAGAAATATGTAGAAATATGGTTATACTGAGATCTGTTCCTAATTCTACTACTGGTTTGCTGTTTGACCTTACGCAATTCGCTCAGATCAAACTGCCTTAAAAGTCTGAATGATCTTTGTTTAAAATATCTAAAACAGGTATCATCTCTTCATTCAAATAAATTATCCAGATCCACATGGAACAGACTTCAGTTCACAAATGTACCAGTTCCCATATAGTTTAGAGGAACACGGCTGAGTTTCTTTGGTCTTGTTCCAAGTTAAACCTTATTGTTTCACTGTATCTCTAACATTTCTAATTAATTTCCCTTTTTCTTCTAACATCTAGTGCAAATATCTGTGGTTTTCCAAGTTCTGGGAACAAATCTGATTATATTGGATTAATGTTCACATTGGGCTTAATGTAAAGAGCCCTTTTCTTTTGTAACATGAGAAATAACCAAGGGTTACATACAGTAAAAGGAGAGTAGTGTGTTTGCAGCCGCTTGACTAAGACCAGTGGCTACACTAGCAATAGTGATAATGTGATAAATTAAACACGATAAAATAAACACGATAATGTGAAAATTGTAGAAATTATAAACTTCATGTGTATAACCAAAGAGGAACACTTGTCTAATGGAATTGCCGGCAAGTTAGAAATTATCAAGGCAGCCAAAACTCAAATATAAGGAAGTTAAATAAACAAAATTGGATTTCATGGAGAAGGAGGTGGGGTGTTTACTAAAGAGGGGAATGAGGATATTAATGGAGAAGAACTTGGGAAGGGAAAGAGGAATAAGGGGGACAGAGAATCGTGTGACTTGGGGCTGTCTACAGGTTGGGCAGCCCTGGATCTGGTCCCTGCAGAGGAAGAGGGTGATGAAGTAGTGTGTCCTTACCCTGGAGTAGCCTGTTTTTCCCCACTGGCTGTAGAGGGAGCCGAGACAATTAGCATAGGCTTAAAATAGCAAATCTGGAGATGGGTAATGTGGTTTATGATGAATCCATTGCCCATGAGGTTGATGTCAGGCCTATATTGTGCGCAGCCCAGCTGGTGCGTCCTTCAGCGCAATGAGTTTACGTCAGCTGGCCCACAGCTTTGTGCTACAACAGCCTGTCGTGACTGCAGGATCTATTTCCTAAAATGCTCTCTTTTCTCCTCACGTGCACATGCATTTTCATCTCTGTATTTCTCTCTGTCGGTGTCACACAGAGTTAACACCTTTTCAACATTTTCTTTTCTGAATGTCCAGCACCGCGCTGTCATCTCAACAAACAGTTAATTGACATCAGGGTCCTGAAAGGGGAACCAGCGGAGCTGTCGTGCGCTGTCAGTAGACCCGAAGTGACAGGAACCTGGTTTAAAGATGGATTAAAGGTAGGTGTCCTCCAGCTACTGTCTTCTCAGGTTAGCAACGCTCTGCTCTCTGGCTCTACCTCTTATTAAAGTGTCGTGTCGAGGTGTCCTTCCCTCTGCCAGCCTTACTGTAGTCTGAGTATGGCCCAGGCAGGAGCCCGTTGATAAAACAATTCGTGATAGAAGCCCAGCAAGGTTTCTCCCTTTTCCTGCTACGAGACATTTCCATTCTTGCTGACGACAGGAGGCTTTGTGTTTTCCATTCTTTTTTATGGGTGGAGATAGGTGTGGGTCTCTTCCTTGGAATGCTATCCTTTTTCTTTTCCTTGTGAATGAGAGAAATATGCGAAAAGTGAGGGGAAAAATCTTCAAAGGATCCTTTGGGCAGGCAGAACACGAAGAGCACTCTTTCAAATTAGTGCTTGAGGTCAAGTGTAGGCGCCATATTCTGTGTTCCAAAGCAACACTGAAGAGTAATTCCAGCTGTGGGATCCAGACAAAATTGTAGGAGTTTTAGGGTGTCATACTCGAGCACGGGCCAAATGTTTTGTTATTAAGAATAGGAAGAGAGAGCCTGGAGATTTTACTAAAATATATTTTAATGGACTTTGAATCAAGTCTTTGTGGGGAGTGTGTTGATAATGCTTATATGAAATGTTACCAGATGAGTAATCCCAGAATACTACTGTAATTAAACATGCATGTCATTCAGAAGTCTTTTCAATTACATTTCAATTTTTTGTCTGTCCAGTCTGTCTAGTTTAAGTTTGGATTATCCTTTTTTTTTTTTTTTTTTTTTTAAAAATGGGTTTTTGTGTTTTTTTTTTTTTAAGAATGGGTCTCTGTGCTTTATCTTGTAGTTAACAAGCATGGATGGAGTCTCTTTTGAAAAGGAAGGTCTAGTCCACAAACTAATTATTAATAAAGTAGAAGATATTCATGCTGGGAAATACAGGTTTGAAGGTGGAGATATAAAAACTGAAGCTTCAATTTTTGTTGAAGGTGAGTCTATTCAAACTACCAATGCAGCACGCTCGCCTTCATGTGCTTTACACGTAATACGTTTTCTCAGAGATCTGTAGTTGGTTATTGAGACAACCTTATTATAAACAATTACCATGTAAATGGGAGATAGTTTTTGTACAGGTTGGCATTATGTATTTACAAGTTTAACTAGGGAGCCTTCCTGAATAGCTTCTATTATTAATTCAAAGATTTTAGAGTGCACATAACGCTTTATCAGACCCGGTTCTTCGTTCTTGTGTTTAGTGTATTGCCTATGAGAAATGTGCTCCAGTGAAAATGACAGTATGGTACCACAAATAGTTTGCGATAATTATCCTGTATATATCCTGTATATATACATGTATGTGAAGCACTGAGCATGCAACTAAAGGCGAAGATCCAAATGTTGTGATCTTATTGGCAGCATCATGAGGGAAGCCCTTCTGTCCATGGTGAGCCTTATCCTCTTTGAATTGCAGTTTTTAATGGCCTTGTATCACCTGCTTAGATCCTCCACAGGTTGACAGAGTTCTCCTCAAAAACTTATCGAGTGTTCCTACTGTGGCCAAGGCAGGGGAGAAAGTAAGGATCAAGATCCCTTTCGAGGGCCGGCTGCCAGTCAGAGCAATATGGCTGAAGGACAGAATGGAGCTCGTGGATGACGCGAGGATCCGTGTTGATAAAACGGAGACCTTTACCATGCTGTCCATCCCCAGCTGTGAGAGAAAGGACTGTGGGGACTACAAAGTCAGGCTGAAGAATGACAGCGGGGTCCTGGATATCGACCTAAAGCTTGTGGTGATAGGTAAGAGCCCATAACGTCCGCTGTGGCTTTCATTATGAAGCTTAGGCAGGGAGCCCATTAACACGGGTGACAATCTTATTTAGAGCTACTGGGTATTCTGAGATCAACCAGACTATGTAATTTTCCACTAAATCAGGGCGCAAGCAGAGATTGCTGACGTGTTTCTTGCCCTTTAGTACAAGGTGACACAAATCTAATTTGGTTTTGCACGGCCTCAGCAGCTGAGTTTTGAACGTTGGGTGACTGTGGGAGACGGGACTACGCACAACGGGCAAATCGAAAAGGGATTATCAAGGCCAAATTCAGCCCTACCGTAAACGTCTGTGCTCTTTTGGTAGACCAGAAATGGTGTTCTTCCTTAAAAGCAAGCTGAATTTGTGCCGTGCTTATGAGAACAATTAGCCCGTGAAGCCTGGCTTCCACCCCCCCAGCCCCTTCCTTATCAAACGTTCGAAGAGTGGAAGTTTTGAAGGGGCAGTTCAAGTGCCCAGCCCCCATTCTGCAGCCGTGCGTGTATTCCATCAGAAACTGAGTGTCCCAGCTGGTGTCTGCTCCAAACCCAGGAGCACGTTTGGGTCTGGAGCCAACTCACAGTCCCTCTGGGTTCATCTTTTCAGACAAGCCGCAGCCGCCTGCAGGACCCATCAAAATTGTTGAAAGCTCTGCAAACGACATCACCATTCAGTGGAATCCCCCCAGGGATGACGGGGGCAAACCAGTGCAAAGCTACATCGTGGAGAGACAGCAGGTAGGCAAGAGCGACTGGGAGACTTTGGGAGAAACCCCCAGGAGCTGTACTACCTTCACGACTAACAAAGTGGAACAAGACATGAGCTACTACTTCAGGGTGAGAGCTGTGAATGCCGAGGGAGCTAGCAACGCGCTGGAATCAGACGAAGTGAAGGCTGTCAGTAAAGGTAAGGAAGAACTTTTCATAATTGTGTTTGACAACTATCCGGGAAATTCATTAACAAAGCCGACACCAAAGAAAACTCGCTGTGCTTTGGATGTTGCGACACATCTAATCTTGATTCATGGCTGTGAAGCCTTCGCAGGGCTCTACGGAGACATAGAGACTAGAAGTTTACTGTAGGCTTTGGTGATGCTGAGTGAGATGGTGTTACGTTCTCGGTTATGCTCCATTCTGAACTGGAAAGCGAGTTTCACGGGGGAAAGGCAGTTTGCATCAAGAGCAGAGAAAATTTTTCTTGGGTGGCTACAAAGGGGAACACCTGAGGCCTTTTCTTAACCCCACAGGCAAAGGAGTGTCTCCGTGTGTGCAGCATTTTTCACTATGACCACTTCATTCCCCTGATCTCCAAACAACTGATTCTATTCTTTGTCCTGCAATGAATTTAAATACTAGAACATTTTTGCCATGAGCATGAATGTAGTACTAGAAAGAAAGCAAGGCCCTGTTCTATTTCTGATTTTTTTCTTACTCTATTCTCCTTCTCGTGATTATGAGAAGCCTGTATTTTGAGTGCAGAGGGCTAAGAAAATTCATTCCGTTTCCCATTTCCGTCATTAAACGTAAGAATAGAGCTGACTTTTCCTACCATGTAAGAGTGACATGGCTCAGTCCGTAGGCTGACAGTCATGATTACAGCAGGTCTGTCATGAAGACAAAATTCAGGAACAGAGATCCATGATGGATCCTGTTTGTGTGGGGAATAGGATACACAGCTTCAGGTCTCAGTCAGGTTTTCAAAACACATCCGTATGAATACCTCGGGGAAACTGGAAGAAGAAATGACAGAGAACACTTTCTTCCCTTGCAATACAAATGTGCCAGCTAGTAATGAAACACTAACCTCTTTCTAGCTTCGCCGGGTGCCCCAGATCCCCCTGAGATTGTCAGTGCCAGCAGAGACACCATCACAATATCCTGGAAAGTACCTCGTAAAACTGGCAGTTCCCGAATTGTGGGATACATCGTTCAAAAACGCAAGAAGGGTACCACGACCTGGCTGCCAGTCAACAACGTGCCCATAGCAGGTAGGTAGCTTAAATCCTGGCGCAGACCGGAGGACTTGAAAAATACAAACGGGTCAGCTGGGTTCAGGAGGTAATGCCTGATCTTTGTGGAGCTGCTGCCTTCTAACTCCTTGCTTTCTGCTTAGGATCTTATACCTTTTCACATCAGGGTTTTTCCTCTTGAATTCTTGAGCTGCTGACCGTCCCCATCACAACCGTATTACCCCTGTCTGAAGTTTTCTGACTTTCACGGCTCTAGCGTATGGGTTTTTTCCACAAGTGAGGTTACACAGCTGTGCCGTAGCAAAGCCGGGTCTTGGATGTATTTACAGATGAATACCTGGGAGGAGGATTATGATTTTTTTTTCGAGATTGTGTGTGAGCATGTGGCTGGAGAAGGGTGCGTAGAAGCTCATGGCTGCATCCTGGGACACAGGTCCTGTATACATAAACTGATGTCTTCAATTTCTGGAACTGAAGTCTTCACTTCACATGCAGAACTACTGCCCTTAGTAGGCAGGAACTTGGTACTGCTAGGAACCTGGCAGACAAGAATTTATAATTGCAAGGAAGATAAAGAAACGCAAGAGATGTGTATGACCTCCAAAATGTGTTTTGACTATAGCTATCAGTTGCGAGCTAGGACTTCCTGTCTGGTATAGAAGAGCTTAGGATTATCTCATGGGGTAAAGCCTTTTCAAGTCCTTTCTTTAACTTAATAAATCTCAAATACTGTTTGATTTGAAAGGAAACGCAATGAACGCATCCCAGAAGTACATATGCACTGGGGTAGGGAAGGGCAGGGGAGTTGGCGACAGCTCCTGACAATTAGGCAGTCCACAGTTCTACGTGAAATAAATTACAATATTGTTGTCTCGCCACTTTCCTGCCTGGGGAACAGCTCACCGGAGCCAACGTGCTCCTTTTCTCTCTGCAGACAAGAAGCTGAAAATGACCAATCTCAAGAAAGGCCTGCAGTACGAATTCCGTGTGGCGGCCGTTAATGCTGCCGGCGTAGGAGATGCCAGTGAACCGTCACAGCCTGTCTTTGCGCGGGATTCCACGAGTGAGTGCCCTGCTCCCGCCCTTCTGGCTTGGGGATGTGTAAAGCTGGAGAGGTGGTGGTGTCCGTGTTAGCGGAGAGGCGATGTTTTTAAATGCTCTGTAAAAGTATGTGAAGACGAAGATCAAATAATTGGGGAACGTTTCATGGCTGAGGATCTGCTATCGGCTTGAGGAAGGAATGGCGGGCTTTCCCGCGCGATGCCTCAGGCAAGATGTGGCAGACTCCTCCTGGGGGAGTTATGTGCAGCGCGGAGAAGTATTCCGGATGGGCTGCAAATGTTTCGGGAGTGTTGCAGATAGTAATGAGTGGCTGGTGGGAGCAGGCATCCGGATCCAGCCTTGAAGAACTGGGACACGGGAGAGGCAAGACAGCAGGGTGGACATCCAGTGTGCTTCAAGAATGTTGGAGAATGTCAGGAAGCGACTGAAAAGAGGGTACAGAAATCCTAGAAAAATAGTTCTTAAATAAAAGTTCTCGTTTCAGAATCGCCAGGTCAAGTGAAGGACCTTAAAGTGAGCAGAAGTGACGGCACTAGTGTCACCTTGACATGGAAGAGACCTGAAGCAAAAGATGGGAGTGATGTGAGAGGCTACGAGGTAGAGATGCGGTCTTCCTACAACCTCAACTGGACCAAATGCAATGCTCTTCCCATAGAGGCGACCACTTACACAGTGAAAGGCCTCCAAGCCAAGGAGAGGTACTTCCTACGTGTGAGAGCCCTCAATGACAGCGGCCCAGGAGAAGCTGCAGAGCTGGAAGCTTTCATCGAAGCTGCTCCCCCCGCAGGTAGGTCAAAGTGGGCTGCTTTTGGAATGAACTCGTTTGTTCTGGAGGTAACAGGATGTGGGCAAGGTCTGTAGGTCGCTGTGACAAGCTTCTTTCAAGTCGCAAGACTTGAAACTTTCAAGTTTCAAGACTGTAGAAGAAGGACAAGTACTACATTGTTCCTCTATGGTATGGTCTTATTTGGTCCCCTCATCAGGAAATTCTGAAGATTTCACTGGTAATAAATGTACAACGCACAGTATTCAGCTCATGGTAAAGACACATTGCGATAAAAGAACCCCCAAAGCTATTTTCTCCTCGGATTCACATTTTGCCCCTATACCACACGCATGATCAGCAGACAGAAACCGCACTTCCCTTGTGCCTGCCCATGTTCTTTTAAGGGAAAAATAGAGTTTTCAGTCTATTTTTATACAGTCTTGGGAATTAAACATTTGATTTCATTCTCTAAAATAGCAATTATTATGTTGGGTTTTTTAAACTTTATTTTCCTTTTTAATTTTCTAGTTTGAAAGTTTTCACCATTTTCACTTCTTCCTCTTTATTTACAATCTGTAGCTATCTTTTTTTCCTCCTGTTTGGGAATGCTGCAGAAATACAGAAGTAAGAGATAATTCTGTGAGGGATTAATCTTCCTTAGCTTGGGTCCTAAGTGAAAATGTCTACTTTTGGCCTGTTCCTGGAGACTCCTTTAATAATCAGTCAGTAAACAGATAAGTAGAGGGTCCTTCTGGGAAGCAGGTTTTTCAGTTTTAAAATGGAAATGCTAAATGCAATTTAGCACTATTGTATTTGGCATTTTTAGAAAAATGCTAAATACAATATTATATTGATGAAAAGAGAAAAGAAAAATATTTTAAATACTAAAAAAACAATTTTTAAGAAACTCAGGCTGGTTTCCTGAGGATGTTCTGTACTCTGTATTGCACTTATATTTCGTAAGTGTCCATTTCCTTTTCCCCAAATGTCATTTTACACAAAAGATCATCCATGTGGTAGGGTAAAGCATGTTTAAGAATCGATGTCTCTGTGATTGAGACATCACCTGTATACAAATGTGGTTGTGGATGTCTTTTTACATCATTTCCCCTTGTTTAGTCGTAGTGATCAATAAATAGTAATAAAATTTGAAAGGTGTAAACTCTGGCTCTGAATCAAGGAGCTTTTTTTCCACAGTACCACTGTGAGTTCACCACCACCAGCCTGACAACTAGCGGTTGGAAAGGCACTAGGGGCATCCAACACGTGAATATGGGTTTGTCAGCCACTGGCTCCGTAATAATGTACAACTTTTTACTGTAATCACTGTCTTTTCAGTTTCTCCCAGGTTTCTAATAGATGACACCGTGAAAAGCTTCCTGGTTATAAAAGCAGGAAATACCATCCGAGTGAATATTCCCTTTGAAGTAAGTATTCAAATGTATTTATAAGAATTCCCATCTGTTTTTATGTTGTCGTCAGTAGCTCACATGAAAACTGAGCTACGATTTTCTCAGCGTGGAATTTTGTTTACAAGACACTGGGCAAACCCTTTAGCCTGCCTGTGCTGCGTATACATTCTACACGGGGAAAATGTGGAACGGGAAATCAGCTGTCACTCTTGGCTTTAGTGTTTTAGGAGATTGTGGTCATTCGTTAAGCTCTGCAAACAAGGCTGTCCATCCAACTATATCAAGATGGTCATTATCTGGTACTAATCTGTTGTACTTAAATATCGGTTGGCTTTCCTCTGACTCCTTCAGAAAGCCTTGGGGTAGCACTTCTAGCAACATCCTGTTGACTGTATTTGTCTTACCAAGGAGCAGGACTTAAACTGTATGACTTGAGAAACAGGAATCACTGACAGGAATCCCGTGTGCTTTGATGTATGCTTGGAACACCAAGATAAAGTCTGGGATATCAAGAAGAGGTTGATGAAGGCAGAGTTGGGGCTGTTCAGCCTGGAGAAGAGAAGGCTCCAGGGTACCTAAAGGGGCTACAGGAGAGCAGGGGAATGGCTTTTTCCTCGGGCATGTAGTGACAGGACGAGGGGGAATGGCTTTAAACTGGAAGAGGGCAGGTTGAGATTAAACATGAGGAAGAAATGTTTTCCTTTGAGGGTGGTGAGGCACTGGAACAGGTTGCCCAGAGAGGTTGTTGCGGCCCCATCCCTGGAAGTGTTTCAGGCCAGGCTGGATGTGGCCTTGGGCAACCTGATCTAGTGGGAGGTGTCGGTGTCTATGGCAGGGGGTTGGAACTCCATGATCTGCCAGGTCCCTTCCAACCTAAACCATTCTGTGATTCTATGATTTGCTGGCTTTTCTCCTAATCTCTTGGAGAATAGAGACCAAAGATGGCACAACGGAAGTAAAGACTTTGAGGATGTTTTTTCTTTGCAAAACCAGCAGGTTTTAAAGTAGAAAATATTAACTACTGAACTAATCTGTTGTTCTTGATCTAGCACACCTTGTTTGACATAGTTAACCTGAACACCTTACTACAATAGCATTCTTAAAAGACACAGAGAAAGAGAAAAGTTACAAAGAAACTTTAGAGCAGCCCTTTATCCAGGGCTCTTAGATCCGTCTTGGATCCGTATTTCTAAATATTACTTTACTGTGCCATGTAGGCATACATTTGGACAGGATATACATTTGGGACAAGATATTGAAACTAAAGATGTAAAGATGCAATGCGGGGGCAAAACGAGTGGGCTCTAACTCCCGTTGTTCTTTACAGGCATCTCCAGATCCAGTGGTGACCTGGTTAAAGGATGGGCTTCCTCTTCCAGACCGGGCTGTAGCAGTCACCAAAGATGATACCACCCAGCTGCTGATTGGAGCAGCCGAATTCGCTGACACCGGCACCTACACTGTTGAGCTCCAGAACGGGTTAGGGAAAAGAGAAACATTCAGCTTCCAAGTTCAAGTTACAGGTAACTCCGTCACTACCTTAGGGGTCTAGAGAACAGGTCTTATGAGGAGCGGCGAGGGAGTTGGGATTGTTTAGCCTGGAGAAGAGAAGGTTGAGGGGAGACCTTCTCACTCTCTACAACTCCCTGAAAGGAGGTTATAGCCAGGGGGGGTCAATCTCTTCTCCCAAGGAACAAGTGACAGGACAAGAGGAAATGGCCTCAAGTTGTGCCAGGGGAGGTTTAGGTTGGATATTAGGAAAAACTTCTTTACCGAAAGGGTTCTCAAGCATTGGAACAGGCTGCCCAGGGAGGTGGTGGAATCGCCGTCCCTGGAGGGATTTAAAAGCCGGGCAGACGTGGTGCTGAGGGACATGGGTTAGGGGTGGTTTTGGCATAGGTTGATGGTTGGACTCGATGATCTTGAAGGTCTCTTCCAACCCAAGTGATTCTAACGTATATACATACTGATTTACTGAAAAAAGGCAGTAGGCAACGAACCGAGTTCAGCACGGGGGGCTCCGATGCAGTTGAGCCATGCAAGCACAGGGAGAATTAGAGTACGGTTTTCCGTGAGATTCAGTCTGGTCACTTTGTGATACCACTCGGCCACGTCTGCAGGACAGAGCAATCTTACACCCAGCTTCCAGAGTGACTGCTTAGAAAGCAAGATCACACAGATGGAGAGTGCAAACCACCGGAGAGCGGTTGGTGCTCTTTGGGACAGCTGAAAGTTAGTCAGCAGCAGGCTGTGGGACATTTAGTCATAGCTACAACACTCTCTATGCCTTCTCTGTCTCCCTGAGAGGTGAAGAAGTTTAGCTGTACCAGCCCTCATCTCCTCCCTGTAAGAAGACAGGAGGCCTAGCAACGCAGATGTCGTGCAGCAAAATTCAGTTAATGCCAAATGAGTTTGTGTGTCTGGAGAAGGAATCAAATTTTGCTTCTTCTAATGACCAGGGTGTTTACTCAGCCTCTAGACACAGAATGCACTCAAAGTTTTCAGGGTTCTGTACTGTGCCACTTTCCCTACATCTCTGACGCTACTTGCCTTCCTCTGACAGACATCCCACAGTCGCCTGGACCGATTCAATTGCAAGAGAATGTTCCAAATACAGTGACAGTAACCTGGGAGCCGTCGGCATCCGAGAAATGGGAAAGTAATCTCTACTACACGGTCCTGAAGCGGGAATCGCAGAAGGGCGTGTGGCGCGTGGTGGGTGACCTGATCTACACCAACAAGTTCACATTCACCAAACTGATCCCAGGCCGGGACTACTACTTTAGGGTTGTGGCAAAGAATAACTTGGGAACCAGTGGTCCATCTGAAACCGTGCAGCCTTGGAGAATTAAGAAACCAAAGGGTAAACATGTTTTACAAATATTTATCTCTGTGTTGTCGTGCTTTGTTTCTTTTATTGTTTCTAACACACCGCCCTGAAATGGTGCTCTGCTCCTATGAACATTTAGTTAATTAGAACAAGAATGCGTAGAGCTACCCTAAGAAATTCCAGTTTGGCAGGGAAGGCTTGTCCTTTGACAATGTGCAGATAGATCCATTATCTCCAGTCATTATATCATGTTATTCATCACAAAATTAATTCCCAGCAAAACCTAACGCTTAAGCTTTGCCGAAACAAAAGTTGCTGACTTCAAAGTTAAATTCTGGCCAATGTGAGAAGAAACACAGATTACGATCCGTAGGTGCCTGGGATCTCTGGCAGCTTGCGGTGCGGAACGCCAGACATTCTGCACAACCAAGCGTCATGGTTGAAACCCAGTCCTTTAAACCCTGACTTCTGTTGCTGTGGAGCAGTATCTGAGAGTGTGTATGTTGCTGTTTTGTTTCGGTTTTTTTTACAGTTGAATGTCAAGTCAAACCACAGAAATACAAGGGAGTTAATCAAAACCAGCCCCCGAGATTCCTCGTCCCATTGAAGCCTCATGTGGTGACCACTGGGAGCGAGTGCCATATGAGCTGTGCAGTTGGAGGCCATCCACCTCCAAAGATCACATGGTACAAGAACAGTAGAGACCTCTCCAACGATCCTTCCTATTTTTGCACAAACGACTTTGGTGTCTGCTCCCTGGTCGTCCTAGGTGTCACAAAACATGATGAAGGAGAGTATGTGGTAGAAGCCACCAACGAATTGGGCCGTGTGTTCAGCAGAGCCTTCCTCACTATTAAAGGTAACAAACTTCAATGCTTCTCTTCCTTCATTGTGTGACGTCAAGATATGTCATTGCTGTCAAGAAGCCTTATAAATGGTAACCATGCTGACAAGAGCAGTCTCCTGTAAGGCAGTGTGTATTTGGACTGCTTTATTGAGTTTTTAATTAACTGACTAGTGATAAAGTATGAAACAGCAATAGGAATGTAAAGGCAGATGTGAGAAAAACACTTGATTTCTACATGAGCCAGAGGTTTTGGTTGACCTTGAGCAAATCTTTTAGAAAGAAATACCCCATCTTCATTTAATAAGACAATAGCTAGGTTAGATTTTTCTACAGTGCAGGAGATGCAGCATAGAAGATTCTGCGAGATATGCATGGTTAGATGAAGTTAGATGCACAGAAGAAGACGAAGAACACCAGTGAAGCTGGTGTTAGGTGGCCAAAGGCAATGGGAAGGGAGAGGAGAGAGGAACATGGTGTGATTTAAACAGGATCATTGGGTGTGATTTAAACAGGATCATTGGGGATCCTGATGTGAATAGAGAATCAGTGTGGTTGGCTGAGGATAGACACACGGTGCCTATACTTCTGGATAAATATCGTTGGCAGTTTTACTCCATTCATTATGAAATGCCATAGAATCCCAGGCTGGAAAGGATCTCAAGGATCATCTGGGCCAACCTGTCTTGGCAAAAGCACAGTCCAGACAAGATGGCTCAGCACCCTGTCCAGCTGAATCTCCAGTGTCCGATGTTGGAGAGTCCACCGCTTCCCTGGGAGGATTATTCCAATGGCTGGTTGTTCTTATTGTCTTGTGTCCAATTGGAATCTCCCCTGCAGTAACTTTTACCCATCATCTCATCTTTTCCGTGGGGAAAACCCGCATCCTTTACTTTGAGTCAAATATTTTCCTTTTAATGCAATTCAGAATACCTCGTTGGGATTATGTGAGTGGAGAAATGGGTCAGTTAAATCCCTGTAGTCCTTTTGCAGACATTGGTCTTTTTGGCCCTATAACATTTCAGATTCCCCTTCCAGTGTGCCTTACAGACTGCCTCCCTTATTACAATATTGAACTACTTCTCCCTTTCTCTTATTTTCAGACTCCACCCTGTAGCATGACCTTCCTGAGAACACCTCTGCACGACTATGCAAGTGAGGAGGTTTTCACTGGGAACTGGCTCTATACGAAGGCTATGTATTTATTTTCAGATGTGCATTATAGCCTGAGTGTTTTATTTTTACGATCCAGTAGTTGCATTTTGAACACGATGCTGCGTTGTAGTCAAAATGGGAAAAAAAGCTTTAAGAGAATTGTATCTTTTTGTAACGATCACGGCTTTCCACTAAACCTTTAAAACACAGATGAAAAGCTTCAGGAACACAGAAGATGAGAGGAAAAAATAATTGGCCAAAAATGAAACTTTCCCTGGAGAACACAGGCATGAGACCTCATTCTGCCACACCACTCACCTGCTGTCAGGCTGCAACAAGAACATTTCTTAACACCAGCGATGTATGAAGCTGCCCTTTTAGCGTGTGCTTTTCTAATCCGAAGCAAACATTTTAGATTCCATGTAATTCTCAGCAGGTTCCCTAATTCTGGTAGAAGCAGTTCTGCATGTATTCCACGACCAGTAGCAGCTAAGTATACTATTTCCCTTAACCTCTAAGTTGTAAAGTATCTGCCTGCTAGTTTTATCTGGGCAAAAGATAAATTCTCAGTCTAGGCTAACATGGGGTAGTGCTACTCACAGTGAAAATGCATTGATGGGAATAAATGGAAATCTAGAACCAGTTGCATTAGTGTGAGCAGATCAATGCTGTACTTAAGAACCTACTATAAAGTGCTTTAAAAAGGGATGTATCAGTCCTAAACTACCACATTAATATCACCTTTGAAACAGAACTGCCCCTACCTCATAACATTGCTAGAATGTTTTTGCCTAATGCAAAAAAAGAGGTTAAAAATCTTTCATGTTTGACCAGAAATATGAGATACCACCAGAGATCCTCTGCCATGGCTGGGGGATTCCATCACTGAGCAGAGAAGGAGACTGGAAAGCAAAAATGTTATACGAACGCATAGCATTGTAGCCTTAGCACCAAAGGCGCTTTGATGACAGCATCGAGAAGACAGGAGAGTATAGATCAAAGACTCGAAGCCACTGGATCCTCAGACAGCCAGTCAAACATTTGGGTGGGGCTAAAATGTTCTTTTGGATTATATTTTGTACAATGTTGTACAGACATAGCAACAGTAGATTGTGAAATTAAACCATCATTCAGTAAAATCTGCCACGAGTGTTTATTTTGGAGAAGGAAGCCCAGCCAGTTCCTGAATGCCACTCCACAGCTGTTGCAGTTTGCACACGTAATGGCTGTGTAAGTTCGCTCCTCAGCCTGTATCGCATGTGGAGGTTTCTGTGCAATCTTGGAAGAACAGAAGAACAGCAGATCTAAGGCTTTTATAAGTTTATTTCTCGACAATATCTGAGCACGCTGGTGGAGTGGCAGAGTAATGCAGTCTCCAATCATGCGATTTGGGTTCAAAAAAATGTACTAATGTGCATGGCAGCATAAGCCAGCCACTTACTGGTCGGATTGTACCCATGGCAAGTGATCTCACACCTCCTTCCTTGAAGCTATTGATACCAGCTGCTACCGGGAACGTTTATGCTAATCTTAGGCAAGGATCGTTTTACTTATACCATGATAACCTTCACCACTGTATCGCGACCCCTGTCTCAGGCCTTCTTGATCCACCACATGAAGCCTATGTACATTCCACCCTTCCCCTCTAAGCATCGTCTTCCATCGGGGGCACGGCTGTCTTGGTCTTCGCTTTCCCACCATGTGTGGGCACCTCTGGTTAGTGCTCCCAGCCTATGACCTAGTATACTGGGCTGCCAAAAACCCCCAAATCTTGTTACAGAAACCATCTCCCAGGAGAGTGGGGCTTCCAGGGCTGCCAGTGTGGACCTGTCTGGCTCCAGCCTTGCAGCATGTACCATCCCACAAAAACGGGTAGGGCAGTGCCGGTGCTGGGCCTGTGCTCTTTGCCGTGCTGAGGCCACTTGTCCCTGATACGCTGCCATCTCGAGCAGTTTTGGTAGCCAGGTCAGTTGAGCCCCTTGACGTGCTACTTGTCCATCCTTCGAAAGCGCACAGACACTGGGCATAGGCAGCAAGTGTCCGTTAAGCCATCTGCCATGGTTTGGTGGGTGAAATGGGTGAACCAGAAGCATGGGACCGTGGTCAAGAAAGCCAGTGCCTGTTCCTACTGCTGAATGACTCCTCCGTGCTCAGCTGGGAACCGCAGTGCTGCGCCTGGAGGAGGGTCTCTTGGGATTTACATTTTCTTTTGAGCTGGCCTTTTTGCTGCATGCAAAGGGAGGAAAATTAATTCCCGCCAGGAGCGGGACGTGCTGCTCCCTTCTGTCGGAGGAGGACCATCTTAGTTTCTGCTTCCCTACTGGCAATGACCTGGCTGTCTTCCCTGTAATCTGCATGTTTATGGATCCCAGTAGGCTTGAATTAGGTTCGTACCTGGAGATACACTCACTGCTGTTTGTACTCTGAATACCCCAAGAGGAGAGAGATGTTTTCTTGCAAGGCCGAGTGAGAAACACCAAGTTTGCACTGGCTTCAGACTGACTTACGCTGGGGAGATCCGTTGCAGCGTGTGGCCGTTCCTGTGTGGTGAATGTGCAGTAGGAGGGTTATTTTCACTGTCTTCTTGACTGATAACCACAAGCACCAGGGTTGTTGGAAGGGCCTGAACGTTTATGATTGAAGCCTGAGTGACCTCTGGAAGGACCTGGCACACCAGGAGCAGGGGGCTCTTGGGAGTCTTGCTGACCGTTGCAGACTTATCCCTGCGCACAGATGTCAACGTCAACTCAAGCTAGTCCTCTGCTGGTAACCTCTTGACTGTTTTATATTCCAGCCCCATGTGCTTCAAGTGCTGGTACTTAACACCTGGGGAGCAGGGCTGAGCCCAACGTGGCTTTTTTATGGTTAGACTCGATGATCTTGAAGGTCTCTTCCAACCCAAGTGATTCTATGATTCTGTGACATGTCAAGCAGGGCTGCAAGACAGAGAGCCTGACTAATAGCATCAGGAATTCGGCGAGGAACAGGTTGTGTGCACAGGGAAGACCAGTGCACTCGACAGGGCGAGTCAGCAGGTGAGTGAGCGTTTCGGAGTCAGCATCGCTGCTTGTTTATCCTCTGCTCTTTGATTACAGCAAGGTGGTGGTCCCCCTCCCAGGAATCACCCTCCCGAGTGGAAGAGCGGCTGTTGCAGCAGGGGGAAGCCAAAGGCCTGGAGGGCTGCAGCAGGGGCAGGAGAGAGATGGCAGTCAAACTTTCCTGGTCTGGAAGCGAGTGGCCTCCCCAGAGTCACAAACAGGAAAGCAGGCTACAAAAGCCTTGGGGTCTTCAAAGATGTCCTGAGCTCTCTTTGCCTCATTTATTGCAGTGCAAATCTTCTCATCTAGGTGGTCCCAAACCAGCTCTCTGGATGCTGGCACCAGCAGTGATCACCCAGTTGCTGGCACAGAGAGGGAGGAATCGGGCAGCGCTGATAAATCCCTCTTGCATCCCTGATGCTGCTCATTTGCCACTGGCTCAGCAAGAGGATCTCGTCCCATGCTCCCTGTGGGCTGGCCAACCGCTCCCGGCACGCTGGGGGTGGCTGAACTCATACTCCAGCTTGGTGGCGTTTAGAGAAACCATTGCTTATAACCCTGCATCCTTTTTTTTCATGGTTTGCTGTCACTCTTTGCAGTCAGTATTTGACTTTGGAAGATGGTAACGAGGGCGCTGGGGTAAGTCCGACCTCTCTTCCTTCCAGGAACCACTTGTAACAATCAAAGGATGTCCTATGGGTACCCCAGCCTGTGGCTTCGTGCCACCAAGGGCTCAGCGGGGCTGCTGGTGTGTGGCACTGCTGCAGCCTGCCTCTGCAGCACTCAGCCTCTGCTGGCACTTGCCTTGCCATCCCACAGAGCCACTTCCCCGATTTCCATCCCATGAGGGAGCAGCAATACCAGATTAGTGGAGTTTGTCTCTAAAATCAGGTTATGAGCATCGAGGAGAGCAATGCTTCTGAGCTGGGAAGGACAGATGAGCTCTTCCGCTAACTCCCACCCCAGGTGGAGGACGCAGGGCGTGTTGGTGAATATGCCAAGCCATGCCTCTGCCAGCACTTGGATTTTTTCCCCTCTCTTCACAGGTAGGGCTAGGCCTGGCTAATTTTGACGTATGTATCACTGCTGAGGGTGAGCAGCTGTGCCAGCTTGGGATGAACAAGCTGGAGAGCAGGTTTCAACAGCGTAAGACCAAAAATCCCCGCTTAGCCTCTTGAGTACGCGATGATGGATCCTGTTAGGGCAAAAAGAAGGTCCTCACTCAGGATCTTTCCTTGGCAGTAGGTGTGCTTGGTGTATTTGGCTGATCTGCAGCATAAAAATTTCTCTTGTCAGGACTGCAGCTTCTGTGATCTTTGGTGACCTGGAGAACACGATCAGGTCTGCTCATAAATCAGCAGTGCTTGTCCGTGCTGTTTTCTGAGGGCTTATGTCAGCCCTAGCGATTCTCTGGACTTTCTTTCCTTCCTTGTTGATTATCCCTTCTGAGGCCCTGCTTGGCAAAGGCTTTTCTCCATCCGTCGCAGGCAGTGACCAAGGCTAGAAGGTCCCTGCGTCTTCCTCTGCAGGTTCCCGGTGTGCTGTGAGTGTCCATGTCCATCTGTTTGCCCTGCACAGTTGCATGTCCTAGCTCCCTTCTCTCCAAGGAGAGTGCTGGTCAGGGCTATGGACCTCAGATTTCTGGTCCAAGCCCTCTAGAAGGAGATGCTGCTGCTGCTGCAGTCCCACCTCTGCGTGCACTCAAGAGTTTAAAGGCTGTTTGGGTGATGGTCTTGTTTGGCTGGCAGGCAGGAGGTGGGGGGGTCTTACACTGGGTGTCCTTGAGAAGCCTTTCAACATGCAGAGCATCGATGCGTCCAGCAGCGTAGCGTCCTTCCACACGCGGGATGGTTGTGTTGGTGGGAGTCCATGAGCATCCCATGGGGTTGAACTCAGGGTCCTTTCCCCTTTCGGAGGGGTAATTCCTTTCTAGTCACAGGGATTCACAGCCCGTCCTCCTGGCAGGGCAAGATGGTGATGGATTGAGGCAAAATGGTGATGGATTGAGGCAAGATGGTGACGGATTGACCCTGGGTAGTGCTTGGGACAACGGCTGCCAACTTTTGCACCCATCTTCTGGATCTGGCTGCTGCAGGAGGGGACCCAGTTGCCTCTGGAGATGGCAGTGCTCAGCAAGGAGTGGCAGCCTTTGGAACAGGCTCTGTCCGTGCTCCTCCCTGGCAGCAGAGCCAGTCCCGTCCCTTTGTCTCCAGGGAGTGGTGCTATAGGACTGCAGAGCCCTCCAGGTCTCCCCAGGGACAATGCAGAGAGGGTTTTCCAGCCTGCAATTCCAGCTCCTTCAGAGGTTCGCAACACTTTAGAGCCCCAATATCCTCCATGAGACTTTGTTTAAGAGCTGCCTTTGGCACGTCTTACCTCTAGCTATGAACAAATGAATATGAGATGAACAATTCCTTCCTGGGTGATGAGATTAGGGCAGGGGTAGCCACACACTCAAAGTCTTTCCCACAGATCTTTGGGGATGATGCTCTTCTGTAGGATCCTGTAGCTTAGATCCAAACCATCATCTCCGCTTCCAAAGCCTGTCTCTCCCTTCGCTCTTGAGTGGAGACAGTGCGGCTGGTCTGGAGATGCAGATCAGGATCCAGCTGCTGCTGGAGCTCCCAGAGCGGGTGAGAAAGGCACATACACCCTGCACGGAGGGGTGTGCAGGCTGTGGCGAGGCAGGAATTCAAGTCTGCGTGGGAGGGCACAGCCATGGTACCCTGTCGCATGTCCTGTTGCCACGTTCAGCTCTGCTTGCGGGGCTGGAGGATGGAGAGATCTGGGAGAAAAGCAGGAGAGCGTGCAAGCCTCTCTGGTTTGCACCAACCAGGCCCCGTGGTCACCAGCCCAGGGCAGCAGCATGCGGTGGGGCAGGATGGGGGCTGTGCCTTCACTGAGCTCAGTGTCCTGCTTGAAGTGGAAGCACTAAAAGTCAAACTGCTCCGCTCTGCTTTCAGTCTCCTGTGGCTCCCTTCCTTTTCTCAATCTCAAGTAAAACTTTTTTTATTATTTTTCTTTTATACTGTCTCCCATTCCCCACGGAAGCTGGGCAGCCAGGCAGCACGTGTGCTATGAATTGGCAGACAGAGGGGAGTGTCCAAGAGCCGATGTTAGCCATCCCCACCCTGCCTATCCTCATCTGTGCAATTGCACCAGAATTCTTGGGAGAGCACACGTGAGAGGGATGAATTTGATGCTGATCATAACACTGTCCATTTTGGAAGGAGATAGTCCCAGCTCCAGAGCATCCTGTAACGCCTGCACCAGGACAGCTGCCCAGGGAATGGTGCTTTGTGGAGGATGCTGGTTTGGGTAGTGGCCCTCCAGGGCAGGGTGAATGGGAACTGAACAGGATGTTGGGCTGCTCCATGGCTTGTTGGAGGCAGGGGTATGGAGGACCTGCTGTGCAAGGTCACCTTTGCTTGATTTGTTCAAGGGAAGTAAAAAGAACTGCATCTTTTCACCCACCATGCCTGTCTGGGGAAGGACAGACATGGGGCTAGATGGAGGACAAGACGGACACACTTTCGGACTCTTGGTCCTGATTCTGCACTTATTGCAGCTTCCCTCCCCAGAGTACTGGACTACAATACGTGCAGGGATGATGTTCCCAAGGAGGGAAGTTCTCCTGCCACCAGGTTCCAAGTCCTTACGTGTTGTCCTTGCAGGTTCGGGATGCTATGGGTGCGTGGTGCCTTCACCATGTCTCCCTGGCCCTGGAGGTCCCTTGCGTGCCTTGTCAGTGCCTTTTAGGCTGTAATCTCTTTTCTGCATTAATCTGCTGGTGAGTTACAGGGGTGCAGGCACTGAAAGCTGATATTGTCTGGGTTAGTCACCCTCAAACGCTCTGGGACACCTGGCTGAAACTCTGCTGCAACTGGCAATGCGAAGAAGTAAAACTGGACAAGTCTGGAGTGTTTCTAAACCCTCTGCAGCATGTCTCGGCAGTGATTCAGCATCGGATGGGAGTCCGGCAGTTGCCCATCTCAGCAGAACCTCGCGTGTGATTTAGGCAGACGGTGCAAAGCTGCAGCTCGCAGGGCACTGCCCAGCCAGGCTGACTGTGGTGGCCATCCCAGGCAGGTTTCCTACAGGGCAGCACATCAAAATGCACGAGCTTCTCGAGCTTCTCAACCCAAAGGGACCTGTCCATAATGCTGGCAGTGCAGAGCTGGATGGAGGTGTTGACCAGACCATAATTTCCCTGCCTAATCTTCCTTTTGGGCATGGTAACATGAAAGGCAAAACAAAAGCACTGCAGTGAGGATGTTGTTAGCCCTTCACTGCTAAAGCCAGGGGAGGTGGATACAGCGTGGACCGGATCTCCATCTGCGTTACCCCTGGACACGGGCTGTGGGCCATAGGCGTGTGATGAAATTAAGCCCTGCTGTATCTGATGGAGCTCAGCATTATTCAGAGAGTTTTATTTTAAGCCAGGACGCAGCAGGCAGCACCGGTTCAGCACAAGGTGATGCTTCGTGTGCTTGGTCACTCTCACAGCGGCCTCGGGAGGCAGCTGGATTCACAGGAAAGATGCCACAAGGAGCTGGGGTGTTTGCACGAAGATAGGGACATTGTTGGAACATCCGCGCAGCTCATTCTTGCTGTAAAAAGGGACTTTCAAGGCCTCCAGCTTCGCTCCTTTCTCTCTGCCCAGCCCTGGCACTGCCAGAAGGACGGAGTGTCTGCCCCACAGGCTGTGGTGCTCCCAGGGGTCAGAGCTGTCTGAGAACTCAACCAGGAAGGGTCATGCTGAAATGGAGCCTGAGTAAAATCACCCAGAGCAGCAAACCACAATGTGCGTGTAGTGGCTGATGCTTGTTTCCCTTGGCCTCGCCGGTGACACTGGCTCCTCCTCGCCCTCGGCAGGCGCAGCCTTCTCCAGCAGATGCAGATTTGCATGGCAGACCCAGAGGCACTGGCCTATGAAGTTCTGTTACCCTGCAAATGATGTTTCCTCTTACTTGCTCACTCCTGTGCGGGTGAAGCCGCTCTCTGACCTGTCCCAAACCGCTGGTTTGGGCAATGCCATTCCCTCCAGGGTGGCCTCGGAGTAGCTGGAGTTTCTAGAGGGCTTAGCTTGTGCAGCTCTTCATTTTCTGTGCCTACAGCTCTGCCTTTCTCCCCTACCTTGCCCGTGCGTGGCAGCCCGTGTTCTCCACGGTCCCTTTGCTGGCACCACGGCTGCACCCCACGCTGTTTGCTGCTGCTGCTGCTGCTTTTGCCACTGCGACTGCTCGGTGCCGTGCGGGCAAAACCAGATTTCTCTGCCTTCTTTCCCCTCCGCTCCCTCACCCCAGCTCCTTTGCTGGCAGCAGCAGCCACCCCGGCTTTCCACATCTCTGATGTAACGCTGGCAGCGGGATGAGGTTGTTTTGCTTCTTCCAGCAGACTGCCGCCTGCCTTGCCTGTGCCTACACCCGGCTCTTGGCTCTTCTGCCTTGGTGTGGCACGTAGTGGCCTTTGTTCTCGCCCGTTGCATGGCGAGCAGATGAAAGCCGACCGTGAAGCATAATTTATAGCTAGCTTGAAACACAGTTTTGGCAGAGCAAAGCACGCCAAAAGATGTAGCAATGCCTGAGGAGCTGTGCTCATACTGCTTATCAAATGATGCTTGAAAGGCTCGGTAATGCAAGAGGAGGGTTGAGTTGCTCAATTCCAGCAGAGGATAAGCTGCCTCTATTACAGGGACACGTGTTTGCCAGCAAGGAGCTGATAGCTGGCTTTTGAAAACTCGTCCGGCAAGGCAAATCACGGCTTTGGGAGCCTCCATCCAAAGGGCAGCGAGGCTGCAGGAGGGTGCCCGTGCACATGCCAAAACAGGGCTACACCACCTCTCCTTTCCACCCTCCTAGAAAACTGGCCCAGAAAGAAGCTCATTGCCTTTAGTACAGTCAAACAATGTGAGCAAGCTTCACGCCGATGGCCCCAAAATCTCTGGGCAGCAGGAATTTGGCACTGGCACACCCTGCAGGGATGTGGGCTGACTGCACAGTTACCTCCAGCCACCAGGAATGCCTGGCCGCGAGTCGGATGTGTGGCAGCCCTTCTCTCCGTCGGGCAGACAACAACGACCCGCCGCCTTCTCTGCCGTGGGCCCAGCGTGCCACGGGGGACCAGACACGCTGGGAGCTTGGCTTGCCTCTTCCAAGCTGGTTGTATGGCGGATGCCCGGAGCATCCCTGTCACTGCTGTTTCCTGCCGTCTCTTACTGTGAGATGCCACTGTCCTGGCTGCTGGCCCGCTGCTGTGGAGGGAGTATCATGGTGCTCGAGGAATGGCAGGACTGTAACGTGGCAGGGTGGGAAGGAAGCTCAAAAAGTTTCCTGGTCCTTCCCCTGCTCCAGCGCAGGACTCTGTGCAACCAAGCCTTGCTCAAAAGAGGTGTCTGCTTTCTTAAAGACTTGCAGTGCGGTAGGGTCCACATGTTACTGGGGTACAAGGCACTTGCCCCAAACCACCAGCAGCTTCGTTTTTTCCCCTCAAGAGCCCTTTTTCAGTCTGCTGGTAGAAAGCGTCCAGGAACTATCCTCCCCATTAACCATCCCCAGCAGCCAAGATAGGTCAGAGTTTGGGTGCAGCCTCCTGTCCCCTGGAGCAACATCAGCTGTGAAACCCTGGGACGACGCTGAACCTTTAGGACACGTATGTTTCCATTGTGGGAAAGACCAGGCACTGCAGGAAGGTGCCGTGATGCTGCAGAGGCCGTTCCAGCAGCTGTGTTGGGGCTATTGAGCTTTTTTGGATAGCTGGGATAGCTGTCGGGGGGGTCTTAGAGAAATCTGGACCACACATGAATCATCTGCTGGTGTTTTATGAGTGTTTGTGTCCCAACATGGAGACACAGTGACCTACTTGTCTAGGTATACGTGGGCTGCCAGGGAGAGGGGTCCAGGCAGCAGCTCCAGTCCTGACCCAGCCTCCTCCATTGCTGGCTCACTCTTCAGCTTTGTTTTGAGTTATTCCACCCAGCTCGCTCCAGGACAAAGCCTAGGTTTCATGATATAAAACCCCCACCCCACCACTGCCCTCAAATTATTTCTGATATTTGAGCCAGGCAAAAAAAAAAAAAAATCAACCCTCTGGGAATAATAATTATGTTGTAGGCCACCATGTAGGTCTGAAGAGCATGATCACAGAATCACAGAAAGTTAAGGGTTGGAAGGGATCTCTGGAGATCATCTGGTCCAACCCCCTGCCAGAACAGGGCCACCTACAGCAGGTGGCACAGGATGGTGTCCAGGCAGGTTGGGAATGTCTCCACAGTCGGAGACTCCACCACCTCTCTGGGCAGCCTGTGCCAGGGCTCTGCCACCCAGAAAGAAGTTCCTCCTCATGTTCAGATGGAACTTCCTGTGTTCCAGTTTGTGCCCGTTACCTCTTGTCCTGTCACTGGGCACCACTGAAAAAAAACCGGTTCCATCCTCCTGGCCCCCTCCCTTGAAGGATTTGTAAACATTGATGAAATCCCCCCTCAGTCTGCTCTTCTCAGACTAAAAAGACCCAACCCCCTAAAGTCTTTCCTCATAGGAAAGATGCTCCAGCCCCCGATCATCTCTGTAGCCCTTTGCTGCACCCTCTCCAGCAGTTCCTTGTCCTTTTTAAACTGGGGAGCCCAGCACTGGACACAGGACTCGAGTTGTGGCCTCCCCAGGGCAGAGCAGAGGGGCAGGATGACCCCCCTCCACCTGCTGGCCACGCTCTGCTTGATGCCCCCCAGGATGCCACTGGCCTTCTTGGCCACTAGGGCACATTGCTGGCTGATGGGCATCCTGTTGGCCACCAGGACTCCCAGGTCCCTCTCTGCAGAGCTGCTTTCCAGCAGGTCAGTCCCCAACCACGGTCCGTAGATGCTCCCTGCTCTGAAGAGGTATGTCC
This sequence comes from Chionis minor, assembly GCA_013398295.1. Classification (NCBI taxonomy): domain Eukaryota; kingdom Metazoa; phylum Chordata; class Aves; order Charadriiformes; family Chionidae; genus Chionis; species Chionis minor. The sequence goes on along the minus strand of VZSF01001609.1, from coordinate 310,915 downwards.
CAAAGCAGGGTGACCAGGAGCCTGGCCATGCTACCTGCCTTGGGACCAGGGATTAGTCTCTGTCCCTCTTGCGTTAGCTGTGATGACACTGCCAGCGTAGCCGAGCTGGGAAGAACCCCTGGCCCAGGTGGGAGTCCCCTTGGCCAACACTTCTGAGTCTTAGCTATTGGGACAGGACTTTTTGTACCGCCCAGAGATGAAAAAGTGTCCTAGTTGGAAATGTGTCCTCTTTTCCTTCCCACGGCCAGGGTAAATGCTTTGAATGCCATGTGCTGTGCCAAGGACAAATAGTTTCCCTTCCCAAGGAGCTTCCTCTCCTTCAAGATCTCCTGCTGGGCTGCGGCAAGGTGCCCTTTCCACTCCTGCTCAGCTGCCCACGAGGGCAGGAAATTTCCAGGAGATGAGGCCTCAAGTAGAACATGGAGTAGACCTGTCTAGAAAATTTGTGTTAAAAACCATTTCTGCACAGAAGGCTCTTAATTTTATTTTATTTTTGCCAAATCAACTTAAATCAGAGGTTAAAAATTATTCAGGGCAGCTGCAACTTAATAACTACTGGAACATCCTTTCTGGTTTTCTAGATCAGACATTTGTATAAAATTTCAGGCTGTTTTTATTGCAAGAGGAAGAGGAGGCACTTTGATCTACAGAAGCAAGGCAAGGTGTTTTTTTTTTTTTTTCAGTCATTCCTAAGCAGTAGAGCAGTCCTTAATGATTTAATTTTAATTAAATTATATGTGTATTTCAACCTCAGCAGTTACCGCGTCTTTAAAGAAAAGAGAAATTGCTTTCTGGTGTCACAGAAGTGGTGAACCTACTCTGCAACCTTGGTATCTTCCCACTGCAGATCATTAGCGTTGAGTTTTGCAGAAATGGAGAACAAACACTGTAGACCCCAGCGTTGGCAACCTTTTAGCTGCCAGACTACTCAGTCCTACCCTTCCACAGGGATGTTTGCAGTCCCCCAGATGTTACGAATGACTGTAGTTAAAAATGACTATATTTGGCCAGTTTGCTTGCACAGTGGTCACCCCTAGTCTGTGCACTGCAACTCTCTGCGAGTCCACGAGGCTGATGCTCAATATGCTTAAAAACCCATTTTTCCCTTGTCAGGGGAGATGGTTGGGAACAGAGCACACCACTATGGGGAGGCTGAAGGAGGTGGTGCCTCCAGCCTGAAGAAGCAGAAGCTGAAGTGGGCTTACCCTCCTTCCTCCACCATGGTGGGGCCAGGTCCAAGGGGGGACCTTCTCCAAGGTGGCCCAAGACACCGGTGACACTGTGCAGAAGCTGCTTTTTCCTGTGGCAGACGTGCAGCCCTGGGATGGTGGCTTCTCTTGAGGATATTCAAAACTCAGCTGGGCAAGGACTGGAGCAACCTGAGCCGGCTTTGCAGTGAGTCCTGCTTTGAACATGAGTCAGGACCTCTCGAAGTTCCTTCCACCTTCAATCTTCCTATGATTTTCCTCCTGTGAAGGGCAGCAACACATACACACACGCGATCGCTTGCGTCCTACAGAGACTTGAAAAAGGGAGATGGCCCTTCACAATGACATATCTTGCTTGGGCTTTGGCAGCCTTGAAAATGGTAGGAGGAGCTGGCGCAAAAACCACAGCCTGTTTTCTCTGCAGCAGGGCATGTCGTTGTGTAGGACATTCCTGCACGGATGACTTGGTTAGTTGTTTCCATTATAAAAGAGGGATGGGTGTGTGCTGTCCTCCAGCAGCACGGCAGGAGGTGAGGGATGCACTCTAGAGGATGAGCCTCCTGTCGTCCTCCTGGGTTTTGTGTCGTGGTCAAGACATCAGACCCCAAATGAGGGACGAGCACCGTTTCTGCCCCTGACTCCACTTTGGACTTGCCAGCTGGTGTCGCCAAGTCCCTCTGGGGTGCCTGGGGCTGCTGGGATGTGGAGCAGGAGCCCAGCCAACTAGCCGGGAGGTGGAATAAATTGCATCCTTAAACCAAGGCCGGGGGGAGGTGCGCACCTCCTCTGCCTCGAGCTCTCCGAGCCGGGTGTTGGAGCCAGGTCAGACTATCCTGGTGGCCAGGCAGCCGTGCTCGCTCCCCTGCTGTGGGGAGAGGAGCAACCCGGCTCCCCCTCTGCACACGTTGACAGGACTGCACAAATTTATCCTGGTGCTTCAGCATATTTCCAATAGAGAGGGGATTTTGGAAGAAGAGACCCGGCAAGAGGGTCTTAGAGGCCATGCGAAGATCAGCACCAAGTGTGCACGTACGACTCCAATGGCTGAACATCCCCTGGGACGTCATTTTGAGCACTGTTACCTGAAGACTGTTCACATGCCCAGCCATAAGCTGGCTTTGAAATCTCGTTTTTCCCTGTTTAGTCTGAAGGTGAACATGGGAATGGGAATACCTGCCCATCTTGAAAACCCATCTCAGCAGGGACTCTTCCTGGAGAGCAGCCACACGTGAAATGGAGAACCTGTGCATGACATATGCATAGCCTCAAATATTATGTCTAAAAGCTAATATTAGATTTTGTTATTAAAATAAACAATATTCTTAAAAAATAACGTTCATGGTGTGACATAAATCTATTGATTGGCTCATAGTTCAGCAGAGTTTTGTAATTTAGAAAAGAGAATGAACTTCTAGGTTATCTGGTTCATCCGTTAGGACTGGGATTATTATTATCATCAAGTCCCTCCCTGCACCCGGCAGTGGATGCCAGTGAGTAAATAACATCCTGCAAGGACTCCCTCTGCCCCACGGTTGATGTCCCTGTGCCCTCTTCATTCCCCCACCTCATTTTGTCTCCTTGTGCTTGACCCTGACACCACAGGACCTCTGGGCCCTTGGGATGGGGTAGGATGGATGACAAGTCCCCACAGTCAGCCCTGCTCCATGTGTCTCCCACCCAGTGAGCGTCCCCAGCGTGGAGCAGTTGTGCTACCACAGTCCATGGCATCCCAGAGCCTTCCCCAACCAGAACCTAATGCCACTCCCTTGGTCTTGGGAGTAACTTGGGAGCCTGTGTCCTCTTCCCAGTCATCTTCCCTTCTCCTCCTCGGTGGGGGCTCCTCATAGCAGCTGAGGCTCCTCTGAGGACTGCAGATGGGATGCCACAGCCCCACATGGAGGTGGAGGAGGGTGTCCATCAGCGTGGCCTGGTGCACCTCACACCAGGGAGGGGATTAGGTGCTGTGCAGGCATCAGAGCCTTCCCAAATGCAGGATGGGAAGGCTTCAAGGAGGATGGGGAGGCAAACTCCTCCAGCAGCCACTTTTCCAAAGCAGGGGATGAGCGTGGCTTCGATGTGACTGATGAAGGACACGGTCACCCACCACGGATCCCAGTGGGCAGCAGTGCTGAATGGTGCTGGTGCCGGATACCGATGGGATTGCACGCTGCAGGACACAGCGCACACGGGGTCAGCCCAATGTTTTCATCTGGAGGGGACGCGCCTACATTGGCAGTTGCAGACAAACCCTCCTGGAGGCAAGAGGCCAGGCCTGGAGGACAGATAGTGAGATGGCGTCACCGCGAACTGGTGATCCCAATGCTCAGGCTGCTCTCATGCTCCCCGTGAGAAGCCAACCACGCCAACGACAAACAGTATCTCTGTGCCTAAGCTGGGGGGAAACTGGTGGGACTCCCTGTCGCAGGGTGGGGGGAGAAATAAAACCCCATCCCAAAGCTGTGCGCTGAAACGGTGCTCCAAAGGTAAGGGAAAAGGCCCCGCTGGTGCCAGGAGCATCCGCACCTTCAGCAGAGCAGGCGGTGATGGAGCAGTGGCACTGCCAGGCACGGTGTGGACACGCAGCCGTGTGTAAGCTGGTGGAACAGCCGGCGTTTGCCACGGCATGGGACACAGGTCTCCGCTCCCAGTAGCATCCTGTGTGTGTGTCCCAGGGGGACTGCGGCATGATCGCCTCCCTGTGCCCGCTCCCCTCACCGGCGGCTGCTTTAACGAGTCGGGTCACACTGGGATATGTTGCTAAATCCTTACATAAGCTGGTCCGCGAGGTTTCCTCCCCCACCAGCCGTGGGGGGATTTCACTATGCCGTGGAATCGAGGGCATCCTCACGCCATTTACATGCTTGCTCCCTTTCTAACTTTGGCCCTGTCATCTCTGCACCTTCCGCAGTGGGAACAAGCTCTCCCTTCCCTGCAGCATTTCTGAGCTGGTCCAGATTGCGAGGGGCATGGGAAGGTGAGGAGTCCAGGGCTGAGGTGCCTGTCTACCTCCCATTCTTCACCTGGGGCCCCAGCTGCAGGAGACCATTCACACCTATTTGGTTGTAGTGACCTCCCTGAACTTGACCTATGGTGGGCACGAGCTCACGTCCTTTCCCTGACGTGAAGTGAACTTCTGCACAGTGTGTTCAAATGCTCCTGAGGCCCAGAAGCATCACCTCTGGAGATGGTGTCCCACACCCCGGCCCTCCCTCCAACTGCTCCTGGAAGCAGTAGATGCACCTGGAAGGACCTGGCTTGACTGCATTTACAGGGCATCACCCAGGTAACATTTGTGCACCCCATGGGGCCTCTGAAACACACTTAGGTTACCTCTGGGGTTTTTCATGGCGGTATGGGCTCTTCTCCCACGCCTGAGTGTGGTTATTCCAACTCCAGCCATCCTCAAACACTGCCTCCATTGACCAGCTCCCTCTAGACTTGCCATGGCACGGCACGAAGAGGGGGATTATTCAATGCATTAAACATCTAGAGGCAAGAGAGGCACCCATCAGGTCCTTGGGTGGTCCTCAAGACCTAGAGAAGAGGAGCAGGTAGACAAAGCTAGGAAGAACGTCAGAGGGCTGCCAGGTCCTCTGGGCACGGTCAAGATGGCTTCACTGTCACTTGGCAGCCTGTAGTGGGAACACCACCATGCTGAGGGGCTGGCGCATCCTCACGGGCAGACGCGAGATCCCAACCCTGAGCGCACATGGATGTGGTGGGCAGTAGCACGACGCAGACATGTGGACAAACCTCCCATGCTTATCGCCACGGCATTGCCCACTCTCAAGGGAAGCCTCTTGCAGCAACCCCAGGTAATAGGTCCCTGAGAACAGGTTGCGACACCAGCAAAGGTAAGCGCCATGAACACAAGGAGTTCCTCATTGTACCCATCCCCTCCCACATGTCCTCTCCTGCAGGTGTAACAACCTGCCACTGAGGTACATCAGCACCTGGGAAGTCCTTGGGAGAAGGCCAGCCCCAGAGATCCGGAGGTGGGATCCTCATGCAGTCTCCTGGGACTCAGTCTGCAAAGGAGTTGGTTATCCCAGACTCACTCAAACACCGTCACGAGCTTTGCCCGTGGGCTGCTGGGCAAGGAAGAGCTTTGCCAGCAGAGTCCCACATGGTAAGTCTTGGTGTGAACCATCTCCCCTACAGCGCGTGTCCTTCAGAGAGATGGGTGAAGAGACAAGTACAGGCTGAGCTCACTCTGAACTGGACATTTCCCTGGCAGAGAGTCCTGGGTAGACGTGGGAGGAGATCAGTAGCTCCTTGACTGATTTTGTAGAGGCTCCAAAAGTGAGATGGGGACACAAGTGGATGAAAACTGGGTGGATTGGCCAACTTGATGTCCTTCTCCTGGAGAGGAAGTAGACCTCCTTCCTCCTCCACCACCATCCTTTGATCCCAGGGCACCTCCCTGATGCCTGCCCTTCACTGGCAGCTGCATGGCCACTCCTGGTGCTCGTTTCCAGAGTGACCTGCTGACCAAGGCATGTCCCTTTTTAGCTGCTGACAAGCCTGCACAGCCCTTTGAACCGCAGGCAGTTCAGAGTTGTGATGTTGTTGCTCATCAAAGGTGGGACCTGGGATGTGACTCTTTAGCAGGGAACGTCCAGTTGTAGGGAAAGGCACAAGAGACAACCTTTATCTTCAGCCTTGATAGCGCTGAGTCTGGACCTGCTGTCAGGCACCTGCGGGTTCCTGCACAGAGCTTTAAGGGTAGTCTCCAGCGCACAGATGTCCCACCTTGCTTTGTGTCCCCTGGTGTGCATTACATGTGCCATCTGCCACAAACGGGCAGTAAAAAGATAGAACCAGGAACGTGAGCCCATGGAGGTCCAACTTGACAAGGCTTGGCCTGCTCTCCAGCCCCAAGATATTCAGGAGTGGAGCACAGGACGCATGGGGAAAGGCCAGGAGTGCTGGGCTGGTTCAGACTGAAGAAGAGAAAGTTTGGTGGGATCTTAATAGCTCTCTGCAGCTAATTAACTGGAGGATGCAGAGAAGATGGAGCCAGATCTTCTGAGGTGCATGGGGAGAGGAAGAGAGGCAACCGTAACAAGCTGGGACATGGGAAATTCCTCTTAGATACATGGAAAAAAAAAATTCACTATGAGGGTAGTCAAATACAGGGAGAGGCCAGAGAGGCTGTGGGATCTCCATCAAACCTCAACTGCACAATGTCTGGAGCAACTGGGTCCCAACCCTGTTCAGCAAAGCTGGCCCTGCTTTGGGCAGAGGGTCAGTCCCTTCCTATTTAAATTATCCCATGTTTCTGTTAGGGCACACCTTAATGATGCATTAACATTGTTCCCAGGTACTTTATCTCCATTACGCAAGGCTTTCATGGTGCTGCATGTAGCCTCACAGCTGCTCTCTGTGAACCATCCGTCCTTTACTTGGAGAAATCCAGGACTGCCTTACTTTCCTCACCTAAGCTCCCATCCACGACAGGAGATCTCTGGTGAAGTCTACCTGCTTTGCCAGCCCATGATCTGCCCGGGACTGTTGCCTTCTTGCCCTCCCATAGCACCACCCCAAAAACATCCAGTGCCACATGCATGCGAGGAGTGAAAGGACAGTTTTGCTCAAGAACAACCCGTCCGCATGTCTCAGCAGGTTTCTGTGTGGCTTTCCTCAACTTGGCAGCTCCACGCTCGCTTTCAGCTGGATCCTGGTTACCCTGTTGGATCTGAGCTCTCCATCCGCCCCCTTCCTGTGGCGCTTTCTGGTCCTCCGGAGGAAAGAGAGCCCTCCATGAGCGGCTGAGTGAAACTAAGGCTTTGCAAATCTGAAGAGCAGGTTTTCTCCTGGCGAAACCTTGCCAGGCTCTAGGAAGTCTCAGCTGTGCTGGGGCGAGGCTGAGTCACTGCTCAGAAAATGCCATTATCCTGGGAAATACAAGAAATTCCCAGCACCCTTACCTCTGTCCTTCTTGGTGACCACCCGCCCTGAGGAAGAAGGAGCCCTAGGTGCTAAAACCAAACCACAGCAGGACTCCCTGTCACCAATTTTGGGGGCCGACTACTTTCCCCCAGCAGATTTTGCGGCGACCTGTAGACACTTTCAGCTCGGGAGCGCCCGACAAGTTTGAACAGCGAACCCTGCGCTGCGCTGGGAGCCGTATTGGGCCAGCGAGCCCTTTGATTGCAATCAGCCAGTTGGCAGGAATCCCAGGAACTCGTACAAAAATGCTTTGAAGAGGCCAGATGCACAAGGCGTGGCCCTGTGTGGGGTGCGGAGCGGTGATTCACGGCATCGCCATGCGATGCTCGGTGCGTGCACACGCAGCCGTCGGACCGCAGCGAAGGTCCCCCTCCTCCGTCTCCCTCAAATCACCGCTCACCTATTATTTTATTTATCCTTTTTTGTTGTTTTTTTTTTTAACCCTCCAATCTTGCACCGATCGCACCCTGAATTCAGCACGGGCTTTGTTTCCCTCTCAGCCTTCCCCCCGCTGCTGCCTGCGAGCTCCAGACAGAAAGGCAGACAGGGAATTTGCTTCAGGCGCTGGCAGATGCAAGCGCTGCTGCTGCTGCTGCTGCTGCTGCGCTGGTGCTGTGCTGGGCTTGCTGGGGATGACACTCGCCGTGCCCTGCTAAGTAAGCATCCCCGGCCCATGATTCAGAGCAGAAACAGCAGTTTGCATAGAAGTACAATAAACTCCTTTATTCAAGTACGTTTTGCTCTTTTAGCGATGGGTTTGGAGTCTGTTGCAGAAACCTGGGAGATTCCCTCCCTTTGGCTAGACCGTGCAAACTTGCCTGAAGAAACTATTGTTTCTTGAAAGCCTCTGTAAGCTCCCTGTCCTCAGCTCTGCAGCCCAGCTCAGCATTTTGGGCGAGTTATGAAACAGGGCAGATGCCAGAGCGTAGCATTTGTATTATCCACCAGCAAATGACGGGATGTGATAAACACTTGGCTCTCCCGTGCGGGGACAGGGTGAGGGCTGTTCCTTGCCGTGGGGGAAATGACATTACAGGTTTGCAAGAGCTGGCCACTTTGTTGTGCAGAAGCCACCTGATGCTGACAGCCTGTCATTGATTTGCGAAAACTTTGCTTGGCATCGATAACAAGCTTTCAGAAGAAACAAGTAGGACGGAGGAAAACAACACCCAGGTATTGCTTCGGTGTGCCCTACCGGGGCTGGAAGTGCACAGACTTCTCCCCGCTCTGTGAAATGCCCAGGAGCAGCAGAAAATCCTACTTCCATCTCGCTGGGCATCAGCCCTCCAGTCTTGGGCAGCACTCACCCCTCGTCCTGCCTGGTCTGGCTTGGGCATGGTCTAAATGCGCAGGCTGGTTGGGTGACGGAGCAGAGTGAAGCCATTGTGTCCCTTGGGTGAGGTGTCAGGAAACGTGGGGAGAGGGCACCAGAGGTTAATTACCCTCTCTTTGCTCTCGTCTTGTCTCTCATTGACAAAGCTTGGGTTTCTGCTGTTGGGTTTTACTGGAGGAGCATCCTGGAGCATCGGAAGAGGAAGGTGGGCAACGTTCATCTTCCTCGGGAGCATCCCCTGTGCTTTCTGATACTGCTCTTGTTCCGATGAAATATGAAATATGGCACCTTCACGCTCACAAGTCACCAGGGAAACATGAAACCTGACGAATGGGAATGAAATAAAGTCTTTTCCTGCTCCTTTCAAGGAGGGACCCAGCATCTGTGAGCTGAAAGCACCAGGCCTGGGGGCAGCCAGAGCCTGGGCACTGATGATTCCCACTACAGCACCCTCCATCCGGCAGCGCGGAGGAGCCTGCTCCTCCGGGCCCTTCTCCGTGCTGATGTAGGAACCCGGGACCCAATCCTGAGGCCAAGAAGCCTCTGCCCTGGGCACCCTCCCCTCGGCCTCCCGATGGGGTTTAAGCCTCTTCTCCTGTATCAGCCTCTTGCGGCTTGGCAGGAGCTTTGTCAGCGCTTGCTGTGACCTGAAACTGGTCACACCAGCACCGAGGTGTTCAGTTTTCTGGAAACGAGTTGCTGCAGTGTGGCTTGGCAGAGAGAAAAATCCCTGCTCGAATCCACAACCCGGCATGTCATTTCTTGTACAGCCATTTTATCTTCTGTTCTGCTCCCTAAAAAAAATCTTATTTCTTCTCCGTGCCACCGCAAGTTACTTGCAAAGGTCGCCTCGACTCTTTGCCTGGTGTCTGCTCTGACTGCTCCGTAGGACGATCCCTGCGAAAAATGGGATCCCCTTTGGGAAGAGGTGTCACCCTGATGAGCACAGCAGCACACCGCAGGCAGCAGGACCCTCCACGACCCCTATTTTAGGGGCTCTGCGGGTGACCCTGCACTCCCAGGCTCAGTGGGGCGGTTTTGCCACCTGGGCGGGCAGAGGGGCCTTTTTGCAAAGGGGGAGCTGGACGCATTGACCCCGGAGCACCCCGGCAGGACGGAGGCTGGGACCCCCAGGCAGCGCTGCTCCTCTGACCCACGGTGTGTGCCATGCTGCCTCCCACTAGCGGGGGCGTCCCCAGGCTCTTGTCACCGGGACACCATTTTGATCCAGTTGAGACTAATGGAAATAACAAAATACAAGATGAGCGGGCAGCGTGGGAGCTCCTCCAGCCCCCAGCTGCCGAAGAGCACCATTCCCTACCCAGATCCCCAAAGCCCCACCCGCGAGCCCTCTGTCGCCAGGGGGAGGATGGCCATGCCCATCCTCCACCCACGTGCCTCCCAGCCTTGCCCACTCCCCCCTGGGACCCCACACGCCCCCACCTCGACGGGGCCGTCCCGCCGCAGGCTGGGGGAGGCAGATTTGGGGCGAGGGCAGCAGGGAGCCGCGTGCCCTGCAGCGGCGGCGCGGGGGCTGCGAGCGAGCCGCGGCGGGGAGCACGTGGGTGTGTGCAGGCAGGGCTGTATATCCAGTCTGGCAGAGGGTGTGCCTGCTCACACGCCGGGGAGCCGAGCCGGGAGCAGGAGCCCTGAGACACCCTCGGCCGGGGGACGTATGGCAAAGAGGGGTTCGGGAGATTAACCCCAGCACAAGACGCGTTTGCTGTCGCCTTGCGGTCAGGTGAAGTGCAGCCCCCTCTTCCCCCCCCCAGCCCCACGGTCTGCTCGCAACCATGCTTCACTCTCCGCTGAAAACAGCGTTGGCATATGAGTGCTTCCAAGACCAGGCCAGCTCCACGCTGGCTCTGCCCTCGGACCACAAGCTGAAAACGAAGGGCACGGGAAAACAGCGGGTCCAGGAGCAAGTGATGATGACGGTGAAGCGGCAGAAGCAAAAGTCGTCCGTGTCGTCGAGCGTGGGCCACTCCAACCGAGGTAAAATCTCACCGCGCTCTGGACAGCAAGGGGGGTCCCCCTCTGGGGACGGAGCAGGTGCTATGGGGGGCTTTTGTGGGGGTTTTGTTGGTGGGGGACAGGCTGCTTCACGTCTCTCACGGGTTACTGCGGGCAGGGGATGCTGAGGTCTCTTGCACTGGATGGAGCAGTTAGGAAAAGACGTGGAGCTGGATGCATCGACTCCCTCCCTGGTGGAGCTGATCTCCTGGGAGCCTGCACTGCTCCACATCCCCGGGGCGCTTGGACATTTCGGTGCGGTGCTGTTAACCATTTGCTCCCTGACTCTAAAGCTGGAGCAGCCGCCTAACTGTTGCAAATTCTTCCTCTGCAAGTGCCCCCGTGGTCGGAACCCTCCATCGGACCCGTCCCCTCCTGTGGATGGCGAAAGCTGACAGCGATGCTCTTCCACCATGCTGTGGGGCTAGGAGCCGGCCGGCAGACGGGGCTCGGCTGTCTCCTGAGCATTGCGGCAGGCGGAGAGCAGGCAGCTCTGCCCACAGGCAGGAGACAAACCTGAGCTTGGGGTTGACCTCTGAAGCTCCCAACATGTCTCCCATTTGCAGGCTGAGAAGTGTGGGAGCCTCCGGGACCCCCCAGTGTGAGTGGTAGGAAGGGGATGAGTTAGGAGGAGAGATGTCCTCTTCTTACCGCAGCGGCTTGTGTTGGTTCGGGGGGGGATGCTTCGCAGCCCCCTCCATTTTGCAGATGGGTAGAAAGGGGCGTAGGGGTCCGGGCAGCCGGTCCACCTCCATGCACTGTGTCTGTGCCACAGAAAGCAAGCAACCAGCTGAGTCCTGGAGCCAGGTTCCTCACCAGAATACCTTCAACTTTGGGTCAAGGCTTGGCAAATGGTTTTCTTCACTGTCCTTGTGTCTGGAGAAAGCTGATTTGGAGGTAAACCCCAGATTCCCCCAGCCAGGAGATGTGAACCAGGAGGGTTGTGACAAGCACAGCACAAAACCTCCTGGCCCTCGGAGGTGCTTTCACCAGCAGCTGCAGGGAGCTCACTGGCCCGGCTGAGTTCATTGGGAAGAGGGAAGCCCAAGGCTTTGGGGGAGAGGGGGGTGCCAGGGCTGGAAGCGAACCATTTATCCGCATCCGGAGTGAGCTGCATGTAGAGGGGTGTTTGCTGGAAAGCTGGGTGAGCTGGGCCAGTGTCTGCCACCTCTTTCAGGGACTACGGCTCAACTGGTGGCTTTTCCAAACTGAATCATGAGGCTGAGTCCAGCGCTGGTAAGGCGTCATGGTCCAGACACACATTTTGGGCTGGTTTACCTAAAGGAGCTGGGTGGCACTGGGCTGCCCAGTGAAGGAGTGGAGATGGTGCTCCTGCAGGAGCCATCCTGGCTGTACACATTGCTGTTGCTGCACGGGAGGGAACAGAGCAGCTTCGCGGTGGATGGTGTGTGCGCAGTGACCTGCGACGGGCACTGCCAGGGACAGATCTCTGCTTTCCCTTTTTTTTGCCTGTTTGTGGACATAGACTCCAAGGGACAAGTTGGGGATGGGGCGAGGAGAATTTTATTCTGCCACCAAAACAGAAGGCGATGGGAAATGCCAATCTCTTCCTGTCTCAGGAGGGTTTATTACTTAAGGTGTTATGTGGCAAAATAAAACACACACCAGGACAAGAGGCTCTGGATAGGGATTAAGGCACTGCCAGCCTGCCTTTCCAGTGGAGGGCAATTTCAAGACATTTTTTGAGTTGTCTCCCACTGCTGCCCATAGGCAGGAAGAAGGGGAGGCAGAGGGGGATTATTCTGCTTGGAGAGGAGCCCAGGTGAAACCTCTGGGAAAGGAAATAAAAAAACAAATTCCCAAGCTGCCCGACTCAGCTCGACAGGCTGAAGCTAAACTCCTCCTCCCGACAATTTTGGGAATGTCTGGGAATGGGAATTGCGTGGAGATGTGCAGTTTTGGTTTCTGTGTCCCAGGGAAGCTGAGTCACATCCAGCTCCCAGGAGCTGCCTCCAAACACGGGGCCGAGGCCATCCCATTCCCACCACAGGGAGGTTGGCCAGCACGAAGGTCCTGATGGCTGAGACACCCCAGTGGCTTCTCTCGTTTCTGGAGGGAAACCCAGAAGGGCAAGGAAGTGCCATTTATTCTTGGGCTTTTCTTCTGGGCTGGAGCCTGAAAGGGTCACACTAAACTTTCACGAGGGAGTGTTGTATGGATTTTTCCTGCTTCTGGTCCAAAGATTATCTGAGCAGACTTAATGAGAAGCATTAATGCTTCCTCCAAACAGGCTGGTGGGTGTGGATGTCTGCCTGTTTGAATGCTCCTCCAACATCAGCCACCTGCATCCCCCCTTGATTTCTCAGAGATGCTCCTCAAAGGCAGCATAAGCCGGGGAATTCGCAAAGCCCCTTGATAAACATCCGAGTGCTTTGTTCCTTCTGTGCCCAGACAGTTTCCTGCATGTGTCTGGTTAGGTGTTGGTCCAGGTCCAGCTTCTGTTGCTGCATTTTGACCTGTGGTTTAAACAGGAGCACGGTGCAGACTTTCCTGCAGCTTCAGGAAAGGATGGACCCGTGTATGTAGGATGGGGAACATGAACACAGACCCCTCTTGCGTGCAGCAAGGCATTGCTGTATCACATAATTGGAGTTTCTTTGGAGGCTCAAGAGATGTTCCTTCAATGTCGTGCTATAAAGTTGTCCTACATAAAGTTAGTTGCTTATTTGGAGTCTGGCAGATCAAGGTGTTGCAGCCACTGTCTGAAGATTTGGTGTCACCCAACACGTGCACAAGCGGCAGCAGGGTGAGGTAATTAATCCATCTGGGCTCAAACGAGCGTGCACTGGGGTAGGGCAGTGAGCAGAAACCAGTTGCAAGCAGCAGAATCCTGCACCCACAGTAGGGCCTTTTTTCAGCACAGCAGCTGTGCGTTTTTCCAAGGATGGCTGCAGACTATTGGGTCTGCGGAGTCTGTCCTTCTTGGAGTTTTGGGTCTGTGGGATCTGCCCTAGGACATATCTGACCTTCTCACCATAGGAATAGCCAACTGGATGGCTCCCTCTGAATTTGCAAGTAATGCAAATGTCCAGGGAAAATCAATTTCAATGGCATGGAGGGAGAAAAGGCCAGGCCAAGCTGAACCACCTCCTCGTAGCCAACAGCACTAGTCTGCAAAGTCCTCTGGCTAAAGAAAAGCTTTTCCAGTGACTCGTCCCTGGCTGACAGGGAACAGTAGAGAGCAAAGATCTGAGGAAACCCAGCTGAGCAGTGTTGCATCCAACCGTCTGAGGGCTGAGCTGTGATTTAGAGGTTTGCTATGCCAGCTGTAGCTGAGAGAGGAGAAATCCCACCTAGCTCTGACAGGATCCCACCTACTTCTAATGGGGTCATGACCCTGATGTGAAGGAAAGAGGAGATTTTGCCAGCTAGTAAGTTTTTGACAACTTCTGTAACCTTCCCCAACATGAGACGATTCAGAGAAAGCCACCCACTCTTCCACAAACCTGAGATTATTCGTATAGCAAAAGTACCAAAACACTTCAGCTCATAGGCCAGAATGGAGTTTGGTCATTCCTGCAAGAACCCAAACTTTTGGAATTTCACTAACATTTCTTCCCGAGGAGGTACCCAGGCTTTGCTTTGTGTCTCCCACAGGCCTTCTTCGCTTACTACGTTTTTTTCTATGTTTAATCATCCTTATTGTTTTAAAGCTGTGCATAGTTTATTATTTAACTTGTCTAGCCTGCACTACCAGTGACTGGTTCTTGTCTTGCCTTTCCCTGCCACAGATTAATATTTATTAACATACATCCATTTCCACAATCCTCCCTGTTAGCTTTATGTGTCCGGCTTGAAGTCTTTTACTGTCGTGCTTGAAAAATGGCCATTTTAACACAATACTTCTCCTGGCCATCAGTCTCTTAGCTTCAAGGGGTATAAAGTCGCCTTTGAAGAAAGTAAATAACTCATCAAGCACAGGCGTATTGGTTTAGACGGAAGTCTCTGTTTGCTCTGCAACAATTAATAACAGCTATAGAGAGGAGAAGGAGGGCAAGGTGAGCAGATAGTGGGGCTCACTGATTAAATGCAAGATCTCACAATCCTTAGTTAGTTTTTACACTTGTGAACTGTCCCGCTGAAGTTAAATGGGATTTTAAATTGACTGAGTTTTGAAGGAAATGCCTTGGGGGGGATGACAATTTGTGGGAGGGAGAGAGGGGTCTCTATGACAGCCCAGCCAGCGCCTGAGCCGCCCTCAGGGGTATTTTCTGCCCACAACCATGTTCACTGGGAGGCTGTGCTTCATCTGAGTCATCCATGTTTTTTCTGCCTCTGTCCCATCTGTTATCTATTACTACTGCAGTGGCTTTAATTGGCTCTGTGTTTGTCCAAGTGCAAGTGGGCACTTTAGAGACCTACACAGCTGCTTGGATGACAGTAAATGGGACAAAGACATATGGACATAGCTAGAAAAAGCCACCAGGGATGCATCTCCTCAACAAGCATTTCCATGCCCCACCAAAATGTTTGGGGTTTTTTTTAGATAGATAGTCTGGTTTTATCCCAGATTCTTGGGACCTGTGACCAGCTTGTACGGCCTTTAACCTTGAGGCAGTTGAAAAGAGGAGTATCCTTCCTCTCCCCAAGGGCTGGCAATACACCCCAAGCTGGCTCTCCAGATGAACCAGGCAGAGAGGTGTCTAAACTTGCAGGACTAAGCAAAGTTAATGTTTTCTTTAGCCACCTCAATCAGAAAATCCCCAGGTTCTTCCTGGCCTTCAGACTGGGCTCTCCAAGCAATAAATCACAGTTGTGTGGTGGCAGGAGAAGCACCTTCTCCAACCAGCAAGGCAGCTTCAA
Organism: Chionis minor; assembly: GCA_013398295.1. Lineage (NCBI taxonomy): Eukaryota > Metazoa > Chordata > Aves > Charadriiformes > Chionidae > Chionis > Chionis minor. Next base: position 295,585 of record VZSF01001609.1, on the reverse strand, counting down.
AATGCCTTGAACGTTTGAGGTTATATATAATTATATATTTATAAGCTCTTATATACAAGTTCTTGGAGGTGAAGGCAACTTTTCAGCAACTGAAGAACATAAACTTGCATCAACTGCCTGGTCTGCTGAATTTGTCCATGTAGTGGTGAATTTATACAAGAAAATGAGAGATGTGTCTAAATTGGCTAATTTTTGGTGTCTACTTGCTCAAACCCAAAGTCTTTAGTGCAGTGCATGGCAAGAATGTATCCTGAAAGGAAAAACATGGTCCTCAGGGAGGACGGGTCAGATTAACCTGTGAGTCATGCCCAGAAACCCTTCTTTCCAACTGCTCACTCCCAGTGTCAGGACAATGCTCCCAGGAGCAGTTGCAGGATGTTTGCAAAGAACAAGAGGCTGACTGCAAGAAGGAATTCCACGGAAAGCGTTACCATGGGATTATCTTATCTTTGTGCTCAGAACTATTGTTATTAGCTGAGGCTGCCCCCTCATGAATCATCCCATACTTTACATTTAAGCCATGCCTTGCTTCTGCTGAAGCCCAACACTACTGTCCTGAGCTGGAGTTTCTGGGAAATCCCTGGGGGAGGAGGTAAGAACAAGGTGAAGGACGCATCTGAATTGTATCTCCTGTTTCACGTCCATGGCCATTTCCTTGCCTTATCAGCAAGTTCTGTGCAACTTAATGTATTATGAAACAATCAGGGCTGGAGAGGTATCAATAAGAGCAATACCCACCACGTCTACAGCCTTTACAGAAAATGAGATCCTGTGGTTTTCCGCACAAGTGTATGGCTGTGAAACTACTCCGCTGTTGCTCATTTGGCATTCAGTGATGTTTCTGAGATGCTGCCGTCCATGCAGTCTTGCTCCTGTCTTGTTGACAATAGAAAGCAAATGTCATTATTTATACTGCATCTACAGGAATCATCTTCCTGAGAAAATACAAGAATTTTTAGCCACGAACCAAATCACCATAACAGGTTCTGGATGCCTCAGGCAAGGCAATAAACTAGACTTACTCCAAGGATCAGTGGCTGTAGAAGACCTGAGTGGCTTCAGGGCCTTTGTGGTCGAGCTTATCCAGTTTATCTAAGAGATGAGTCTTATCAAACAATCATCAGGAAGATTAGGATATTTCTGACATTACCCACCAGTTTAGGTGCATAACTTAAGACAGGTAAGTCCTGATTTTGTACTTCGTTAGACATTCAGAGCTTCCCGTGGAAGTTAATTGGAGTGTAGGGTTTGCACTTCCTCATAACGGGACTTCGGATGCCACAATTATTAAGCACTTCTGAAAATGAAACTTAAATGACCTTAAACTCTTTTGGACCATCTGAAGGGGCTTAAGGGAATTCCAGGGTGGAAAGAGAATGACTTGCTTTATTTTTGCTTGTGGTGATGAATTTAACGTTGAGCAATATACTTTTAGGAGGGATCCGAAGATTGCACTGCCAAGGGTGACTGGTGAGAGACAGCTGGAAGGGCTGTTACTAGGGCTAGGATAGGTAAATCCAAACACTCCGAATAAAGCACTGACAGACAGTAGAAGTGTCAGATGAGCTCCTCCCGATTCAAGACATTTGCGTCTTTACAAAATGCATCTGTGAGCAAGTCTTACATATCCCCCCAGCACCCCAAAAATGATGATGGAACTTAATACATTTGCAGGGAAAAGAAAGTACAAATACACAGACTGATCTTTTGGAGATCAAAGATTGAAATTTAAGGCAGTGCAATTAGGTTTTTAGTGTCTGACTATTTCAGACCCCCAGGTGCTAAATAGACGTGATCACCATTTACCTATTATGTTTGTTATATATCATTTATTGAATTTAGCAAGCCTTGCTTACGCTGCTTGTGTTGATGTGATTGCTAGTGTTCAGACCAGGAAAGCTGGACTGGCAAAAGGATCAGGGATGGGTTTTGCCTTGAGAGAAGAGGCAAATTTTATTTACCTCCAATTCAGAATAAGGGAAGTATGTTCCAGGTTCAGACTTTCCAGGATGTGTAGCACAAAATATCATCCCATTCCTCTCATATAGCAAAGACCTAAGACATTGTCCTGGTCTCTGACCCTATCTGCTCTTGTCCACTGGAGATTTTATGGCACCAAAAACCTTAGGCTGTTGCTTGTGGTCTGAGGGCTGGAGTTTCCAGGAGCTCTTCTAAAATGAACATCATCTGTGAGTTACCTGCAAGAGCGAGGCCTCAACTTGCTGCCTGTCTTTCCTATGTTCCTGTTACGGTTTCTAACCCTGCTATTCTTCAGTAACTAAACTCACTGGAAAAAAGAGCACTGTGTTCTGAAAGGGTGCCTGCTGGAACGGCTTTCTCCTGCTGACCACGCTTTTTCCATTTACAGGTTCCATGTATGATGGTTTAGCTGATGGTTACGGCTATGGGACATCCCGGGGCAGCTATTATGCCAAAACCCAAACAGGAAACAGCAACTGGGGATATCCGGTAAGATACTCTTTTATCTGGGAACTGTGGCATACTCTTGAGGTAACCTGTGCAGAAAGCACCCTCTAGAAGGAGCAGTCATGTAGCAAGGCCATAGCCCTTCAGAAACTTGCCCAAGAGTAGCATGTCTATGGCTACCTTAGAAAATAATCCAGTGCAATGGAAGAGGATGATAGAGAGCCCCATATTTACGTTGTATGCGCTTCAGGTTTTTAGCATGGACAAGATTTTGTTTGGTTTTGTGGATTAATATTCACATGGCACAAGAGGTTTGAAGCTGTCTGAAGGATCAGTCATGGGTTCAGACTCTTACAACTCAGTTCAAGTTTGGAGCACATCTATTGCTCACCTGGAACATTTACCAAAATTTCTCTGTGAACAACAACGTGGTTGAATGGTGATGATCAGGGGATTTGCATTATAACAGCGTAGTTATTCCCAATCTCATTGCTAGTGCAGACCCTTTTCAGATATTTCTTGAGCTTGCAAAAGAGATGGTCCACTTCTCTCATAGTGATTGCCAAAGAAAATATTACAGATTGCCAGAAAAAGCACAGGTGAGACAGTGCAAACTCAGGTTGCATGGCCCTGGTCTTGTCCTTGGTGGGAGACTCTTGGTATGCTGAGAATCACTCCAAAAAACTCCATCATCTGCTGCCACAACTTGTGCTCATGTTGCCCCCTCCACCTCAGACCTGTATTCTGTTCTTCCTTGGTTTTCATTAGCTATGGAGTAGAAAGGAGCAATTCACAGATCTGGGATTTGAATATGGGAAAAAGAAAGGGCTCCTTTCAACAGCTCTGGGACTGTAAAGCAGCTCCCTGTCAACCATCAAAGGGTTGAACCAGGAAAGGTGGTTATATTGGCTTCAAGCACACAGACAGACTGTTGAAGCTTTTCCTGGTAGTTGCCAGATCTTCTGCCTGTTCATAACATCAGCATTCCTCAGCTTCAGAAAGATTTATCTGTTGTCTTTCTTAATGGCCTTGGTGCAGCACACTTGCTTCAAGGCAACGATGTCACTTGCTAGGTTTGCATCATTGGGTTTGCTGCCTACTTCAGCAGGAAGGACTGGGAGCAGTGGCATGTATTTGAAATATTTATTTACAGACTGTCTGTTGACTTGTTTCAATGTCCTCTGCTGAGCTGGTTAAATGCCAGACAGTGGTGTTTCTGCCTGGCCTAAGACTAAAAAGGGTGACTATGATGGGTCAGAGCAGAGGTCCCTCCAGCCAAGTGTCCTGTCTCCATCACTATGGCAGTGATGGGCCCCTGCAGAAGGGTCTAAGCATGGTAAGCAGGAGGTGATGCATCCCAGAGTGTTTTTGCGGCCATCAGAAATTAGCAGCTGAGGGACCTCCTGAGGCAGAGGTGGAGTCTCTGAGCTTCATAAATCAAACAATTGTGATGTTTAGTTCAATGGTATATCGGTGTTTGTCAATTGTTATTCCTGAAGGGAGTTTGTTATGCTTTGTCTAAGCAAAACTGCTCTGTTCCAGCCATTCTTATAGTTCCTAGCTTTTGTTTGTTTTATTGATTGGGTTTTTTTAGTTTTGTTTTGTTTTGTTCTGTTTTGTTTTTTATTAAAGAGAGAGGAATCTAAGCCCCAGTTCTGCAGTTGCCCCTCCGGCTCATGCTCATGGTAACAAGGTGGTACTGCAGTTCATGTGGCTGATGTGAGGATTGTTGTTTCGTTTTGTTCACTCCTGATCTTCTCCCCAATCATTAGGACAGCTGGAGAAATGCTAGGTAGTTAGAAATGCCACTGGCTGCTGGGGATTTCAGTCCAGCAATGTTGGTGTTCTGGTGAACAGCTTGCAAGATAATTATGAAGATCAGGGCCCCCATTAGACACCGCAGAGTACTGTGGGCATAGCAGTTCAGTCACTTCTGGTTCATCATGGACTTACGAAGCTCATGGCCTTTCTCTGAAGGGCTCTTCCGCATTTACTGATGAGGAAGGGTCTTCCTCCAAACTTAAGTGTCTTATAAGCCTTTCATTCTATAAATTTTTGGTAAAGGTTTTCAGGACCTGGGCTACTTTAGAAAAAGTGATCTTTTGGTGAATCAACTTATGTAGGATTCATGGTAAAATTCATCTTACCTAACTGTGTCTATCTGAAAATCAGCCATTTAGTCTTAACAAGTTGTCTAGACTCCTCCCATAGCCAACAAAGGGAGAGGTACGAGGAGGTGATTCATCTCCTCTATCTTGGAGATCTGTCAGGTCAGGATGAATCAGCCCCTCTGGATGCCTACCTCCTTCTGGAGGTGCTGGATTGGAGCAGTCACCTAACAGGTAGATGACTGCAGTTAGGGGCAATGAGTCCCAAGTGCCATTGGCACATTGGAACATATAACCTCAAGCCTAAATCTGCTTAACAAGCTTAACAGACATCATACTCCCCAACTACACTGAGGAACCTCCTCCATTTTGTTTCTTCCAGAAAAATGTTAAAGGTTTATACACATCCACGACCAGCTTCCAGCTTGGATTATCTTTAACTTTTATCTACAGACCTGTTTGAAGTTTGTGCAGGTTCTAGGCATTCTAAAAAACGTTTCTTATCAGTAATTCCTGGGTTGTAAGACATGAAAACAAAGACAAAGCAAACCTATTTTTGAAGACAAAATTGCTGGACCTCTTTCCAGCTGGAGCTGGTGCTGTGAATGTTTCTAAGAAGTCGCAAAATCCTTTGAGATGCACAAGTACATTCAGATATTTCAGGGAAATGACCCAGTATAATTCAGGAAAATTGCTTACTCTTAATACTTCTAGAGTTAAAGAGGTGCAACAGGCAACCCATGTCCATGTTGTTGCTCCACAGCACCTGCAACTTAGACACTGGTCTTAAATTGCCTTAATCTAAGGCATTGCCTTAGACTGTGACTCTGAATGACAGGAGGTATTCTGTCTCACCCACAGCTCTTAAAAACTATTATCCCTGATAATCCTTCCTCCTCTTGCCTTGTCTTGTATCTTCTTGGAACTCTCAGGCTTCTGAGTTTTCTTCCCTATCTTATGATACTGGTGTTCAAATACTAGAGCAAAAGAAATGATAGATCTGGAGGAAGACCTCTCTCTGGATCAGTCAACATTTCTGACTAAAATCCCCATTAAACAAATTTCCCCGTTATTAAAGATAATTTTCTGTTTATTCCTCTTATGGAGCACCTTGTTTGTAGCATCACCGTAACTAGCGTTGCAAGGAGTAGCTACCTACTCATTACCAGTGCAGGTAACACCGAAATCAGTGGGACCACTCCAGAAACAGGCACTTCGAGGGCAGCAGGTTTGCACTGGGATGCAGCATTTCCTTGGCTCACGTGTCAGCGGTTGGCTTGGCCTCCAGGGATGAAATCCACAGTGACCATGGCGAGATGCAGACATGGGTGCATTACTGTCTGCAAACCTCTCTGTGTTAAGTGAGCTTTCAATCCAGGTGCTGTTGAGCCCAGAAGACCCTTAGAGGCATTGTATAAACAAAGACCTTACTGACAACATGAGTTATGGGTGGCCATCAGCTCCCAAAACCATCTGACCGTAGGAGCTGGCTTTGCTGTGTCCTGATGTAAGGCCTGAGCAGTGCCTGAGGTCCCACAGAAGGTACAGTGGTGACCACAATTTACACAGACAAAGCAGCGGGGAGGTTTAAGTCAGCTAAAATGGGCACGTAGAGCAGTGCAGTCATGGCAGAAGTCTCAACAGGAGCTGCACCCTTTACTCTGGCACCTCAATGCCACCCTAAAAAATGGGATCCGTTCGGCACGGGGCTCAAAGACACTGTCATAGTCCAGTGGCTCATGGGTTGCAGTTTTGGAGGTGCGCAGCCAAATCCCGAACACCAAGGGAAGGCAGGATGTGGAGCCAGGATGCTTGCCGTCAGCAACGACCCTCTGAGGCTTAATACACACCTGCAGCAATACTGTTCTTGCCTGGGTCTGCTGGGTTGGCAGGTCCACTCCTGATAGAAAGTCAGGGGTTCCCAGGTCCCATGTCCGTTTTGACATCAACTCTCAAGTTGATGCAGGATCAGGGCAAGGTGCAGAAGCACACCCAACCTCCCCTTGCTGCTGCTTCCGCAAGAAGGAAATACAGGGGCATCTTTGTTTTCTTTGATAAGGTTGCCCAAACCACACTATGTTTTGGGTGTAAGCTGTGGTGTGCATCCCCCAGCACGGCCTTGAATGAGGGACGAACAAGCCCCTGGTGTGCTGGGCAGGGAACGAGGTGCATCTCAGACATTAGGGTGCTCTGCCTCCAACGCGGTGAGCAGACCATCACCTCCATAGAGCTGACCTCAGCCTGGGGCTTGTCTGAGTAACATTTCTGAGAGTGGCCCTGCTCCCAGACCGAGGGATATTGGGCATGTCTGATGCTGCTCCGATTAAAGCAGTGAACTGAGTTGGATCCTGGCACATAACAGCTGGGGACCAGTGGCTACTGGGCCACCAGTGCTCACCGCTGCTTTCCTCGGGCACCACTGCTGGGGTCTCGGCTCTGCGCTGCATTGGCTCACCCAGCTTGGTTTCTGTAGCAATGACGTCCGTTATGGCTCTAATGAAAAACATGCACTTTGGTGACCCCTCTGCGCTAGATACTGCGTGTAGATTCTTGAACAAATGTTCTCTGTGGGAGAAAGTTGCAGAGCTTCCTCTCCCCAATGCATTAGCTGCATGAGAGGTGGTGGCCACGAGAAGGGAACACTGCCTGCTCTCCCCAGTTGGCTTTGCCTCTGTGGACAAAAGTCTCTCATCGCCAGTGGGACCTTTGTTCCATAAGGATTTCAGGGCAAAATTTGTCATTTGCTGTGATGACACATTTAAGTCTAGAAGAACCTGAAACATAGTGTGGTTTGGGCAACCTTATCAAAGAAAACAAAGATTTATAGCTGTTGCACATCACTGCTCGGTCAGACCCTGGTCTCCCTGTGAGGTTTTGCAAGAGGCTTTTTGCTTTGGAGTAGCAAGTTGGACGTTTCCTTCCCCGGCCAGAACAAACTGAACCATCAAGACCTAAATCTCAGCTGCATAAAGAACCAGATGAAAAGGCGTTTGGAAAGGCAGCACCCAGGAGAGGTGGGAAAGAGTGTTTCAGAAATAGATAAACAATACATTTGCTGGTTTTGCAATTTTTCTCCCTGCAATGGGGTGCGTAGCAGGCAGCAGCTAAAGCATTTCGCAAGTGGCATCAAGAGTTTTCCCCACCCATCACTCAGGGTGGGACGCCGTCATCTTGCATTGCCTGTGCTTTGCCCTCCAGCCTGGGAGAAACCTGCTCCTGACGTGTTTATACGGAGTCCTTTACTTCTCTCTGTCTGCTGCTCTAGAAACAAACAAATTGCAAGGGAAAAAATGAGTGCTAGGTAATGAACTGATCGCGTCCTCAGATGCAGAAGTCAGAAACACCCAGCTATCTGGGAGGGTCGCCGACGTGGAAAGGCTGCGCTGAGATCGGAGTGCGATTCCTGGGGCTGGTGCGCCTTGCTCCGTGCTGGAAAGTGGGAGGAGGAGAGGGACTTTTCCTGTTACACAAAAGGGTTTATGGAATAAACAGGCAGAAAAGGACTCATGATCAACAATTGGGATAATGCCATTTTGACTTTCTGTCTAGCACCAGTTTTGATCCAGTTGAAATAAGAGGCTAGAGATACTTATTCACCTGTCTTGTGCGAATGTTGGATGTTCCAACTGATGTTCCTAGAATGGTCCCACATTCCAGGCTGAGAACAAACGCTTGTTATGTTAAAGGCAGGTCTTTGCTGCTGCCAGTGAAGGAAAGCACTTACTCCTTGGCCCTGATAAGAGCAACTGCTCGCTATCAGTGCTCATCTTCTGCCTTTCCTCCCCGTGCCTCCCTTCCTTGTTTTAATATGAATGAACGGCTCCCGAGGCTTGGCCTCAAACATACAGGCTCGAGGCTTGGCCTCAAACATACAGGCTCGTTTCACAGTAGGGAGGAGAAGTTCAGGCTAAAATTCAGGATGTCGTTGCCCAGCTGCACGTGAGCATCCTCCTGCATCCTACAAGTGCAGGGGACTACCAGTGCGTGGTGTTGTCTGGCTGAGAGGAGAGACCTACCAAGCTGCCCCAAACTTCTCAGGTTCCATGGGGAGAGGTCTTCGTGACAGCCTGTGCTCCTCCAAAATGGTTTCCAGCTCTTGCAGTGCAGATGGAATCACTGCCTTCTGTCTCCACCTCGCTTTGAGGAACTTCCTTGTCTTTTTCAGCATTTCTCTGCACTCCTAAAGGGAGGAGGTGTGGACCTGGCCCACCCCCCCCTATGCAAACACCCACAAGCAGTGGGAAGACGCAGTTCAGGGTGTTAGGAAATCTGGGCGGTTTATGAGGTTTGAAGGCGAGAGATTGATTATTTCCTTTCACTAATGCTATTCTACATAGGGAGAGCTCACTCTACACGCGTAATGGCATCAGCAAAAGTTACGAGATTGTTGTCAGGTGGCTCTTTAAACCACAGACAATGTAATAGCATCACCTTCACCTTCAGAGGTGTCATCTCTTCTCCAGACGGCGGAGTGCCTCGCTTCTACCTTGCTGTGCATCCTATCTCACTGATCGCTGCACCCAGCCAAGAGATAACAACGTGGGGAACTCCATTCCCTTGGCCACATTTGCTCTGGTGTTAGGAGTGGAGGTGTGTGCCTTAGCTTGGTGAACGGCTGAAAGGGGGACACAGGTTTTAGGCTGAGAAAGCTGCTCTTGAGGCACTTTGCTGGGCTCAAGAAGCGATCAGGTCAGCTACGTCTCCGCAAGGATTCATAGAGAATATTTGGCAAGCAGGTCTGAAATCCGCTGAAGCTGGCAGGCGACTCCTCATCGATTTGGAGGCTTTGGATCAGGCTCCTGCTGCAAAGAGGAATTCTAAGATACCAATTAGGTCCGTGCCACTTGAAAGAGATTAAAATGGGCTCAGCCAAGCATCTGGTGGAATCAGCAATAAAAGTCATGCACTGACTTTGGTAATGAGCTTCACATCACACGGGAACTATTTTCCCATGAGTTTGCAAAAGGCTTCCCCGCCCTGCCAGGACCTGCACTGACTTGCTGCCCAGGGCTCCCTGTGTTGCAGAAAGGTGTCTTTCCAAACAGGCGGTTGCTTTGCTTCACTCATCTCCGGGCTGGCAAGAAAGAGGACAATGCTACACGCCACTAAAACACAGCAGGAAATACAGCATTGATAATTCTTTATCTATAAACACAGACGCACTCACACCTTCCCTCGCCCGTTCTGCGGGCGGAGAGCCCGTGTGAGTGCACCGGAGAGCAAACAATAGCTTTAGGTAAATAACAAGTTAGCTCTTCCATGGTTAGTTGAATTGGTTTCAGCAAATGCCCAGGGGCTCCACGGCTCTGCCAAGCTTCTGACAGCCCTACAAAATAATCCCATCTTATACTGACTCATAAAGAAAAACGACAGGGCTCCCATCTAGCAAGCTGGGTCCTCCAGCCTCTGCCAGTGGCGAGCCCTGGGAGTGGTTTCCCCGCGCCACCGAGCAGCAAAGCCCACCCTCCACCTTCCTGCCCCATCCCTGCCCCATCCCTCAGTGTCCCCAGGGTTTCTAACTTGGGAAAATGAAGAAAAAAAGAGGATGATATCACCCTCACAAGGGCATACTCATCCACAGTGGGGTGGATCACAACTTCATGAAAGGTCACTTTGCTGTTGCTGCGTGCGTGCTGCATCCAAACCAAAACCAGGATGGAGAGAACCCCTGTGCACGGCCATCCTGGGAACTTCAGCGGGCTTATCCCGCTGCCAGGGGAGCCCCCAAGACTCCTCAGACTCCCCCATGTGCCTCGTCCTTGCTTTTCTTATCGCATGCAAATTCTTCTTCCAAATCCCTGGGAGCTCTGCAGGATGCACCAAACCTGTTACCCGCTGCGCTGCAGTACTAACAGGTTTTTTCTGTGTCCTCTGGAGTAAACGCAAAGAGAATTTGCTCTCCTTTTCTCCCCTTCCAGCAATTCAGCTGTTTAGATGCAAGCCTGCCGAATGAAAATAGGAACACTCCTTCAGACTGGTGCTCAGAGCAACCTTGGGTAGCTGGACTAAAGGGTCTCCTACCCAGACGGCATACCTGCTGCATAACCCCTTTTAAAAGCTTTCAGCCGTTACCTCTGCAACTCTCTGGGACACAGCAGGGAGGATTCGCTGCATTCCTGAAGATCAGTTTGTTAATGGAAATATTTGGCTTAATTAATTAACATAATGACAATTCTTCAGAGTGTTGGAGACAGGAATGATGCTGAGTGTGCTCAGGGCTGGGATGCAGTTGGGGCAGAGCAGCGGGATTCAGGGTGAGCCTGCAGAGGATAGCTATTTCTCTGTCATGTGGTGTTTCCAGCTTAGGAGATACGGAATTTTTTTCAGTGACATGAACTATTGGATCAAGCACAGGCTTTTCACATCTTGTGCCTTGAACCTCCATGGAAATAACAAGGTGCCAGTGTTGACTTTTGTCTCCCAGCCCGAGGGATCCTTGGGTGGATTTTGCAGAAAGAGGCATCCAAAGCAAAGTGGCTTAAAGTTAGATGAGAAAAAAAAATCTTGGCCCGACAAGAGACCATGGTTGAGTTTTCCCGAGATAAACCAAAGGGGGACGGAACAGGCAGTTTTGTTCTTTAGTTCTTTTTATGTCTCCTTGCTGTACCTCTTGGAGACCTGCCTGTCAGCGTGCTGAGGGGGGTGCAGTGGAAAAACTCAGTATCATGGGGCAAACAGCACTAAAATAGCTTTTTTTATTTTCCTTTCTGGAGTACGCACTGTAGTGACTTGTCTTGCACTTGGGTACAACCCTGAAGGCTTCCAGGTGCCAGCAATGACATCCAGAAGATTTAATATTGCAAAAGAATATTGGATTCAGTCCTGGTGTACTTAAGGCAAATCTTGAGGACTTTTGGTGAAGTGGTGAGGATATTTTGAACTGACAGCAGGCCAGCTAAAGCCATTTTTTCATGTGATTAATTGCAGTCGGGTTTCTTTTACTGTCTTTTATTTTTTTTTTTTTTTCTTCCTGGCTTAGTCGGCTCAATTCTTATTGCATGTCCCCCATTGTTCTCATAACGTCCCATTATATGAGCTGATACTACACACCTTGTAACTCATAAGCAGATATTCATTGTCTCCACTTGTTTCTTGGCATAATGAGCTTCAAGAATCCCTTGTGACTGATTTTTCACTCCCTTTACTCACTTCCTAAGGAACTTATAGATGGAAGGAGAACAAAGAGCGTAAGGAAATTAAAAATAAATGCAGGCAGTGCAGGAATGTCAGAATGGGACATCATTTTCTGTGATGGCAAGAGATGTGATGTGAGTTCCTCAATTACAAGTCAGGTTAGACCATGTATCTTGGAAATAAGGCATTTTCTCTAATGCCAGGGTCATGTTTGAGCTTTCAGTTCTGCTTTCAGCTCCTGGATGCCATATCCTGATCTCTGAGTGTCCCCAGATCTCAAGGGAGGGTTTGGCACCTTTGTAAGGGCTGCAGGTGGGCTAACCTCCCATAAATTCTCATAGAATCATAGAAAGTTTTAGGTTGGGAGGGACCTTAAAGATCACCCAGTGCCACCCCCTGCCCTGGGCAGGGACACCTCCCACTAGACCAGGGTGCTCCAGGCCCCGTCCAACCTGGCCTTGAACCTCCAGGGACGGGGCAGCCACAGTTTCTCTGAGCAACCCCAGCCAGGGTCTCACCATCCCCACAGGCAGGAATTTCTTACCAATATCTCATCTAAATCTCCCCTCGTCCAGTTTGAAGCCATCACCTAGTCATCCTATCACTCCATGCCCTTGTAAAAAGTCCCTCTCCAGCTCCTCCAGCTCTTGTCCCCCTGCCAGATTTTGGGCCACAAAAATACCTAAGAAGTATTTGGTAGCCGTGACACCCACACAGGAGTGGGCTGGGCAATGTTGATCTGCAGCTCAACCTACTTTCCTAATTTTTGTGTCTCCTGTTTTCTTGTTGGCCAGCTGTACAACGGGACCCTGAAGCGGGATGTGGAGAACCGGCGTTACAGCTCGTACAGCCAGATGGAGGGCTGGGGCAGCAAGCACTACAGCAAGGCTGTCTGCAGCCCCGCCAGGGCCGGCAGTGACTACTGCTTTGTGCAGAACATCAAGAGCAGCCGGAGTGAGCCCGACCTCTACTGCGAACCACCCCGGGGCACGCTGAGGAAGTGTCAGGCGGGGGGCCGGGCAGAGCACAAGACAACCTTGAACCGCCAGAGCATCTACAGCAGCTGTAGCACCCAGCAAGGAACTACCAGGACAAGTAAAAAAATGCCAGCACGGGCCCTCTCCTGCCCTTCAAGCAACAAGCCCGATGTGGTCTACGCCCAGCCCGTGATGAGCTGCAAGCAAGACATTTATGGACAAACACAGTCCAGCTCCAAGTAAGTCTGCTGCAGTGGGCTGAATCTGAGTAAATGTAGACATCTGCTGTGGAGGTTGAGCACCAGAGCTAGTCACCTGAGCTGCTTTATAGGCACTGGAGATCTGGTCACCAGTGCACACCACGCTTAATCGTGTCCTACAGGAGAGTCTAAAGTGGGTCAGATGAGTCACACTCTTAGAGGGCTTATTTCTTTTCATGGGGTATGAAGGGGAACCAATATGACTGGCTCGGTGTACGTATCTCTGCTGTCGCTGTGTGAAGTTGGGCAAGACGATCCCTCGGTCTGTGTGGTGGTATTAGCCAACAGTTCCTTTGCAGGGTGAAGGTGGGGAGGTGAAGAGCAGAAAGCCAGGTGTGCAGTTTGGGGGCCTCTCCTGGCTGTCACACTGCTTTAATGTGGCAGAGAACAAGCCTAAAAAAATCAACTAACTTTGATGGAGTTGGTTCCTGAGAGTTGGACTCAGAGCAGAGCTGAGAACCTGATGGGCGGTTGTATTTACCCCTCTGTCTTCCCACCCAGCCCTTGCTTTGTTCACCCAAAAGGTCAGATTGGAGTTCTAGAAAAAATTGAGTCAGAAATTGAAATAAATAGCTGAATTGGAATAACTTACTTAGCCAGGAAAGAGGAGGGAACAGAAGCTGTTCAATTCCTTCCTGTTCAGAGCATCCACTCCCATTGGTGTTAGGAATTATGCTAGTATGGAGGATGGTCCTTCATGTTTCAGTATCAGATCCATTCTTGTAAATGTTGCCTACAACAACAGGGTGTGTAAAACACATCAGCAAGCTCAGACTGAGCTGATACAGCTGTGCAATGCAGCAGAGCCCTCACTGAAAAAAACCTAGGAGGGTTTTGATGGCGTTAGAGTGATGTTGATTCAGAGCTGCCCTGATGCTGATGGCCAGGGGGCCTCTGGCTCTGGAGCACCAACCATATCCTGCCATAGTCTGGGAAGAGATTTGGTCTGCACAAGCCACGGTCTTGGAAGACTATGGTTTGCATGTTTTGAACCGCAGTTCAAGGTTGCAATATTTCACTGGGCTGGGGAAGGAGGGCCTGCACCTTCCACAAGCGTTCCCAGGGGCTACTGCACTGCCGTTGACACATCCCTGTTCTGCCCCAACCCAGCAGTTATCACAACTCCCAGACAGATGTGGCAGCTTGTCCCACAAACCCTAGAAGCTCCCCAGCTCATTCCTGGTGGACCCTGGTCCAAAAGAGAATTTTCACACTGTAGCGTAAATGAGAGGCTAATTGACAAGGCTCATAGCCTTTGCCATAACTCACACCAAAGGCCTGAGGTTGTTGAGGCGTTGACTCGAGGCGTGAGGTGGTTATTGAGAAGATGCCCCCTCACAGTCAGCAGCGTGAGCCAAAACATGCCCCTTCTCACATCTGAACGTTGATTTCCACATTTCTCTGGCTAATTCTTTTCTCAGCCTCCCCTGTTTTGTATTGAGTAGGAGAAGTATGTCTCAGAGTGTGTATGCCAAGAAATCTCACTTGCCCGTTAGCATGTTGTCATGAAACCATAGCTTCCCATGTGCACAGTTGCTTCATGTTTAGCACATGCAAAATTAGCCCTGGCCAACCCAGAGCACCAGCGGCGCTGGCTTGCTACTTTCAGAAGCTTTGTAATTCCTCTGGAATAGGAAACAGAGACATTACATAAACTGGAAGTAACTTGTTCTATGGAATTTCTGACTAAAGAGCACAGAAGTGTAGTGGGAGGGATGACAGAATGCTTAAACATGGGACTGCGGCTGTCTTCTGCCTAGGGAAAATACGGCTTTTGAGAAGTTAGTCCCAGGCAGGCAGGCTCTCTCCAAAGCCAGCCCTGCTCTGCACTGCGCAGCACTCACAGCTGTAGACATGGTCATTGCTTTGGAAAGGTTACTTGAAGAATAATGGCATTTTCTGAAGGGAAGGAGAACTGCCGTTGTGAGAGGAGCACTCTCCAGCGCTGGATGTCCTTTGGTTAGGGAGTGGCTCCATTTATACACTTCTCCTGGCTTGGGGCATGGCTTATCTGGCAGAACTGGTTCTGGTGGGGAAATGCTGGGCTTCAAGTCGTAGGCTCAGCTGGGGCTGTGTCCCCTGAGTAAATCTGATTTGGCTGGGGCACACCCCCCTGCTTCGCATGAAACTCGCTGCAGAGCTGGATTAGTTCGGAGGGCCATTTGTACAAGCGCTTCTGCTCTTGACCCAAAGCAGATGGGGTTGTCAGCAGTTGTCCTTGAAGTTTTGGAAACATACCAGGGAGTTGTCCTCTTTGAAAAAATTACTTATTTGGAAGGCCATTAGCCCTTATAAAGTGGCAGGTCACTGTCAGCCTTGGTCTGTAGTGTGCTTTTGTTGGGAAGGGGCCTTCAGAGATGGGTTGGGACCATATCTGGGCTCTCTTTGCTGTGTAAGACTGTTTCTGGCTGGAGGATTCTGCACTTGGAGAGCTCAGCCTTCATTTGGGTAGCCTGATCTTTGAGCAGGGAGAGGTTTGCTTGTAGGCATCCCATTCTCAACCTCCGCATAGAGGAAGAGGGCTCAGCTGGGGAAGAACTGCTGTTCCCTGTTTGGAGCTCTGCTCTTCCTTTTCCGGTAGTTCTTCAGGTAGAGTTTTTGCCTTTATACCAAGGATAATTTTGTGTTCAGTTTTCATGCTGCAGACCTCCTGTGTAGGTGGATATCTCGTCCCCAGGTAAGCAAATGGTGTCCATGCGCAAGAGAAGGGCTAGATAGTTTCCACATTTTCAGACGTGATCCAGTGGGGTGATTTCCATTGCTGTGAGAGGGATTACAGCGGGGCCTGTGATCCGCTGGGTCTGCCCGTGATACAAAACTGCTCTGTGGTGCAGTGACTGTGGACAGTGTCAGTACTGGTTCCAGAGTGGAGCTTCTCAGGTGTCCTGCCCTATGGTTCTGATCTTCTTGGATGGTGTGAGATGAAAAAGCATTGCACATGCTCAGGTCGTGAGAGCAGCACATAAATATGAAGATGAGTATGCAAGAACTGACAAACTACCTGTACTGAACAGTCCCTCTGCATTTGGTCACAAAGTTATTTTATTTCTGGAATTATTTTTGATTGTGTGATTGCTTCTGTTTATTGAACTGGCTTTGGCTGTGTAAGACATGGAAGACCTGTCTCTGTGATAACTATCTCTCAGAAGAGTCCTTCCTCTTACAGAAGCAACTCTAGTTGATGAAAGCACCTTTCTTCTAGCTAGCTGATGAGTAGATTAACACCTAAACATTTTTTGGGAAAAACCATTCTATGATTCTATGATAAATTAAACCATGATGTAGGGTTTTACTCACCCCATAGTATTGGTTCAGGTGATGAAATCTGACTTTTGCACTGTTTGTTCAGATCAGGAGGTTAAACAGTACTGACTTGCTTTCAGAAACCTCCTCCTGAAGTATGTTCTCCTCCACCACTCCTGTCGTTATGGTCCTGCCACGGTGAGCAGAGAGGAACCTTCTCATGTCCATTCCAGACATACTTCTCTATAACCACTCAAGTGCTTAAGCCTTTGAAAGCATTATATCATATCTGGAACAACATTTCCAAGCTCAGTATATCTGTCCTGGGCTCAGAAGTTTGTGGGTTATCCTGCTGGCTTCTGCCCAAATGCACTTCTCCATGAGCAGCACTCAAATTTTGCCACAACACAGCTCTGGGGCGAGTCCTTCTACCTGGTGGAGCTGGAAGGAGTCTTCTTGGTGTCCAGGGCTCCCTCCTCTCCTGAAACCCCTTCTCCTCTTTGGGCTCTCATGACATCCCACAGCCTTTCATCCTGGAAACTGGCAGCAACAGTGGTTTCAGCAGCTGGTGCAGACTGTGCATATTTCCCTGCTTTTAACCATTTCCTCTGATGGGTGGTACTTGCAACACGCTCCAAATGACAGTGTGTCATCTTGGGCTAGCCAGCTTTTAGCTAAATAGCATGTTGCAATTCAGCCCAGTCAGGAAAAAAAGTTTCTACATCCTCCTTGGTCATCAGGTAACGATAACGAGAAGAAGTGATAAAAGATGTGATGCACCCTGGAAAACTTTGAGTCTTTGTCCCCCTCCAGATGGAACTTGAGGTATAAGAAAACTGTGGCTGCCACTGACTGGCATTGTATTAGTTCTGCTTGCAGACGTGTTGCACGTAGGGCTTCAGATACCACGTGCATGAGGGACTGACAGCCCAGAGCCAGGCTAGATCGTGACACGTGGCGGTGTGCATATCACTTTTTTAGGAGATGCCTGCACCTGAGCGGGGTGCCCCTGTTGCCCTCGCAGAGGTGCAGTCAGTGGCCAACAGAGCCAAAACCTGAGGTAGGTCAGTGAGTTACCCCCTAACAAAGTCAGTGCCTCTTGGTTGACTTCAGGGGAAACCCAGGTGTCTGAGCCAGAGACATCACTGAGAGGCCAGACTAATCTCAGCCCTGGTGAAGGATTCAGGGTATTCTCATTTGTGAAGATGAGAGGTGAGCTGGGGTGTCTGTAGACGTTCCCCAGCTTAAGGGTTGCTGATATAGATCAGGAGCCATTAATGGACACCTACAATATGAGTTCTCTTCCATAATACCACATGCACCTTTGGCCTCATTTTAAGATGAGGATGCATTTCCCTTTGGTCTTCTCTGTATATGGGAGAAAGAGACTAAACCACCTCATTAGCGATCATGTGAAAGCAAGTGTCTCTCAAGTGAAAATATGTAATATCTTGGTGCTACTCCGTTGAAGGCCTTGAATACCCTGGCTGTTAGCTACAGAGGAGGCTGTAAAGGCTGGTGCAACCATTTCCATCTGTCATATTTGGCTGTGGTGACACTAACTTGGCCCCAGTTGAGCTGCAGCAGCCTCTGTGAGCTGTGGCTGAAGTCCAGGGACAGTAAGTGTATGTCCTGTAGCCATTCCTTCCTAGGCAGGAGCTCAGTATGGAAACACTATAGACAGTGAAAACAGAGAATTTATTGGAAGACTCAGAAAAGGTGCTGAGGGTGTTTTCTGATAGATCTCCTCGCTTTTGGGATAAAGGTGATCAAAAGACAAATTCTCCAGGGCTATGCCACACAATGAAAGCAGAACCGAGCACGATGATAGGCACCTTCATTTTGGTGTGTTCTTATGGATAAACATAAGAACATCCTCTTATGGATAGAGGCAGTTTGGATAAACTGCCTCTGAAAATGACTGTTTCTCAGTGCTGGCTCCTTGTGAGGTGAACTTGTCTGTGTTGTGTGCTTGCATCCAAAGCAATTGCTGTGGAGCTGTTCGTGATACCGTCCTGGCAGGGTTCATGTCATTGCATGTGGTGAAGATACCCTCCTCTCTGGCTCAGTGTCAATCTGTGCCCATCTTCCCTGGTATTGACCCACCGAGCAACACCTGAGCTTCCAGTGGCATCAAAATCTTGGTGCTATGTCCCAGAGGTGGACATGGCTGCTCAGCGTGGAACATGGCCATAGGGTTTGATCCAGTGTGACCTCACTCTAGAAGGCTTGAGTGTGCTAGACACTGTTTTGAGTGTGCTAGACACTCTGTGTTGAGTGTCTTCACTTTGGTTTTGTTAATGAACAATGGAATTTGTTAGAGTTTTCTGGCTTCCTTCCAACCTGGGACTTGTAGCCCTAACAACCAGAATGGAGACTTAGATCTGAGTAACGCAAACCAATCTGCTAATATAAAGTGAAAAAAAGTCATTAGTATCAAATGAGGGAGTTTGTCTTTCTGTGGTACTGATCCTCTTGAGTATTTGTTTGCCTTCCACACCTGAATCTGATCATCTAATTTGTCTCCTGTTGAATCATTTCTAATTGAGGTCTCTCCCTATTCTGATTGCTTCTTTCTTGTGGAAGAAGAACAATCTTTGGAGGTCTTCCTACCGGGCACATTGGCCCAAGTTGGAGATGGCCACAGTCCAAGAATTTGTCTTGGAGTAGGCTGTTGTTCTCGTAGTGTAGATCTGGTTAGGAATATCCCTGACTGGCTGATGAACAATCTCCCATTAGCATGGGCTTTGCCAAGGTGATTATATTCTCAGCCAGGAGAAATCACTGCTTCTTCTTGGGCAGCATGACTGAGCCTGGCTGCTCACCCTCTGTGAACCCCTGTTGGTGAGCCAGGAGGTGAAATGGAATCTTCCCCATCTTTTCCCACACAGAACTGGACCCGGATGCCTAGTTTTTCCTTGCTGTAGGAGGATTTGTCCCTCTTATGGAGTGGATGTGTAGAAAATTGCCTTCCCTGAGTAGCTGGACCAAGTGGACACCATTCTTTCTCATAAAAAGTGCACCTTATTTAGAGGTTTTCTCAATTTGGTAAATTAAAAAGAAAAAAACCCCACCCATCACCATGATTACATATGCTGCATGGCCACTGCCCTGGTATCTTTATTAATATACCTCCCTCCCCACGCTGCCCACCCAGGTCTGAATTCTCAAAGGAGGAGTCCCTCTGGTGCTACTCGTGCTGAATCCATCAGTGTCTCAGCTCTATTGTGTGTCTCGGGAGTGTGAAAAGGGCTAAGAGAAAATCACAGCATCCTGGATCCAACCCAAAAATTGCTGAGGTTCCACAGTTTCTAGTTTAAACTTTGTCTTTCCAGTTTTGTTTCCTTGTTGCAAGTGTAATGGAAATCTCTTGGAGCCAAGCTTTGACAGGGGTTGTAACTGGTGAAAAATAACATGATGAAGTGGCGTTTTACTGTCAGTGTAGAAATAAAAGTGGAATGAGGTTCATCTAACCTTAGACATTGAAAGCTTAAGGTCCAATCCAAGACTGTTTATCATTCCTGTATACCACCAGAGGCAGAGGTATCTCCAGAGGGCAGGTCTTCCTGTCTTAGGAAAAATGTCTAAGACAAAGGCAAGTTGTTCTTTGGAAGCACCTGTTTCTCTCCATTGACTACACAGGTGCTTAAATGGGTAATTTAAACTGGGTGCAACTTTATACCAATGAAGGTAGAGGAGACAAAACAGTCTTTCAGGCTGTCTTCCTGTGCCAAAGCATAACTGTTGGCCTTTGGTATTGTCTATGAAATTTGCTATAGAATCGTGGATATTAAGTCCCAGGTTGCGGTGGTGGAATAGGATTGGCCCGTGCTGTGTGGAGGTGAACTTTTGAACGCTTAAGGACAAAATATTTTATCTTACTGTAAGCTGCTAGCAGTGGTCACCACACTTGGGTGTCCTTTCTAGACCTTTATTCGTACCATTTATTTGGTACAATCAAAACAAGTCTGCATATCCTGTGCCTGGAGGAAGCCACTCCCTCATAGTAATATTTAATACTTCAAATGTAATCGGTTCATTTAAAGTCTGCCGGTCTGTCTGAAGATGATCAGCCCCTCTACATAGTTACCCACTAGTATGACATGGAGCAAGAGCTTGTATAGAAATTAATGTGGTATAAACAGGAACTGATCACCCCAGCCTCCAGGTAAAATTCCTCATCAGTTGCAGCTGGATCCTGAACAGGGAATAACATCAGTCAGGCACAATGATGACCTAGTTGTCCTAGCAAAGCCCCCGCACTTTTTGATTTCATCCACCGTTAACAAACTGTTTCCCATTTGTGTCCCACCACTGCTGAAACAGCAATAACCAAAGAGGAGTTTGGGGCTTGACTCTTCTCAGTCCTGAACTTTGCGTGGTCACTTACTCTGATGCCAATTAGCGCAGACACCACTCCTGTGAGTGGAGATCTTGCTGCAGCCAGCCGCAGGCCCAAGGCACAAGGGTGCTGAGAAGAGTCAGTAACTTTTGTTAGACTAACTGATATAACTGGAAACACAGAAAAGCTTTGCAGTTCCCAGCTCCTTTATTAGTCTGAGAGTTTGTACCCTTTTCTAATTTTATGTGGTTAAAACATCACAGAAGATGCTAAATAAGGACAAGCCAAAGAGAGCAGGACCTTTGTATTCTTAAACAAGCGGACAAATCTTCAGGTGTTTGTATTTTTCCCAAGGTTTCAGCCCTGCTCCAAGCCAGAGCTCTTCATATCCTTCCTCTGGTGTCTGTAGGTGCATTCTTTACCTATAACAGGGGCTGATGACAGTGGCCAACTTCTATGAAGAGCTTGGAGACTACCAGTGTAAACACAACCCTGGGAGCAGGATGTCTCAGTGCTATTATTAGTGTTTCATAAACTCAATATTTGTCCATCGCATCACACAAGACATGCCTGTCGCCTTTTCCTACGGGATCTGTTCTGGCCTCCTGAGACCATCAACTGCTTTCACATTTTTGCTTCCACCACATCTCACATCAAAGGCTCACATGCTGTGGGAAAAGCATCTGCCTACTTTAGACAATAACCTGACGGATAATTTCACTCTTGTCCACTAATTCTTTTATTTGAGGAACAGTGAGTACTGGTTCTCTGTTCATTAAACCTTCCACTTTAGACATGATTAGACATTGAGGACCTCAACCGAGCTTTTATTTTCTGTCTCCTGTGTTTCTGGATAGACTGAATCTATAATTTATTAGCTTTAGTGTCCTCCACTGTACATTTTCCTCTTTCATAATCTCTTTTTTTTTTTGAGACAGAGAAATGCACTAGGGGTGCGCCACGTGGTTTATGTGGCGATGTGATAATATTTTACATTTTGTAATTGATTCCTTCCTAATAATTCCCAGTGCTGATGTAGCCCTTTCGGCTGAGCACTCAACCAATACTCTGTTTCTCTTTAACACAGAATATGTGGTGATGAGATAGATGGCGGTACAATGACCATCCAGAAAGCCATACAACTTCTGTGCTCCTCTGATGACAAATACCAGGCCATGGGTGCTTACTACCTCCAGCACACCTGCTTCCAGGATGAGTCTGCCAAGCAAGAGGTGAGCAAACTCCTCCAGAGCTCTGCTCTCACACTGCGTGGGACGGCACACGAGATGGATGAAACTGGTTTTCCTCAGTACCAAGCATCCATAGGTCCCCTTGATTTTCACGACGGAGCCTTATGTCTCACTAGGCACACTCAGGAATTAATTAAGCAGATTTTTCAACTACTAGCTGCCATTTTCTCTTAGTAGCAGTCAGTCAGGATTTTAACGCAGGGAATATTTACCAGGTGGCAGAGGAGACTGTGTCCAAGATACCACCACAAGCTGCTGTGACACAGATTGATAGGTTCAGGTGGTACGAGAGCAGCCATCCAGATGCAGCGTCCTCTTCTGGATGCAATTGCACCCCATTCCACGCGAATCTTTTTGTTATCTCGGAGCTGCAGTGCCAGAGCCACACAAAATTGACCTAAATCCCACCGCAATCTTCATTGTGTATTGCTCAGTGACATTTCAGCCATTTTCAGCCTTTTCGGCCATTTTCAGCCATCTAAGCTGATGGGTTAATGAGTAATCATCTACAAAGATATTTGATCATGACCAAGCAGAAGCCGTTCATATAGAACAGCTTATTTTTCTTACATTCTTACTCTCCGAGCACTAAATTTATGCCAACATGCAGCAAAGGAGGCAGTCTCAAGGATGGATCTGCTGTAGCAAGAATGCCACAAAAGTTTATCCCCCACCCTGGCGGGTTTGCAGTCCTACAAGCATGGGTTTATCAAGATGCCATCCCTACAGAGGTGCCTTTCCATTTCCTGGCACAACAGTGGAGCTGGACAGGCTGGCACAGTGTGGGGATGTACCTGCGTGCCCTTGCTGGGGCTGAACTGAGTGCAGGTACCCCAGCCCACGTTGCAGTCGCTAATTGTGGGGTGACCACACCCTTCATTACCGTTGAAAACAGTCTCTGAGCACTGGTCTGTCCCATCGTTTCCCAGAAAGATATTTCAGAGCAGGTATGTGAGTCATCCCAGCACACGCTTGTTTTCTTCCGTTTCTGAAAGGCGCTCATTCATTTCCTATTGTCAGCAAATCTTTAGCCGAGGGGTTGGTTTGTGCCAGGAGGGGCTCCCTGCAGGATCATGTCCCCAGGAGACCTGGTAGAGAGGACATCCCCCATCATTTTGGAGAGCTCAGCTGGAGGAATTTGCCTTCAAACCTCCCCGGCGTGTGTGTGGTGTCCTGCAGGTCGGGTTCACGCCCCTTTGCGATGCCGCCCCGGTTGAGTATGGCCCAGTACTGCTGCTGGCTGACCTTGGGGGTGTTTACGCTGTGCCATGGCCATCCCTCTAAACTCAGCCTGTGATTTCGGGATGCAGATAAATTACAACATCATGTCATTATATTGCTATAAATGGCCTCTACAGATAGGCAGAGCAATATTTTCACCTGATGCAAACTGACGGAGGTAGGTGAAAGTTTGTGGGAGCAAGCACATTTACATCAGCAAAGGGTTCGGTCCATGGCCATTACTCATAGACATCCACTTCTAGAGTTTATAAGCTCCAACCTCAAGGCCAGCCCCTTTGTTCGCATGACCTATGGCCTGAACCAGACGTGCCACCTGCAAGCTCTAGCCATCCTTTACTACCACATCTGCCTTTCCAGCTCCCCTGAGCATGTGCTGTGTTGACTCCTTGCATCGCCACGCCAGTTCTAGTTGTCCCTGTCCCAGTGATGCCCTGCGTGCCGTACTGATGGCGGTATGTCCTTCCTGGTACAGGTCTACCGGCTGGGGGGAATCGCCAAGCTCGTCGAGCTGCTCCGCAGCACGAACCAGAATGTACAGCGGGCAGCGGCTGGAGCCCTCCGAAATCTGGTCTTCAAGAATCCAACCAACAAGATAGAAACCCGGCGGCAGAATGGGATAAGGGAGTGCGTGAGCCTCCTACGGAGGACAGGGAACACTGAAATTCAGAAACAACTGACAGGTACACGGCAGACTGCTCAGCCCTCTGCAGGTACCATGCTCCTCCCTGCCTGTGGTCCATGTTGCTCCAGCACTCAAAGGCCCAGTAGCCATGGTGCTGCCCTACCACAGAGGGGATGTTTTACACTCCTGTCACACCAAATGGCAAACTAAAACAGAAAGCAGAGGAGGTCCTAGCCCTTCGATGTGTCATAAGGGTTCCTCACATCATAAGTGCTTATTGGGGAAGCACCTGTCCCAGCTTTCCCCCCATCAGGTCACCCTGCCATTCCCATGCCTTCCTGCACCTCTGGCCCCCATGTTGTTCCTAGGGAAGGCCAAGGGTGCTGGCAAGCCAAGTTCTTGAAAGATTGACATGAATTTGTTGGTGCAGATCACTCTCAGCTGTGACTGAGGTCTTGTGTGCAAGCCTTTATGAGATCCCTGCACAGATGTCTTCCCCCCTGCAACCTAATGGCAATAAACACCAATTTTGGGAGGAGGGAGGGTGCTTAGATGCCCACCTCCACGTAATACCATGCTCCTGGTGCCCATCCTGCCTGTCTTCCATGGTGATGGACAGAGATAGGGCAGCCTCTGCACCCTTAGTTCAAAGAGGGATGGAGAAAAGAAGGACTCTGTTGCTGGAATTCACTCTGACCTAAAGTTTCTAAAGCATGGTGACCCTCTGCTTGAGCTTGTCTCCCACCTCCTTCCTAGGACTGCTCTGGAACCTCTCCTCCACCGATGAATTAAAAGAAGAGTTGATACAGGAGGCCCTCCCCGTCTTGACAGACTGTGTTATCATCCCTTTCTCTGGCTGGTCTGATGGCAGCTGCAATAGGACAAGAGAAATCATTGACCCAGAAGTATTCTTCAATGCTACAGGGTGTTTGAGGTGAGTCATCAAGCAGGGACTTAGTTTAGCTTGTGTCTGTTGACAAAAGCTGAAGCTGTCTAAATTCTCTTACAATAAGACACGCTCGCTGCAGTTGTGTTAATAAAAAATGCTCCTTGAGAAAGTTTGCCTGACAAAGAGAATGTGCAGAAAAAATTACGTGAAATATTTTTCCTAGTAGCTTTTTTTTTTTTTTTAAAGAAAATAAGTTTGTTCTTGTTAAGTCTCTGCTCAAATAATATAACTTACGTGGTCATGGGAGAGCTGCAATACTGAAACCTGACGGTACTCAGCTCAGACCAGGAAACTTGATACCTTTTGCCCTTAGATTTTTGAGGCTTCCAGACAAAATATTGGTTGCTAGAAAACAAAATGGTTTGTGTTTTAGGTGACAAAAAGACAGACTTCCCTATGTGGGGAAAACAACTGATTTCCCACTGATTTAATAACTGTTTCAGTAGAGAGCAGTCCCATCGCACTGCACTTTTCCAATGCCTCATTTCATCAGGCAGGTCAGCTACAAAACGGGAGGCGCAGATTGAGCCCAGAGTAGTTTATTTTTTTCACGGGGAAGCCAGAGCCCTTTTGTAGAGGATCTTCGCCCTGACTTGCTGTTTATCCTACCACCCTCCTCCACTTGGATGCGAGCTCCTTGTCTCACTGGGAACAAGTGGGGGAAAAAAAAATACCCTGTATAATTAGGTACTTTCATCAACTGAAGCTCTCCCCGAGGGAGCGCAGCACCGACCACACCCTTACCAGACATGCAGCTAGCAGGAGCTGTAGCTGCTTATGAAACGAAACGGGTAAATACGGTAGGGGCCCTTTGAGACGTGATACCATCGTCTTCTGTGGCTGGGAACCGTGTCTAAAAGATAGCGAGTATTGCTCCCTTCCCTGCCTTGGAAGGCACCTTCCCCGTGCAGTTGCACGTCGGGATGCATGGTGTGTGTTGCATATGAGGTGATCATCTCAAGACCATCTTAAGACCATCTCAACCCACCAATGCCGCAAAATATCCCACTAAAATAAGGGAAAGAGTACGATGACAGCTTGTAAAAGGAGCTCTCCGGGGAGTGTAACTCAAGGCAGGCTGTCTCCTGAGGCTTGTTGTGGTCTGTGGCAGTAATATCCAACACCTCCAGTGAAGACCACCAGAGGCAGGTCAGTGAGGGAGCTCACAAGGCCAGGGGGAGCAGGGCTGGGGAGCAAGGCGAGTAAGGAAAGCAGGGCAGTTGGGTCCGGAGCCCCTGCTCCAAGGGGTGAGCCAGGATTGCTCTGACTCACTGCCCTGCCACATCATAACGCAGAGATGAGAACAGCCTTGGGTTTGCCCTGGGCTCGAGCCATTGCTGCTCAAGCATTTCTGGATTGCAGATGAATTCATGTTAATGAGGAGGCTGCAAATCACAGTGAACATCAAATCCAGTTCTGGAACGCCTGGAGTGAATATCTCACAACGACTGCCAACCTCTCTTTGTTTTTCATTTGCAAGCTACAAGGCAATAAAACAGGGAAGAAAAAACCCCAACAAAACAACAAAAAACATTTCCTGTTACTGGAAAAACTCCCCTGTCCTGGCAGCAGCCAATGCTTGGGAATACATTGCATTACAAACTTGTCAATCCCTCTGGTCAGAGCGATTGCTGCCCTTCAGCATCTCTGCCGCCATTTCCCATAGAAATATTGCTGTTGACCCGTGTAGCCCCATGCTCACAGCCATACGCGCCTTCATGATTTTCACCGTAATCCTAGATGGTCTTTATTCAGTCTGCCCTTTGGAAACACCTCCAAGGAGGCGATGAGTCCCTGTGATGTCACATGCACAGCCTCTAAGGCAAAATACTGCTGGTAGTTACTCTCACTAGGAGGATGTCTTCTATGCAGAGCTCCTTAACAGGATGTTTTCCTAGATGAAATCAATCCTAAAGAGCAACAGAGAACTAAAGAGCTAAAGAGCTGTGCACCAGTGCAGTCCTACAGAAGGCCTCCAAAATGAGAGCCTTGCTGAGTCTACAAAAAAAACCAAAACACCTTAAATTCAATTAGAGCCATTGCCAGAACAGAGCCCATAGAGACTAGTAAGTGAACCCAACTAATCCTCTCTCCTCCTTCTCTCCTGACGTGCTCTGCAATGGCTTTCTTCAGAAACTTGAGTTCTGCAGACATGGGGCGCCAGACCATGAGGAATTACCCTGGCTTGATCGACTCAGTCATGACTTATGCCCAGAACTGCGTGGCTTCTAACCGAGCTGATGATAAGGTACCAGATGCTCACCCTGAGCTGTTTGCTAGAGTTCAGCCCCATAGTTCCTAATTTCAACTTTGGGACTATCTCAAAATCCCTTTCAAACAAACTCAAGAGGGGACTGGACTCTTTGTGGCTGCTCTTGTCCTTCCAAATTCCAGCGCGGTCTGTTGTAGGACAGCAAGTCCTGTGTGCTCTGGGCCTGAAGTAGAGGTGGGTTTTACAATTTCCCTTTACCAAATGCAGAGACACAGCAAAATATTGTGCCTCCTGAGCTCCCAGGATGCCTTCCTCCCTTCCTCTCCCACCTTGGGATCCTTCCAGCGTCTCAACCTCCATCTCTTGCTCTTCCCACCACCACATCTCTTCAACCAACCGGACTCGAGTATATAAACCACAGATTGGCATCACATTCAGCAAGAAGCCAGGAGTTGGCATCTTCCTGCCAGTCCCCTGTGACTGTGATTGCTATGTGTAAACGGTACTTAGCTTGGACAAAATAGTGTTTGTAGCCACATTTCCAGGAGTTCGATGCCCGTGATACTAGCCAGACACCCTAAAGACCTCAGTGCCCAGCAAAGTACCAAAATTACTTCAAATTTGCTCAGGACTGAGCAAATGGGGAGGGCTTTTGCAAGATGACCATTTTCAGCAGCACATACTGAACATGGCTCTTGGGAAATGTAACCCCATGTTTTGGTTACCGGTATCTAGTGGAAATTCTCCCTTGCTCTTTACATTGGGCACCCTGGCGTCCAGGTAAAGGAGGCTTAAAAGCCTGTTCTTGGTAAAAAGTGTGCCCCAATCTGTAGCTGTGACATGGATAAAGTCATGGAAAGTTGAATAGGGCAAGAGGAAGACTTTCAAGATCTGGCATTTCATGGCGGGCAATTTGATATCATCACCCTCTGCACTCTCTTTTCCTGTTTATCAACTTGTCTAAGGCATTGGGACCTAACAGGGTTCACTGAGTCAGTCAGATCACTGAGATCCACAATACAGCATTTGGGCTACGTGGCCTTCACACCTAGTCTGCCTCCTTCCCATCCATTGTTACCATTGCAAGGTCAGGAGCCTATATAGTATAACTGCTAAAAAAGCTAATTACTGCATGGTACATGTCCTCTCTGTAGCTGTAGTGGGTGCTGCTCCATATTTTTCTGCCTAACGTGATGCTTTCATTTTTATTCGGGTGGTGATTTCAGTCTGTGGAGAATTGCATCTGCATCCTGCACAACCTCTCCTACCGCCTGGATGCCGAAGTTCCCAACAAATACACCCAGCTCAACCACATGGCCCGGAGTGTTTATATGGACAAAACTCTCACAGGCTGTTTCAACAGCAGGAGTGGGAAAATGGAGGTAAGTTGTGCCGCAGAGGGCTTGGAAATGTGATGTTCAGCCCCAAGCAGGGTCTGCAAGTGAAGAGCAGGATCTGAGCTTCCGGTTTCTCTTCTCTTTGTAGAATGATGAGTACGGTGTCCCGCTTCCTGAGGAGGATTTTAAACCCAAAGGACCCAGCTGGCTCTACCACTCGGATGCCATCCGCACCTACCTGTGCCTGATGGATCAGAGCAAGAAGGATGCCACCTTGGAAGCTTGTGCTGGAGCTCTGCAGAACCTCACTGCGAGCCGAGGACTGGTAAGCACTCCTCTCCCCTCTGATCCAGTGATCAGCAAGGAAAACGTCCTCCTTAAAACTCAGGGCACTATTGCACAGTGGATGCTCCAGCTGAGGTATTTATTAATGGCAAAAATGGTGTCTCATGGGGGGCTATAATCAACATCCCTCGGGGCTATCCCAGATCCATACACTTTCCAGCGGCTTCTTGAGGTTGGTCATACCACCGGCATCTACCAATGTTGGCGCCGTCCCCGCGGGACACCAGTGAGGATGTGCGCAGAAGTGCACATGCGGACAGTTGTCATTAACGCAGAGAGAAAGGCCGTGTGTGTGTGCCACCTCCTGTGTCTGTTTTTTAAGTGGGAGGTGGCTCTAATAACAGGGTGGGTTGTGCTGTGGATTGTGGCTTGTCCTCGCACCAGAGCTGCTTGTAAAATAGCTCTGAGAGATGTCCTAACCCATGGGTATGGCAGCGCGGAGGTGACATGGCTGCGTGACGCCGTGGGTATTGCAGGAGTTAAGGCACAGCGAGGGCCACGTCACGACAGCGGCTCTGCCGTGCCCAATATCGCTACTGTGGGCATGTCCTCACAGGCTGCGTTCACGTGGACAAACCTCGACTTGTCTGTTTGTGTCAAACTTCATCAATTCCAATTTAAATAAGATGGCTAGGGAGATAAAGAGATAATTATTTCATACGTAGGAGAGGCGTGTCACGTGTGTGAAGCGTTCCACCCAGAAACACAGAGTGACTCACGAAAGGAGCCTTCACAGCTAGGACAGCACTAACCTGCCAGCTCTAATCTCCTGGGAGCTTTTCTTCAAGTCTTTCAATGTGAAATAGTTTGGGAATTTTTTTTTTTTGCGGTTTAACTAAACCGTGGCACTAACTAGGTGGAGAAAGGCCATCGCAGTGTGGGTAGAGCTGGTCAGAGAAATGGGGCTGGTGTTACGTGCTCCATGGAAATGAAAAGGCTTTCAGCAATCATGATGATTACACAGGAATGTCTTTTGGGCAGGGGGGGAGAAAACAAACAAACAAAAACCAGCTCTGACAGGGCTGAAGCAACTTACTTCAGCCTGCTGGAAGGGAATGGTTGGAATTTGCCTGGATGTGCAAAACTTGCTTCTCCTTTCAAGGGTTGTAGTCCAGCTCAGAGCTGGAGTTGGGGTGAGTTGCTGTGTTTGCTGTCACTTGAAGGAAAGGGAAACTGAGGACAAGCTTATAAAACTTACTAGAACCCTTTAGCTTGTAGAGGAGAACTCTAAATCTCTTCTCAGACTCAGCTTTAGACATCCCGGTCCTTCTGGTGTGGATCTGTAATGTGACACACGTGCCTCCTGGAGCATGGAGGGAAACTGGGACTCAGTCCACTGAAAGAACGTTGCCTTCCAGCCTGTTCCCTCCATCTCCATGTCACTGTTGATGGACAAATGACACTGGTGGTGTGACAATCTCCAGCAGCCTTTCTGGTGGGGCAGTAGCCAAGAAGTTCAGTTTAGACTCTATCAATAAGAGGGAAATTTATTGTATGTGCTTCAACACCCATGAACATTCATCTGCATTGTCTATATCCTGAGACCCTCTAGATTTATATAAGCAAGCATGAGATCTGGATCCAAGATGAGTATTTTTGATCTCCAGCTTGTTTTTCAAAGGTATCATTAGCTGTTCCTATTCCAAAGCAGCTGCTGCTTGCGGCATGTCAGGGAGCGGCAAGGGCGTTGTGCAAGGGCAACGGCAACGGGGACATGAAGGTAAAACTTCTCCAGCTTATGGGAATATCAGCTGGGTGAGCAACTGTCCCCCCTCAGGCTCCAGAAAGAGGACAGAAGTCCCAGCCGTACCACAGAGGATGAGAGGCTGACTTTGCAAATGCCTGTGGAGAAGAGGGACAAAGTAAGTGGGATTATGGTAGCAGAAGAAGGTATTATATAGATGCTTATTTTATAGTGTAGTCATATTTGTCTGGTCCCCGTATGTCATTCCAGTTGTGTCCTCCCAGCATTAGAAGTCCTGAGACATCTCTGTTCTCTCTCCTAGATGTCCAACGCGATGAGCCAATTGATTGGTTTGAAGGAAAAAGGTTTGCCTCGCATAGCACGACTCCTCCAGTCCAACAGCTCTGAAGTTGTCCGGTCTGGGGCTTCTTTGCTGAGCAACATGTCCCGGCATCCTGTTCTCCACAAAACCATGGGTAAGTCATTTCCACTACAGTGCATTCCAGAATGCTGTGCATTCCAGAATGGTTCCAGAAACCAGAATTCCAGTCTGGTTTCTAACTCTCTAATATCTGCCCACCTCACTTTGTAAACCCCATAATAGGAACTAATCAAACTCCAAAATTGGACAAAGCAATGTCATCTCTTCTGACCAAAGGGACAATTACAGGTGATATCCACAGGCTTAATTAACAGAATCTGTGCTATCTCAAAATCTCTACAGGCATGTGGTACGCTTTACAGATAATGACAAATCTGCAGGGTCATAAGGATGATAGCGTTTTGGGAAACGAGTTGAACTTTACTACCCATGACCAATATCATTGCCCTCCCAAAGGCTTACAGTGCTCATTTTGTCTCTGAAAATCAAGTGGTGACTATTATGCCATTACTGTCCAACATTATTAGTGCCTCCTTCCAGCGATAACACTGCATTCTTGTACTGAATAGTGCTAACATAAATAATATAATTTGCTCGTGGTAGGTTTTATTTAATGTTGATTGGAACATTCCACCTCTTTAGCTCACCAGGTGCTCCCAGATGTATCACGTCTCCTGTCATTCCAGTCTGGAAATAGCAACAGCTATGGCGAGATCATGACATCAGCTTGTTACACTCTGAGGAACCTCATCATGTCCAACCCACACCTGGGAAAGTCTTACTTGACAAGCAACATGCTAAACAATGTAGTAAGCCTGTGCCGAAATGGGTGAGTTTGGGGCAGAAAGCATGGAGAGGGTCGTGCACGGACATTTTTGAGCTCATGCACACTGTGCAAAGCCAGATTAACCCCAGAGACTTCCCAACACCCTTCAGAGCCATCATAAACTGTTAGTCTTTCCCTGTGTTTGCAAATTGAGAGACAGAAAAATTCAAGCTTGTGTGTAGACACAAATACTCAGCACTGGTTTCTTGGAAACAGGCATGAGCCGTCCACGGTGGGATTTGTAAAGAGGCCTCAGGAAATTTGCTTGCTGAATTTTAGGGAATTCTGAAAAGAACCGAAGGATCAACATCTTAAACCCTCTTAACAATTCCAGCCCTCAAAACCGGGGATGTCAGTACGCAGCCTGACTCCCGGGCACCTGGGGTTCCCACTCGCAGCTTCCTGCAATCCTTATCATGAAGGTCAAGTCCGAGATTCAAGTGGTGTTGATATGATGGGATTGTGCTTAGTTTTACTGTTCAGATTTGTTAATTTTACATTCTTATTGGAATATCCACCTCAAGTGACAAAGAAACGGTTTTGATAGTGTGTCTGTATATATATATATTTATAAGTATCTCCCCTGCTCTACTCACACATATTTTACATCAACTGAGCAATCCCAACCTATTTTACCACTTTTTCCTTTAGGATTTGGGTTGAGTTTTGGCAGTAGCAATTCTGTCCTGCTCATCATCCATACTCCCCACAGACTTGTGCAAAGGCTTGTCACCCCTTTCCAAGCTATATGTTCCTTTCTGGCCCAACTGCTGTTAAACTTACATGGTCTTTGACCATATTATTCTCCTTCCTAGACTTTTACCCCTCCTACCATCTTGGTTTTAAAATACCTTATACAACCTATTGTTTTCTGCTGCGAAAAGATGTTCACATGCCTTCTCCATCATCCTTTGGTAAACCATTTACAATCTACCACTTACTTCATGGCAGCAGAGAGACTCTCAGCCATTAGAAGTGGCCTCCTTGTTTCGTTTGGACCTCAACCAACGAACATCGGTCAGTTTGCTGGTTTTATATGCTTCCACTCTACAAGCCCAATTAACGTGAGACCCAGCCTTCTTCTAAGTCTTCATTGTTTTGAATGGCATTAACTTCTGCCTAAAGTCCCGCTTTGGATCCCTGAGACCGGTCGTCAGCTAATTTACTGCTTCAGTAAAGTGTTGCATAACTGGGGTTCTGCGTACCTTAATTGTCTTGACTGTTTTGTGTGAGGAGCTTTGTTTGCAATGACTCACTAAAATGCAGGGAGTTACTAAACTCTGGAGATGTCTACAGTCTGTTCCTCCTGTCTTGATCAGGAATTCTTTCTGAGAAACTCCGCAGTTCTTACAATGCCCAAAACTTGAATTGGAGGTTACAATTGGACAAAACTTCCTCCATTATTTATTTCTGTCCCCAGAGATTTTTATGCTGTTCAGTTCTTATGAAAAAAATGACAACAGTTTACACCCAGGACTAATCTTACTTATGTAAGCCATATCTGTTCAGACTGTTCCCGTAAAGCAGATGTGAAAGCCATCTCCCCTCTAGTGACTTGGACACCTACTGGTTCACAAGGTAGCTAACTTTTCCCACTTCTCTGTACATCCTGTGAAGATGAACAAGAAATTTTAGGGTGGGATTTGTTCAGTGCTGCGTCAGAAAGAGCCTCATCCTGTAGATCCAACACCTCTACTGGGGGCCATTGTCTAGGTTGGATGCAGACTCCATGCTCCCCACACTGACCTTGAGTGTGGCGATTCCCGTGCTATGAACCTCCTCCTTCCCAGCACCAGAGCCAGCAGAAATAGAAAGCAGAGGTCTCAATGGTGACCAGATCGCCATAGAGAACACCATGCCATGTTGCACCTTGTTAGTATTTTTCAGAGTTTTCTCTGTTAAGCTGCCTCAGTTTCCCTGTGGACACACTTCCCTCACCTCCAGCATTGGTGTTGGTTTGGTTGACATGTCTGTGTAGTGCCTCCCTGGCATGTGTTTCTTCTGCTATGCAGCAAATGTTGCTTCACCTCTATTTTTGAACTGGTCTCTCATTGCATTTGAAGCTGTAAGTCATTAATATCTATTGAAACAATTTTGTATTCATATTTTAGAAAAAGCTTCCAGGTTACAGACAAGTAAGTTATGAATCTTTCCCTTTCCCATGTTCTTCTCAAATGTCAGCCCAGACTCCTCAAAGCTGAGGTTTCTTTTCCTGGATGTTTCTCGTAGCTCTGTTCCGAGTGAAATGCATCAACGGTTCAGCAGCTTATCTGATAGCTGTGGTTTTTTCTCCTTCCTGGAACATCCCAATTAATTAATTGTCTCTGTCTCCCGCATATATGCTCATGTATGACGCGGGCTTCATAGTGATGATGGTGTTCTTTCACTCTTTGTTATTTTTAAGCCAAGTTGCCAAAATATTGACTATTACCTTCTTTTTTGGTGGTTGTTTCTGAAAATCAAGCTACTGTTACTGATTTACTGTGGTCTGGTGTCCCTTACATCTTTCTCCTCCAACTGCCTGAAAAATATTCCTCTGCTCATTTTCAAGCAACAGTATTTCACTGATAAAATTTTCATTTTTCTCAATAATTCCACTGGCTGCACTAAAAGCATTTCTCCAAAATCTCTGTAAGTTTAGAGGATCAGATTTGCGGTTTGTATCACTGATTTGTTTCAGTTTCCCTTTGTTCATTCACTTTTCACACCTTTTCTATTATACAATCCTATTTTGCAGTTTAATTCAACCATAACGTTTTACCAAAATTAATCTTTGAAGAAACTCAGGTCGTTCCTTGATTCTTTTCCGTGGAAGAGTTCTACTCATCCACACATTTCCAACTTGCCATTTCTTCCAAAGATTGCACTTTGATACCAATTTTATAGACTCATGACTTCCCGAATAAGCCCTTCCAAGAATTCTGTGGCATCTCCTGTGATATACATAAGGTTTTTGATATTTTTATCCTTTGAAGAAACATTATTTCCCCTCATTATTTTATATGCATGTACAAAACCCTCATCTGTTGTGCTGCCCCTGGCCTCACCATCTCCATCTGATCAGGTTCTTGGTTGTGTTTTGTTGAATCAGTAGTTTTTTGGATGACTGCTGCCACTGTCAGCAGTGGACATCTTCACTGTTGTCTTTCCACTAATTTTTACAAATACTTGTATTTTTAAAAAGCGGACTATCCTTAAAATCAACTTTGATTTTCAGGTAACTTGTTTTTAAGGAAGTTTTTCACAAAATCAGCTATTCTTGATATTCTGCTTCATAGTCACACACTATTCCCAACGCTTTTGTTCAGGTACTGAAGTTGTCATCACAGCTCCATCAGTTCATCCTTGATCTTCTTATACCTAGTAGCAGTAGATGCCGCGTGAAACAAAACCAGTATCAGTCCTTTGAATTAAGAGAGGACAAATTCTTTCATCTGAATTTGGAGATGGCTCAGATGCTAGATGCTGGTAATTTTGGTTTGAAAAGAAAAAATCCTTTTGAGGTGGGCTCTGAAGTCATGATGTCAGAAAGCACCCATTTGACATCATTTGAAGCAAATTATATATAAAAAAAAATAATGCCTCTAGCTCAGAAAGAAACAACATGAACCAACATATCCTTGGAAAACAATGTCCAGGACATGCACTGACCATTTAATCATAGATACCTCTGGGTTGATTGTTTTTTAATGGCTTTTCAGCCACAAACAATTTTTCAGCCACATTTTTTTTTTTGAAATACCGTCATTCTGATGGCAGGGCATAGAAAGGTTATAACCAGAGAAGTGATTTTGCAATAAAACTTAGTTCTCCTGACCCAAAACATTGCTCAAGAATTCCTGATTGCCTGCAGCTCCTCCAGTCCTCCAGGCAATACCAACGATGTGCACAACCCCTTTGGAGTTTATGACCAGGTTAAATTTGTTAAGTTTTGGTAACAACTGCTGTGTACGTTCGAGACATACACCAAAATTTACTGAATGTGGTCACATTCCTGTCCTTTCACACTCAGGGTGTGGTGCTTGCAGGTCCCAGCTTGTTCCTGATGGCCGTTCTCAGCCCCGTTTCTCTGATGAGGACTATTTGGGGGACACGGTGTTTTGTGAAGCTGTATCATACAGGGAGGGTCCTGAGTCTGGTCTCGTACCTCTCCATCACCCTGTCTGGGACAGGCTGGGGCTGTCGCACCAAACCCAGATCAGGAGTCTCCCACAGGCAGGACGAGGTCCAGCCGATGAGGAGCAGTGATAGGAACCAGCAAGGAGTTTATATCTAGGCTGTCGTATGAAATGTTCCAAAATTATAAAAGGTACTGCTTATGACTCACGGTTTCGGAGCTGTTACGTGAGCAAGTATCTATGAACTTGTGCTGAGTAAGGACTTATGGTTGCAGATGTTGTTATTACGAATGCTCCCGTCTCCTCCATCCTCACCAGGCAGCACGGAGCCCGTTCCTCTGCCGCCCTCCTGAGTGATTCACCCACACTCTTCCTACAGACTCTGGGGAAGGGTTGCCACCATTTCCCTTCTCTTTCCAGATTTCACACTCCAGGCACGCTCCTTCAGCTCTGTTCAATGCCCATTTTTCCACTCAAACCCTCTCCTCATTTTCATTTGCCCCGTTCTGGTCCCAGGGGTTGTTGCCTCGAAACATTGCTGAGAGAGCAAGGAAGGTTTTATTGACAGTCCTCCATCAAGTCTAGCCAGCCTCCCAGCTGGAGATGGACTTATTTAAAAGCTGTCGGTAATGTATGTGGGTTGCTGCTCTGTGGCCTGCCATAATTCACTGGGGTTGCTTTCATCTTCCCAGCTCCTGTCCAAAAGCGGCCGAAGCTGCTCGCCTCCTCCTGACGGATCTTTGGTCAAACAGGGAGCTCCAGAGTGTCCTCAAGCAGGTAAGGAAAATGCTTCTGCTGTTCGTCTGACAAGAAGAACCCTGGTCTTGACCGACTTGCTGGAGTTTGTGAAAGCTGTGATTCAGCAGCGAGTATGGGTAGAGGCTGGGAGGAACCCGGGGCGTTGGGAGAACCACCATGTTCTCAGCACACAGGCACCCGCCGAAGATCCGAGCAAGTGGTGGGGAGTCATAACTCCAGCTGCCGGGACTGACTTTAGGGACTATGAGGACTGCGGGGTGTCTGCATTGGGCATCTTGCACCCTGGGGATGACGCTGGCGTAGGTGGGCTCTTCCACTGATGCTCCTGGAGGCGAAGCTGCCCTGTGTGCGCGGTGCTGTTCTGTGCTGGGAGCGGACCAGGACGTTTCATGCTAGCTTGGGAGATTGCCCTCATTGCAGTCCATCGTGTAGGATCAGCATGTCCCAACACATCCCTGGCAAGGTTCCTCCCCTCTCTCCCCCATTTTCTTTGCTGTCCATAATGCTGCGCTGCGGTTACATCACCCCTACAGTCAGGGTAATCTTTTAACCAAGAAGAGGAGTATTTAGGATTTGTTTGGCTCCCTGCAAGAGAAACTGTGAAAGCGCAGAGCCAGACGGGGCAGCGAGCCAGCTTCCAGCTCCTGGTGGCTTGCTTTGAACAAGCTGGGTTTTTCCAACTTAACAGCAGCAGCACCTGCAGAGAGTAA
The DNA here is from genome assembly GCA_013398295.1 of Chionis minor. Classification (NCBI taxonomy): domain Eukaryota; kingdom Metazoa; phylum Chordata; class Aves; order Charadriiformes; family Chionidae; genus Chionis; species Chionis minor. The sequence goes on along the minus strand of VZSF01001609.1, from coordinate 258,658 downwards.
AGGGGCAAATTAAAGAGAAGGAGTAGCATCCACAAAGGGGTGTACCCTGGGGGCAGGAAGGCAGGGAGTACCTAAACATGGTTCTCATATTAACGGTGAGGGATTTTCTCCATCGCAGCTTGTGTAGCGTTGTGCCAGGAGCTGCTCAGGAGCCTCTGCCAGCTCATTTTGATGTGACTGAGTCACTCCTGCGTTCGCAGATGTTCATTGCATGGGCACACATCAGATGAGAAGGATGGGAGTCTGCACGGATGTATGTATGCATCATGCAGATGTCTTTGCTGTTTTTTCCAGGCTGAGGACTAAGATGAAATAATATTCAGTGAAGGATTAAGTAAAGTTTTCATCCGGTAAAGCTGGAGAAATCCAGCTCTTGGTGGATGGAAAGCAACGCAAGGGAGACGAAGACCATCAGTAAGGGTGACAGTTCAGGTGTCAAAGGCACACAGAGGGAGGGCAGAAAACAGGGTTGTCTGAAAATGAAGCACAGTTTTCAAGTGGAGGACAGCTGTTGAAGTGGGGCAGGAGGCTCCCTCTCACAGCATGTCTGTTTTGCTGCCTGCTTTGAAACTGATATGCTCTCACTGCTCTTCATATGCATCTTTCAGCAAGGATTTGATAAGAACATGATGGGATCTTTAGCTGGAACAACCTTCAGGACCCTCTCCTCCAGATTTTAGGAGCCTCTCCATGCACGTTCAGGCTGCAGGTGAGAACGGGGCCCTCATGCGTGGGGAAGGGGTGATTTTGGGGATAAAGGAGTGGTGCATGAACCCCATGAGGTTTTTCCTGTTTTTAATCTCCCCTAATGTGGATTTGTGAGATTTTCATCATGACTCTTATCAAGCCCAACTGCAAATTATTTGTTTTGACGAAAAGTCATAAGTTGTGCTGTTTCTGGGTTCAGTGCAGATGTTGCCCGCACTACGCAGCTGTGCAATTTAGACATGCCATTGAACAGACAGAGCTACTGGACTTGACTGTGCCTCATGTGCCTTTCTTACTTACTTTGCCAAGCAATAACTGACTAATTACATTTTGCCAAATCCTTTCAGTTGAGGCTCTTCACAGGAGTCTCTGACGGTACTTTCATTGCTGAATTTTGAATAATGTTATCCACGATAGTGTCAGTAACATGCAATTAATTCCAGCACATGCTATGGCATTAACCATCACCCTTAGAGATTTTTGGAGCACTTAATAATCTACCCTGTAAGCCTCATGTCAAGATTTGGAACTACATGCTGACATCTCAATAATCTCAGTAGACAAACCAGGTTAGAGAAATCATGGGCAGAATGTCCAGGGCATCAGTATGATCTTTTATTCATAGAATCATAGAATATTTTGGGTTTGAAGGGACCTTTAAAAGCCATCTAGCCCAAGCCCTCTGCCATGAGCAGGGACTTCCACTAGACTAGATTGCTCCGAGCCCTGTCAAACCTGACCTTGAAAGTTTCCAGGCATGGGGCATCTACAACCTCTCTGGGCAACCTGTGCCACTGTTTCACCATCCTCATCATAAAATTTTTTTTCCTAATCTCTAATCTAAATCTCCCCTCTTTCAGTTTAAAACCATCCCCCTTCATCATATGGCTCCACTCGTGGTCCAGTGTCCCTCCCCAGCTTTCCTGGAGCCCCTTTCAGATACTGGCAGGGGCTGGAAGGTCTTCTTGGAGCCTTCTCTTCTCCAGGCTGGACCCCCCCCCAGCTCTCCCAGCCTGTCCTCCCAGCAGAGGGGCTCCAGCCCTCCCAGCATCTCCGGGGGCTCCTCTGGCCCTGCTCCAACGTGGTCCTTCTGATGCCAGAGCCTGGCCCCAGAGCTGGAGGCAGCACTGTAGGGGGCTCTCCCCCAAGCGGAGCAGAGGGGCAGAATCCCCCCCCTCACCCTCTGCCCACACTGTGGGGATGCAGCCCAGGGGGTGGGGGGGTTCTGGGCTGCTGGTGCTCATGTCCAGCTTTTCACCCACCAGTGCCCCCAAGTCCTTCTTGGCAGGGCTGCTCTCCATCCCTTCATCCCCCAGCCAGGGATACTGGGGGTTGCAGGACCCTGCACTTGGCCTTGCTGGACCTCATAACATTCACACAGGGCCACTTCCCAGTGTGAAAAGAGCTCGAACCTGTGAGGTACTTTGGATTTAGAATCCCCACTGAAGGGAAAGACACTTTTCAAATATTGTGTCTCTCTGTGATGGGGATTGAGATTATCCAGAATGAGTTATTTGCTCCCTTCCCCAACATGCTCTTTGTGATCAGACTAAGCACAGTCCTGATGTAAGTGAAAATGGTGCAAAAGCCCATTTCTTCCCCCTGCCCAGGTATGGATTTCACTTCTTGAACTGTTGGGATGTTTTCACTGAGGCACAGAGGAGCATGGAAGTCTCAGGGAAAAAGCTATGGGCAGTACAGTACATAAACAGGGTACGGGTCAAGAAAAAAGATTGAAAGTTGGTTTTGAATGTAATGTAAACATTTATTGAATGCTTTAATTACCTGGGGTTTTGGTTTTTCTTTGTTTTTCTCCATTTCAGAATTTGGAATTGGTTCATGTCCAGGAAGACAACTCTTTCACAATTACTTAGGATGTTAAAGATGTAGAGTGTTTCTGAGTTTAACTCAACTGTAAAGCAAACTAAACACACGGATTTTGTGTGGATGATAACAATATTTTTAAGCATTTTCTTCTTTTTAGGGGGGAGAAGGGACTTTTATTGAGGTTATACTTTCTCAATGTCAATAATTTTTTTTTTTTTTTTGCAAAGAGTGTGTCTGTGTCACTATGTACGTGTTGCTGTGTATGTGTGCATGCAGGCAACATACGTGCACACACATGGCAAGTAGGATCTTCCTACGGGCTTAGTCCCCTGTCGCCCACCGAAAGTCAGCGGGAGTTGTGCAGTTTAACCCCGTTGCAGAGTTTTGTCCAGTTCCACCCAATCCACGCACCAAATACTGCCGCGCTAAAAACTCGTCACAACCTATTTTTACCCACAGGTTTTAAAATTGACAATTTTAGCTGAGTCCCCCCACTGCATGTGGCCGTTATAAACAGATACACACACTGATACTCTTCTTTACAAAGGCTGGTTAGTCCTAATGTTTATAAACACAGGCTTCTTTTCTGCTTATGACTTTTTCTCCAACGAGCTTTTATAGTTATTAGTATTTCCTTTCCTGTCATGTGAACTCTTTATCTCAAGAAGCAAATTGATGCCTGCAAATTCTCTCCCGGGTCTCAGTAACCCTTCTCTGAAGATATATGTGAGGGGACAATTGCAACACATCTGCAGAGCATGAATATTACCGGGTCCCGAACCATTTTGAGCGCCAGAACAACTCAATCTCATGACTGTACCTGGACAAATGTGGCATTTGAGAAGCTGAGCTGGAGACAGGCAAAGCGTTTTTCCCCCTGGGATCACCAACTGCCACACAGGACTGAAAAAAGTGAGGGATATGGCCTTTTTAATCACACTTTGTTTTTATTGATCAATGTAAAGAAATAGTATTATTATGCAAAGGAATGTAAGCGCTTGTGTGAAGTCAGGTTGGAAATATTTTATTTCATGGTATCTTCAATTACATGATCACCCTGTGATGCTAAGGCTGTGATAGGGGACTGCTGAGCTCATTTTAGGGCAACCCACTCCTTACAACAGTAACCGTGTGATGAAAGAGGCTGATCTTCCTCTCTCCAGAAGAAAAATATGCCCCCCCCACCGCCCCTGCAGGAGATGCAGCTCAGATCTGCAGGGAAAGGACCAGCTGAGGAGGTATTTTGCTGTCTGTCCCCAACACACGGTTATTGCTTCTTCACACCAGGGCACAGGACCCTGTCTCGCAAATACCAGGGATGCAGGAGGTGCTTCCGAAGGATGAATTACAGAACTGAGTCTAGAAAGGGAAAAATAGTCTCATTTTTTTGGGAGTGTCAGACTCTTCAGTTGATGAAAATCACCATAGCCCCGTTCACTTCACAGAAACAGGGTGATTCGTGCCCGCTAAAGAACCATCCATAAAGTTCAGATTTGCTAAGAAATGCAGTGGCACTTGTTCATCCCCCATTCAGTGGCACTTGTTCATCCCCGGTTTAGATGGAGATGGAGCACGTGTCCACAGAGGAAGACCACATTTTCTGGCTGGTTCTTCTCTTGGACTACAAAGGGTGGCTTAATCTTGTGCACTTTAATGAGCAGCAACTCTTTGCTTGCCTTCACCCACGTTCAGAGCTCTCTGCGCCGAGCTCCCAGCCAAATGAGAGAGAAAAAAAGTACCTTTGAAGTGGAGAGCTAGAACCAGGAGAATCCGGTAGGACAGTTTCAGGAGCATTTAAACAGCAGCAAAGGAGCCCCAGCCCGTGGGCATGCCCTTGCCATACCTGCCAGCTCTTCCCTAGCTGGATGTATATTCTCAGGTGCACGGTTCAAAATGTTTTCGGCAGGACCCGAGACAATGGATGTCCAAAATGGCTGCAGTATCCACAGGCAGGATTGTTAACAGTTTTGGTGTAAAAGTATGTTGCGTGCAATTTTGCATTCATATTTGTTCCTGTAATTACATGTTTGACAGAAGTCCTGGGAGCTAATGTTTTTCTGTGTAAAATTAATTGGAGAAACCTTACTACAAAATGTAATGATGGAATATTGAGGAAATTCATTCTAATTGGCTGTTATTTAAGCTCTGTTTTAAAACACTGCTGCTGCTTTCACCGGTAATGCAATTTACTGAATCACTATACAGGGCACAAAGAACTGTAGCTACACAATCATCATCTCACAATTAAATTTACAAGTACTGGAGATTTCATTAGCAAGTATTAGACTCAAAGAGACAGATACATCATTCACGTAAATTGTATTAAGTACAGCAAAGTTGTTTTTCCAAAGCTAATAAAATGATAAAAGTAAAATCTGTCTCCATCCTCAGAGATCTTCAAAACATGACTGGGCACAGCCCTGAGCAATCTCATCTGGCCTTGACGTTGTCCCTGCTTTGAGCTGGGCAGACCAGAGGGATTCCTTCCAATCTAATTTTTTTTATGATGCTGTATGTTACTGCTTTCATACCTCAAAATATAGCTAACTTGAGAGAGCAGTGTAACTGCTCTGCCATCCCAGGGCTATTCTGCAGCTATTTCTTCCCCAGGAAATTCTCTGACACTGAACTCTATTTTCCTCCGCGTCTCTCTTTTTAAAACCTGGACTACAGACTCCGCCCAAGTCGGTGAAGTGACACTCATGCCCAACTGTGAGAAGAAAGAAGAAAATCAGCCTTATCGGAGTAACGCGTTGCTCATAACCAGCAGTTTCAGGAGCTCAGTGAGGTTCCCCCCATCATAAACGGATGCTGCGTGCATCTCCAATACAGAAAAATATTGTCAGTTCGAGGGAGGCGCTGTTTCTTAAGGGCATGTTTTTAACTGTGACATCCTCTCCGATGAGCTGTTTTCTTTCTTGCTTGTTTAAGAGCTGAGGTAGGGCATCCCCGTGCCCCCAGTGGCAGGGAGGAGGGTAGGTCTACAGCACGTAGCACGTGCCCAGGGTCGTAGTGATGGAGAATTACTGAAGAGGGAAGGACCATAGCTAGCAGCGTCGTTAGCTCTGCTGGCAGCAGGAATAAGAGCAGTTCGGACCTGATTTGTGCGCGGGACACACAACCATGTAAATAAATACCACACTTACTTGTCCTGGGCTTAGCAGAGCTTTTTGGTCTATTTTCTCATAAATGCTTTGTTTGTTTCATGTATGTACAATCCAACCCACCCCAGCATTTCAGAAGCCTCATGGACGAGTAGAAGGCAGTAGGCAGTTTTATTCCTCTCTGACCACACACACCAGTTTCAGACCAACTTAGCCTACCAGTCCATAGCTATACAGTGTATTCTGTAAGATATAGGTATGTGAGAATAATGTTTTGTTTTGGCTGTATTGTATGTATTTGCTTCATTGGAAAAGCTGAAATCAATAAAAATTGCTGGAATTTCTTCAAGCTTCCTGTTTCAGATGGAGTTTTTTTCTTGGTTGTCTTGCCACGGTGTTAGGAAAGAATAAAGCATCTGTTTGAAAAGTTTGTTAAATCCTGTTACCCTGCAGCCATGATGGGTCTGGACTGCTCTGTGTTATGCCAATATGAGGAATGAAGCTGTAAATCACATTTCCTCCACCACTGCATCCTTGACGAACCTCAGTGGGTTTCTCTCCCATGAGATTTTGCAATCAGCACTTCAATCCATGAAAAATTTAATTGTCAGTAGCATCATTTGTGTCCCTGCTGTATGGACCCACAGCTTGTTGTGGGGAAAAAAACCCCATACCTTAGTTTCTTTTGAACCTGGCTCTTATGAGCTCAATTTGAAGCTCTCTAGGTCTAATATTTAAAGAGTGTGATGATTCAATCCTCCCACGGTTTTGGTCCAGGCTGGAAAGTCCTAGCTCACAGACCAGTTCCTCAGACAGAGCCATCAGCTTGCCACGTGCGGTGACCTTCTTTGAACCTTTCCCAAATAAATTATTTCCTCTCTGAGACAAGGAGACCAGAACGGCATAGACTATGCAAAGGGTGACTAAGCCATGGGCTTAAATAGGGACATCTCAGCCACCTTTCTGTTCCCTTCACCTTCCTTAATGATTCCTAACACGCACCTTGGTTTCTGCAGCTCTGTTGTGTGTTGAGCTGTGACCAGGATGGACTGTCCATCACAGCATTCCCTCCAAGTGGTCATGGCCATCTCCAAGTCCATTATTTACATGTGAAGAAAAGATTATTTCACCCCAAGTGTATCACTTAACACTCCTCTATGCTAATGTTTGTCTGTCATTTATCACCCCTTCCTTATTGGTCTATAGTTCCCCAAAATGTTATATACAGCCATGAGTTTTAGTCCTCAGGTATGCAACAGTGTGGGTTTCCCTGTATCAGGTACAGGATGTTGTAGAATCTTCCCCATTTCTCACAGGCATCACAAATTAGAATAAGCAAATGCATGACCTTGCCTGCACTTCTCCTTTCTGAGTACTCCTTTCACCCTTGGTATTTATTGGCTCTCCAGTCTCTGTGGCAGGCCCTCATATATTTGAAGATGCTCTTACTATTTATGGCTTATTCTTCTGACTTCAGCTAGTTGTTCCTTCAACACCTTTTTGGCATGTTTACTATGGTTTACTATGGTTAACCTGGCAGGAGTTAGCAAGTCTTTTTTTTTCTATTTTTGTCTTCAGCTATTTGAAAGACACCTTCTGCTAACCCTCTCCTGCTGCTTAACCAGGACAGCTCCCTTCTGCCCTTCCTCAGGGACCTCCTAACTGGTGGGACACAATGGGATTGTGCTTCAACACAATAAGCTCAGTCCACACTGCTTATAAATTTGATTCTCCCTTTTTGCTTCACCTTAACAAGCATCATCTTTTTAAGATCCCCTGCTGGAAGTTGAGTACATGGTGGTGGATATTTAGGCTTTTGTTGATCCAGATATTGATGTTACGAGGTGGCTCTATAAATGTAAGATTTGAGGCCAGACCTTTCATGCTAATCAAGACCAAATTTAAGGCTGCCTCTGCTTTGGGGACTTCCCAGCCTGGTCCATGAAAATGCTGTCGATGACATCTAAGAATTTGGTCTCTGCATCACAGTAAGTTTAGCCCGGTCTACACGGGGGTAGCTGAAATGCAGGATACAGAAAAGACTTTGAACTTCCAGTATTGGGGAGCACTGTAGTGCATAAACACTGTCGGCAGCCTTACAAAAGAAATAAGGAAACAGCATCCTCTTGATCTCTTTCAGAAGATGGCTCTTCAAAGAAGAAACCTGGCAAAGGGGAATGTGATCTCAGCTACGAGGTGTGTTTTATTCATTTACTCAAGGCAAGGCTGAGGAATAATCCTTACCACTGACAAGTATCTTATGAAAAGAGGGTTCGCAGTCTATCAGACGGGCTTGGCGCATCCTGAGAATCTGTGCATGGGAAAAGGGACAGGCGTCACCCCATGCCACATGGCTCAGAGCTCCTTTCCAGGAGCACCCTCTGCTGCTCTGCTGGGATTTTTGAAGGGTGGGCAAGCATTAAAGGATTAAGCACAAAGGCAAAGCACTCAAACCCAAACGTCTTCACCAGTTTTGGGCAGAGCTCATACAGCAGCACTTCAAATCCTAAATTGTGTTGGCAACTTTGGCCATTCTTTGCTTAAGCTGGTTTTAGTCCACAGTGCAGCAGGCATATTTGCAATTGGTTTTGAGTGTAGTTCCTAAGTAATTCTCTTATAAAAGTCCATTAAGGTGCATTGTATTCAGAAGTCCTCAGGAGGATTAAATATTGATATTGCATATTGTTACTGATATGTCCAATATCGATGTGGTGATGCCCATTCTGCACCTTATTCAGGGACAAATCACATTTGAAGGCTCATCTAAGAAAGCCACACAAATTATAGGCTAGAGGAGCAAGTTGTCTTCTGCCGAGTCTAGCACAGATGCAGAGTGTCTAAAATTGATGCAGATGAGTCCTACCTCTGTATTCTTTAGCAGGCTCACTGGACACTGAAGAAGGGTAGGACTTGATGTCATAGCTCTCAGCACAATTCTCCAATCTAGAAATTGAGTTGCTCAGCAATGGAGCTGATACACGGCTACGTGCTTGGATGTATCTTTATTCATTTGCAGCACATAAAATGAATACCAAGACATGAGCATGTCCTTTTATTTTAGGACTTGTATCCTTTGTACGAAGCCATAAGAAAAGCTCATGATCGGACAGGGCAGTCATCATACACACAAAGACCACAGGGCAGTTTGCAAGAAAAACACAACTGAGGTGGTCCTTGGGTGATTTAAATGCAATGAAACATGCGTCCCCTCTACAGGCTGGGTCAGAGGCCAAAGACTTCTGCAGGGACAGACAGACATGGATGCACTGATTTAGGTTCAATGTATTGGTATTGCAGCAGGGTCCAAGGGAAAGAAAATGGGTGCTGCAGGGTACAGAAAACCCACAGAGCACTCCTTCTCCAAAACAGATCAAGCACTAGGTCCTTGGAAACCTTACAGATCCTACAGCTCATGAAATCTCAGATAACACATGGGAATCCACCAGAAAATCAGCCCCCAGTATAGCCCTCTCTCCCATCCCACAGTCCAACTTTTGAGTCCTTCATGACTCCATGATGCTTTCAGAGCAGATCCCACTCTTCATTTTCAGGCCCATGAGATACCAAAGACCCCAGGCATGCCCAGAAACACCCAACTTCCCCAGGCCATACACCAGAGCATCGCTACTTCCCAGCCGAGAGCCGTTCCCAATTTCAATGTGGCACAGAGACCACATTGCAGTGCACAGGGCATCCCCAGGAAACACCAAACCCCAGCCACACACCACAACAGCACCAACGACCCCACAGTACCAACATCTCCTGCTGGGACATACTCACTCAACAAAGCTCCTCTATCTCGGTTTCCCACACGCTGGCTGAGATCACCCCCAAGCAGAGGCACTGCCGTGGCATCCCGGCCCCACGGCCAGATACCTTGGGAGTGCCACAGTCCCACACGGCACACTGCTGGAGGACACGGGGCAGCCCGTACCAGAAAGCCCTGCCCCATAAAAGCAAGGTGTATGCAGAAGAGCTTCAGCATATGCATGGCACCGGCAGCCCGTAGCCCCCACAGCACTCGTGCTACCACACCCCGGGGCATGTCCACTGCAGGAGCCGGGGGCCTGGGTCAGGAGAGAGCAGGAGTCCCGTGTGAGGCACAGTGACTCATTCCCTACTTGCCTTCCCTGCAACGCACATGATTTTGTGCTCTATCGTACAACCCTCATTTGTATCTTTCCCACAGTTATGTGTCCTTGTAGATTTAATCTTGCTGAGCACGGAAGTTTTGACCTATCCAAGGTTGTGCTTAGCCCCTTTCTTGGTGTTTTCTAAGTTTGCCTTTGTCTTGGGAAAGCCTTTTGAGGGACTGCCATGAGGCATCCCAAACACAGAGCCACGTCCCTTTCATCTAACCCCAGGAAGTCTCTCCTTTGGGCTGCTGTGATGCAGGAAAACCTGGCAGCTCTACCTGAGCCTGCCCAGCATCTTCTTCTCCATCAGGGTGGGTGGAGTAGCAACATCCAGAGCAACACTTCCAAGATACAGGAAACTGTGCAGTTTGTTAGGATGTGGCAGCCACTCTTGGATGCTCACACTGAGCATCTTCCATCCAGCTGAGCCCTAACGATGTTTTTCCAGCTCTGGCTCCCATTACAGCCCACTGCAACTTGATAATCTCATGCAGGAAAGGCAAGTGGGGAATTACCTCCCTGCTGCCACCCCCCTGCACACTCGTTCTGTGCTGAATGCGCTGTGCTCAGCCGGCAGAAATGAGACCCTTGGTGCTCCCGGCTTTCCCAGCCCAGCAGCTGGTGATCCCAGCACAAGGAAGAGCACTGCAGGAATCTTCGCAGGGCAGAGGGGGAACACGTGGGGGAGGTGGAATTGCTGGCAATAATTTTTACTGGTCTCGATTAATGCTTTGGCCAATATTTGAAGTCTCAGACGAGATCTCCGATGTCCCAAAGCTGAGAGATGGCCAGATCTGAGCACTGCTTCTGCGGTGACCCCTGGAGCTGGACACCGTCGTATTCACACACAGAGCTCGCAGGAGACCTTCCTGAGCCCGATTTCTCCCATGACCCTCTGCCTGTGGAGTTGTCTGCATTTCTGCAAATGAGAAGCAAAAGCAGTTAAAGCCCCCCCAGCCAGCGCGGTGGCAAATCACCGCTGTGCTGCACAACTGAAGTAGCCTGCGCAGCAGTGAAGAACTCCCTCATTGCACAGACGTGCCTGGCTCCCCAAGGCAATGCACTAGGAAAAAAAAAAGCAGGCAGAAATTTTCAAAAGTGATAACACCGTTGGAAGGTCCTGGCAATACAACACTCAAATACTTTCCCAGAGAACTGGAGTTCCTCCCTCCTTTACTTGGCGCTTCTCTCCGCAAAAAGCCTTACAAGAGCGCTGCAGGATCTTACCTAACAGATTTGAGCTCAGACAATAGCTGTAACTGCTTTTGGGTCCCACGGCCAAATTTTAGTCTGAGAGATGACCCAGACTGGGTGCTGTACAATGAAGCGTAGCAGAGATTTGCTTTGTGCATCTTATTGCTTTCTTCCTTCTGTTTCCTATTCTTTGCCCAGGAAGATTCTTTATCTCACAGTACAGGTAACTCCTGCTTCAATCAACAAGGATCTCTCCTGGCAGAACAGGAAAATCAATCTCTCATCAGCAGGGCTGAAAGAAACGCTCAAAAATATAAAAGAAAAAATTGGAGATTATCTGAGTGTCTTTGAGTTCCACTCTGAGCCTTTTTTTTTAGCACGTTTTACCCGTGATGAAAATCAATTCTCGTTTCCTTTCATGGGAGGAGAAATAGCCAGGAGGGAGAAAGGCACCACTTCAGTATCACAGCGGGGCCGTTGGCAGGATCACAGTGAGACTCCGGATTTCCCGTGCAGCAGCACAACTGCTCAGTAGCTCCTGTCATTTTTGGCTGTGCAATGAGAAACTGATCGTGCCTATCCCACAGTTTTTATATTTTTTTTTTTTTCAAGGGTAACCCAGAGGCAAGGTAGAAATGATTTCCTGCAGGATGTGGAGAAGCAGAGGGTTAAAGAGCCAGGAGAAAAGGGAGAAGGAGGAGATGGCTCAGGCAAGTGTTTATGCTATTCGAAGCGATGACTCCTTGGTACATGGAGCAAAATCCACACCCATTGCCTTTCTGCCCCTGGAGCTTGCCAGCCGCAAACTCCTGGGTGAAGCAGCAACACCACTGCAGGGCTCAGCCACCGTGGGAAAGCCAGCGGAGCCATGGCGAGTCCTGCCGCGCGGCGAGACCCAGATGCAGGTGAGTCAGAGCCCCACCTTGCTTTGAACAGGAGGAAGCAGAGCCCGTGGAGAGGCACCCGAAAAAAAGCAGAGCACAAGAGGGTGGTTCGTATCCATGGGGCCTCCCCGGAACACATCCCCACGCCCGGGCACTGCAGCCTGCAGAGCTGCTGTTACAAGAGGGATGAAGCCATGTGCCGAATTAGCCAGCGTGGCAGCCGGTGGGATAACGGGAATGGTTGGAGCAGATTTTCCTCCAGCGATCGAAGCACACCAGGGAAAGACTGACAGACTGGCAGGTCTCCAGCAGGCAAGAAGGGAATGGGATGAGCAGTCACCATTACTCATGGGCAGGTAGCTAACTGCTCAGCTTTGCCCTGGGAAGGGTCAAACAGAGCCCAGTGAGGAATAAAGCCGAGATCATGTATGTGAGAACACCTTCTCAATGACTCTCCTCTCAACTGTGTTCTTGCCACCGCCCTCCTGCCGCAGACCACATCCCTGCGGGGGGAAGCATCAGCATGAATGGGCTGTGCAGTCCCCAGAGTAGGCTGGACCTTTGGTCCACACATCTCCAGGTGTTTGGCAGAGGGATGGACCATTTTGACCTCCATCCTGAGGTGGGACAGGAGTAAGTCACGGAGAGGGGACATGTGCAATGTCATGCAGCCCAATGGCTGTACTAAGGACAGGGTTGTGAGCATCATCTGGCAGCAGCAGAGCTGCAGGCACCTTCCATAAACTATCCAAAGGGGAAGGCAGCCTTCCTGGGAGTGGTCCAAGGGCAGCACCTCCATGTCCTCCAGTGCAAAGCTGCACTGCTCACCACAGGAGCATCAGCGTGGCACGACCTGAGGCCAAACCCTGCGGAGAAGCCAGGCAAGAACAGTTGTGTCTGCAGGTTTCATTTGGCAAGATGCTGCAGGGGCATTCCCTGTGTGACAGCACTGTGACTCTTTCTATCCATGCTCATGGACGTGCCACTGGGCTGCTCCTCCTTCCCAGAATGACCAGGAACATGAGGATCCCCTCCTCAGACCATTGTCACCACCCTGTCAACCTCCTTTGGGACCACAGAAGGCAGAGGAGCTCAGTACAACGCTGCACCATGACAGTCTCTCTCTCTAAGGCTCCATGCTGGGTGGGATGTGTACCTCTTCGCTTTCTCCTTCAACACCTTAGGCCCAGCTAGGAGTGAGTTTATCTCATTTACAGGTGCATATTTTGGCCCTTGGGTGTCTGTTCTGGGGTTTTTCGAGACGGTCTGAGGCCATCGACATGTGGTGCCTGCTTCAGTGCTGAGCTGGCTTCACAAAACCCAGCTGGAGCAGCAGATGGAGAGCCCTGGGGAGCTTGCTGTGCCTCTTGATTCCCAGAAATCCTGGCACAAAACTCCTCACATAACCCCAGGCGCTTTGAGATACCCCCAGATACCTTCTGGCTGCTGGAAGGGCTCAGCACCCAGGATGCACATCACTGTTCAGGAATCTGCCTCCAGCACAGAGCTCGTGCTCTGTCCCTGGGAGAGAGCCCAAAATCGGGAGCCTTCGTGTCTGAACCCAGACTCTTGCTTTCAGCGCGCTGCAGAGCAACCAGGCTTGGTTGGCTTCAGGCAGACCTTGGCACCAACTGAAACCAGACTGCACATCCAGGGCTTTAAACTTCACTCACCAGGGAAGAAGGGCTGTCCAAAGCCAGTGGTGATTTTGCATCGTCCTCTGTTCCAAGCTGCAAACTGGAAATACTTTAATGGCACCCTGGGATTTTCAAAAGGGATGAGGGAATTCAGAGGATTCAGATGCTTACATGTTTCTAAAATCATGGTGGGGGTCTCCAAGCCTAATTTGTTCAGCACAAATTTGCCAGCAGGGATAGCAGTGGTGGTGCTGCAAGGGGTACGCTGAGCCGGACTGCTGGCAGTGTGGAGGGAAAGGATCTACCATCACCTTCCATCTCCTCTAGCAATGGGCAGTGACTATTTGCCCACAGCTCCCCGCCTTCCCAGCCCCACGGCTTTGCAGGACCTGCAGCAGAGCTTGCTAGCATTTATTATTTATTTTTTAAGATGCCAAACACCAGGTCTCCATAAACTCAGCTAAACAACCACATCTAACAAACTTCCCCTACCACTCTGGCCCTTATTGGTTATTCCCTGCTAGGAGATATCTCTTAGGATCAATCCAACCTCACCTGGGCAGCTTAAAATTAGACACTGAAGTGTGAGATAGTCACTCTGGGTTCCCTTCAGAGCTGGCGGAGAGAAATAGTCTGCCCAGCATGTGGTTCACCCCATTATCAGACCGAGGCGGAAGGAGGGGCAAATTAATAATTTTCTATTTCCACTGCTGATTAAGGAAGTCCAGATTAAGATAAGTGATGCTTAGACGTAGCTAGGTGGCCTGAACCTCACCCTTTATCTTTTGTGAGTGCACAAACACAAAAACACCCACTCTAATACCATATTGCAAAGTGCCAATCTTCTTTCTGGGATGTCAGACTAGCTCTGCCCTGGTAGGATGGGGTGGTAAACAACACATTTCTTGAGTCTTTCTGACATGAGCAAGAAACCAGTGTCAGACCAGCAGAGGGTGAAACCAGGCAGAAAGTTTGCAGGGCTCCTGCAACCTCGTGGTGCGCCCGTGGGGCACCCACCAGTAGAGTGTTCACAGTTCCTGTCTTGCCATCATCATTTCTCTGAAAACCCCACCTCCTGGAGTCATTAAGCTATCTGGGACATGCACTTTCCTTTATTTCCAAGCAAAAGTCTTCAGGTAAAAGCTTGACATGCTCAGCACCGCCCATGTGCTGGAGGGTAATGCATCTTTATGGTTGGGATTAAGAGGACTTCACCATAAATAGCTGGGCTCTGTGACTCATGTTCATAGATTGGTTCATTTTGCTCATCCTTGGATGGAAACCCTTCTAACTGGATTTCCTTTGCAATTTGTGGCTGCTTTCACTGTATCTGGTTTGCATAAAGCAATGCAAAGAAAGGCTGGGTGGTAAAGAAAGTTTCATCTGATTGTCCAGCCTTGCCTTTTCTGGGGGTGCTCTGACCCAACAGCAAAATGAGGGTTGGAAATTGTATAACTCATGCCAGTAGCCCGCAAAGGCAATGAAAATGAGACACCTTATTCCCCAAACAGGGATATCACGAATTCATCATTTGTGTCCAGCAACACAAGGAAACACGACTCGGATCACAGACTTTTGCAAAGGTGAGTGCTGGAAGTCTGGCTGCTCAGCAAGGGGAGATGCTATCAGGTGAAACTTGAAGTTAAGAAGCGAGCACCCAGTGAAAGCAGTTAGGTATTTAATTTACATTTGTGTCATGGAAGATCTTCTCTCACATCACTGTGTGTGTGTGCGCGCGTGTGTGTGTGTGCAGGCACATGCACATGCCCAAGGGATGAGGCTCATCGCTCAGCCTGGCCTTTTCCTACAGACTTGGAGCTTGCAATATCGCTGGAGGGTTTTCAGGTCAAGGTGGAGACTCAGGCTGGAGGTCTGCGGGGCGATCAGGGCAGCCCACATGCAAACTTTCCCTGGGAAACAGATGGATATTTACGCTCAGGGATGGTCTTGAATTCAGTAAGAGGCTCAGGTTTGCATGTGAGGCCACTGCAATGGGGCCACGGGGCCAAAAGAGTTCAAGCACCCAATTATGAAGGCGCATTTCCTTCCAACAGGCCACATCACTGCACACGCCACTTTCTGAAACACCTCCGGCAAGATCCCCAAATTGCCAGATACACAACTAGTGCCCAGCTATGTAGATGGAGCTGTTATATCCACTGTACTCCACAGGGCATGGCAGCTGTCTGGCCAGCAAGTCCTTCGCAGACACAAAAATAATACTTTTAATATTACTTCTCTTTGAACGTAACCAGACACACATGAGCTGCTTTGCGCAGACAGATGCCAAGTCATCTCATTCATAACCTTCCAGGCTATTTAATTTTGCAGCTCTCTACAAGGATTTCAGGTTCTCAGATGCTGAACTTGACCCTTAATACACCCATACCAGGGTATAAGATATAAAAATTCTGTGGCCTCATTCTCCCTTTCACTTCTAAGTGGAAACTAGTAGGAAGAAGATTGTCCAGAGAAGGGCAACGAAGCTGGTGAGGGGTCTGGAGAACAAGTGTCCTGAGGAGCAGCTGAGGGAGTTGAGATTGTTGAGCCTGGAGAAGAGAAGGTTGAGGGGAGACCTTATGGCTCTCTACAACTCCCTGAAAGGAGGTTCTAGCCAGGTGGGGTCAATCTCTTCTCCCAAGGAACAAGTGACAGGACAAGAGGAAATGGCCTCAAGTTGTGCCAGGGCAGGTTTAGGTTGGATATTAGGAAAAACCTCTTTACCGAAAGGGTTCTCAAGCATTGGAACAGGCTGCCCAGGGAGGTGGTGGAATCGCCGTCCCTGGAGGTATTTAAAAGCCAGGCAGACGTGGTGCTGAGGGACATGGGTTAGGGGTGGTTTTGGCATAGGTTTATGGTTGGACTTGATGATCTTGAAGGTCTCTCCCAACCCAAGTGATTCTATGATTCTATGATTCTATGAAATTAATGGTCTAATTTCCAAATTTTCCGGTATTCTGTCAGGGTAAGGCTAAATCTTAGAGTCACCTGTGTAGGGATGCTGTTCTGCCTGGCTGGTGTTAAGGAGTTTTAGCCTAAAGAGGTGCCGAGCTTTAGAAACGAGCTGTGCTGAAATAAGGACAGAACTGGGTGTGTGGACAATTCGGGTTTTAGCGCTGTTAAGCATCTTAGGCTGAGCCTGGACTTCATCGCTCTGTCACAAATAAAAAAAAAAAAAGAAGATTGCAGATAATGAGCTAATAACACTTCACTTTCCCAGCCTGCTTTGCATCTTCAAAGCGCTCCACAAGAACAAACTAATTAACTGTCCAGAGAAGAAGCTCATGACTAAGAACTGAGAAACCATGTGACTCAATCCGCTTGCAACAGCTCCTTGCAGATTTCAGTAAAAACTCATTTTGGAGGAAGGTCTGTTTACTGGCCTGACTGGTCACACCAATCCCCGGCCACATTCCAGGGGTGTGAGCGGTGCGGATGGACCCAGCCCGGGAGAAGCCCCACCGACTTCAAAAGAGCAACACCTCGACAGGAATGCCCCAAAACCAACCGTGTGGCTTCCTCCTTTTAATTTGCATGCACACTCGCCACGAGTTGAAACTGCTGAGCTAACAGTCCTTCTACAAACCTCTGCGAAAGGAGGATGCATCCAACTCTGCTTGGAAAGACTTTATTTGCAAACAGACTTTTCCCAAAACCCAATTACTTGAGAAAGAACACACCATATCAGGGTCTGTTGGTGGAGAATTAGTTTTCCTTAGTGTAACCTTGGGTGCTATCAACCTGGGCTTGGAGCTCTGTCTCCGGCTTGAGGAGCTGCGTTGATGTCCCAGCTCTCTTATTCTTTGCTTTGGGCAAATTATTAAGGTGCCACAAGAATGTAACTTCTCTTGCAGGTCCTTGGCTTTTGGGGAATGTGGGTCACATTTGCTTGAGCAAAATAGAGACAAGAACGTAATTTTTTTCTATGGGTAAATGAACTCGGAGACCCAGCCCTACAAAAGAATTTAGACATTTCAGGCCAAGAATCTTGTCTTGGAAACTCCTACCTAGCTGCATGTATTTCCACCAGGAAACATCCCTGCTCTGCCTCTGAGGCAGCACCTCTAAATGATGAAACAAATTAAACCCACTTTCCCCAGCTCCTCAGGAAATTTAAGCCCAAAGGTTGTGGGGGACTGCTGGGGAGGAAATGTGGCTGTGGGGCTTGCTGAAGGGAGACACCAAATCCCAGGACACAGTTCAGGGATGCCAGTCCCCATCTCACAACACCTCAGTCCCAGGGATGCTGGGATTTCAGCATATAACCTCCTCGTTGTAGCTTAGGCATCCATCCCACCCAGTGTGCAGGCTGCTGAGGACCCCGGGGTGAAGGACTTGCCACCCTTCGGTTTGGTCTATGGCATTGAAAAGCCCAATTCAAAACTGCAACTTCCACTAAAGGATTCAGGTTCCTTAAAGTAAGTGTTTCTATAGCTGTAACCTTCACATCTGTGAGGGAGGTGTTGTGAGCCAAATACTTTTCCATAAAGCACAAAGCCAGATTTCCAAAACCTCTCTCTCAGCACACTAGGGTCTGGAAAATAATCTGTGGAGGAGTTTTGTGCCCATGAGAGCCTGTGTCTTCACAAAACATCCAGGTTTGCTCTTTGTGCTGTACCCATCTGCATGGACTCACCATGGGACTTGAGGCAGACGGCAAGTGCTCCCCCTTGGTTCCTCGTGTGGTTACTGGGCAGAGGCATTGAGGACTTTTGCATCATTTTTCCTTCTTCTTGAGTTGTTTATTGGTTTGCGTACCGGTAGGTTGTCCTGCCCTTAGCCCAAGGGCCTGCAAGCTGCAACTGGGATTTTTCTGCAGCCACCAAGAAATGCCAACAATTTCCAGAATCCTTTAGTTACTCTTCCTTCAAAATGATGTTGTTTGGATGGCTGCAGTTAATCACAGGGCTCAGGAATTTATGGGACTAATTGCTCCATCGAGCAAATAACCAGGAGCTGGTTCCCATCCTGCCGGAGTGTGCTCCTTTCAGCCAGGACCCAGTTCCTCCTGACTTTGCCCTGCCAGGTCAAATAACTGAATCACCCTCTGGAGATACTCATCTCTGCCCACTGCCAGGAGAGAGCTGGAATTGAATGTGTATGTCTGCTAAGCATTCCTGGGATGAATCTGGTCCTACAGTGGCAGATTTACTCTATGCAGCTGGGGGAACAGCAAATTGAGCCCTGGCTGGAGCTGACAGTCTCCAGGGATCCCACGGAGGGATCTGGAGCCCGGTGATGCTGAGATCTCCTCCATGCTGTGGCTGCACCACCATGGAGCCCATGGTATGGCCAACATCACTTGGCATCCATGGAGGATGTGCTCTGGGCAGTGAGGAGCGTGATGGGGAGATCCACGAGATGCTCAGTCCAAGAGCGGAGACCTGTCCTCCTGGCGGGGCCCTTGGGCACCTCCTCCAGCACCCAGAAATACTTCTTAGTCTTTGCCAGGATGATTCTGCTTGTAATTATTTCAAAGTGCTTGAAACACTGTCCTGAGCAAAAACTCTACCTCTCAAAGACCAATGTTCCCTTTCCCAAATCTGTTAGTCAAAAAAATCAGCAGGATTTGAGAACTGCAGAACTTGAGAACTACAGAACTTAGCTGAATTTTGCATTCTGTCTATTGTATTTTAAGGTGTGGCATGGCACACAGCTAATACACTGACAGGTAATAGTATAGCACTGCAACACCATCTGAAAACTTACAATAATTGCTCTATTTTTACAGTTAATCAAAAGCATCTGGTACACAGTGAAAGATCAAAGAGTTTCCCTGGATCAAAGTGTTCTGTCTTTGTCATGATATCAAAGTTAGATTTATTGCTCTGGGATGGTACAACCGTGTCTGTTTGCAGGTGCAGATAAAAGGTACGAGCGGCTCATAATACTTCCGAAACCGGGAGAGCACTGTCAGTAGGGTAATTTCGATATTGCACTGCGCCACAATCTAACACATCAGTTGTAGTGTGTGGTGCTGGAGTTACAAACCAGTGTCATACAAAGAGACTTCTGAATGCTGCAGCTCCACTGGGGTTAAAAATTGGAGCTCAAAGCCATGCTCCGATCAAACCAAGGAGAGGTAGGAACCAGCATCTTCCACCTCACCAGCAAGTGTTGTAATCTCTGAGCTGTTGTCCCCCTGTACTGGGCACTGGTGAGGTCCCACCTTGAGTCCTGTGCTCAGTTTTGGGCCCCTCACAACAAGAAAGACCTTGAGGTGCCCCAGCGTGTCCAGAGAAGGGCACCAGAGCTGGGGAGGGGTCTGGAGCACAAGTCTCCTGAGGAGCGGCCGAGGGAAGTGGGGTTGTTCAGCCTGGAGAGAAGGAGGCTGAGGGGAGACCTTCTCCCTTTCTACAGCTGCCTGAGAGGAGGGTGTAGCTGGGGGGAGTCAGTCTCTTCTCCCAAGCAACAGGCGATGGGACAAGGGGAAACGGCCTCAAGTTGCTTCAGGAGAGGTTTAAATTGGATATTAGGAAAAATTCCTTCACCCAAAGGGTTGCCAAGCATTGGAACAGGCTGCCCAGGGCAGTGGTGGAGTCACTATCCCTGGAGGGGGGTCCCAGATGGGCAGATGTGGTGCTGAGGGACATGGGTTGGTGGTGGGTTGGGCAGTGTTGGGTTGACGGTTGGACTCAATAACCTTAAAGGTCCCTTCCTACCTAGGTGATTCTATCACAAGGGATGTATTGCCTTCCTCTGCTTCCCTTCTCTCTTCCTCTTTTGTTTAAGGCTCAGCCTCAGAGGCAAGCTGGGCAAAAAATCCCCATCTTCTTTGTGCAGGTGCTGAGCTGCTCAGCAGCATCAGGCTTCACCAGCATGACCACCAGCAGCTGCAGCCTGTGGGCTGGTAGCAAACAGCAGGCAGGGATTCGGCAGGGGTGGTGGCATCTTGGGGTGGGGGTCAGACACCCCCCAGCACTCCTGGGTCTGGCAGTGCACTTGAGTCATCTGCAGCAGACCAGCTTCTTGCATATTGACTTCATGCAGGAAGACATCCAAAGAGAATTGCTTTGCGATGAGGATTTTCCCAGGCATGGGTCATGCCGGGTCTCAAGGCAAAGCCTGCAGGCCACGAAGATGATCCAAAGACTGGAGCCCCTCTGCTGGGAGGACAGGCTGGGAGAGCTGGGGGGGTTCAGCCTGGACAAGAGAAGGCTCCAGGGAGACCTTAGTGCTGCCACCTGAGGGAATAAAATGAAAATTCAGCATTGCATCTACCTTCCCTTTGGACCACCCCACCTGCTTCTCCAATGAGGCTCATCCAGTGCACTCAGGCTCCCCTGGGCCAGTTCCCCGCTGCCAGCACAGCCCTCTGCTTCCTCTGCCAGAGCACAGACTGAGCCTGCTATAAGTGAAAGATATCCTAAAATGCATCCCCTCCTGCTGGGAACCCGTGTCCTGGGACAGCCCATCCACCAGGACTGCCCCGGGGATGCCACAGGCACAGTTCCCCTCTGCCCATCACGGCTCTTTCACCTCCCTCTGGAGGTGTGTTGCTTGTTGCACAACAAGCTCTGAGCGTGTGTGTGCATGTGAGTACTTGTGATGGTGTGTGTGCGCGTGTGCACACACGCCTGGGACTCTGCATGTGTGCATGCATGTGCGTTTGTGTGCAAGGGAGCGCACAAGCCCCCCTGCGTCTGGGGGAGCAGCACGGTGTCAGCAGGAGAGTAGCAGGGACAGGAATATTGTGAAGATACCCAACCCCAAAACTGCAAATGAGGGGTTTGAGACCATCCTCCTCGGGCTTTACCCAGAGATGACACCAGGGGAGACACCATGAAAGGCTTTGGCTTTTGTCTCGCCGGTCGCTCTTTGCCACAGAGCTCCATGTGCTGGCGGAGCGTGGGAGAGTTTGGTCTCCATGTGCCCTTTTGGAGGGGAGATGGGTCAGGATCTGTGCAGCTGAGGCCAGTGGTGGGGTGCAGCAGTGGGACCAACTTGTTCCAGTTTTGCCCTCCTCCTTGAGATCTGCACCAGCCCCTGGCCTGGGCACTGTGACTGCCAAAGCCACCCCTGCAGAGATTGCTGCTCCTGCAGACCATCAGAGCAGCTTTGGTGCTCAGCACCACGCCAGGTCAGGGCATGCGGTGCAGCACCACCTTTACCAGTCATGAACCTTATGGATCCACTGCTGGTCAAAGGGCTGATCCCAGCTCCCATTCGGTCTCAGCATCTCTGTGCTCCTGCCACTGGTTGCTGCCCCGCACTGAAGAAGAGCATAATTTACACCTGGGACTTCAGCTGAAACCTGGGCATGAGAGCACATGCAAAAACAATGATTCAGACATCACCAGGAAGCTTATTTTCCTTCCACTAAGTGCCAATAAAATGCTGCTTCCAGACAACAGCTAAAGCCTCTTCCTTTCCATCCCAGAGCATTGTTGCCTGCTTTGTCAGCGGGACTTGTCTCACGGACATGGGTCATTGCGTAGATGCTAAACTGTGCTTGTGGTGCATTAAAGGCTTCATTGATGATTTAATACATCTGTGGAATCAGCATAAACAATGGGCGACTTTAAACAATTAAAGACAATTAATTGATACCTACGAATTAGCTCCTATAAGCAGTGATTTACAGGGTTAAGATATTAAATGAAACTTAGTTTTATAAGGCATTTAAAAATAATCATAAAATACTTGCAAACGTCAGATGCTTGCACGAACAAAAGGACCTGCCCTGCAGGGGAGTGTGCTGAGGAGGGCGATCTCACAGCAGCATACAGCTTGGGACTCCGTACATGAGAGCTCCAGGTCTGGAAGGCGTTTCAAATTTCAACATTTGTATTCTTTTTCTCTCTCTTAAAAAATAGCCTGTTGTTAGACCTGACCTGCAAAAAAACAGAGGTTGTAGTGCTTCATTTTCTGCAGTTTTATGTTGGCATTTGGCCTTGGCTTGAACTCAAGATTGGGCAACCTGGTACTCCTGGGGACACTGCCACTGGGGGTCAGCGTGACATGGCCACCCTTTACCTGAGTCTAAGGTTCATGGATGACTGAACCTCAAACCACGCTCCAAAGGAGGGGCAATGCCCACTCCCCACAGCAACGGCATCCAATGCCATCTGCTCCGTGCTCTACAGAGCTGTGCCACCTTTGAACACCTGGGACATCATCACTGGAAAAATATAGTCCATGCCTGGGCAGCGGGGACTCTGTGTGCCAACCAGGATCCACCACTGGCGCAGGAGCCGGGGGGGTGTGTGTTATCCTGCTGGTGCTGGCATCACCCCTCCAGCCCCAGAAGACTCAAGTCACCTGTCCTGCAGCTGGGAGCGTGGGCACTGGCTCACCCAGGGTGCAAAGCAGGAGGTGCAGAGCAGCCCACGCTCACCGTGCATGGCCAGCACCTTGGCAGGCTCTGTCCTCCTGACACACACCCCACCACCACCCTCCACTGGCCCTGCCGGTCTCTCCACACACTGCTCTTACTCACACTCCATAGACCATGGGGCCACCTCAAACTTAGCCTGTGCCTCTTGTGGGGAAGCAACGCTCCAGCATCTCTAAGGTGGGGGTGAGGGGATCCGTTACCATGTGACCCAACTGGGGGTGAGAGGCTCCACATCCCCATCTGGTGAGACACACTGGGCCTTGGCATCATTTCAGCCTCAAGAGCTGCCACTCCATTGTCCCGCAGGTCCTTGTGGACCACTGTGGCTACGTTATGGACCATAATGCTGGCAGTGTGGGGACGTGCATGACCCTGGCTCCTTGGGACATGCCTTGGCCAGGTGACCCATGGACAGCAATCCAGAATCGCCTGTGCTGCCCAGGGCATGCCTGGCCAACATGACCTGATGGAAGACAGGAGCAGGCTGTTTCTATCTGTAGCTGTAGTGGCAAGACCAGGCTCTACCATACCTGTATTTCAGAGTGGCTTTGGCTCTGGGAGTGGTCCTGAGTCTTGAGTAGGCAGAGAGGACCATGAAGATGCTTGACGCACAGCTCTGGTTTAGCACAACCACAGCTCAAAACATCAGCTCAACATTTTACCAGCACCTTCTGGGTAACAAATGCACCTTCTTTTGCATCCATTCCGCCACGTGGGAACACTGATACCCTGGGGAGCACCTTGCCGTGGGGTTTGCATCAACAGACCATGAGATGTACATGCTTGTGAGACCTGGGCACAGGTCTGCTGTGGTCTGGGCTGGTGCAGTAATGTTGGGACACTCATGCTGAGCACTGGAGGAGGAGGCTTTGTACCCCAGGGTGGCAGCTGCCTCTGGAGCTTTGAACTCCAGCCAGGACATTGGGGAGGGCAGAGGCCCTCTGTGCCACACCGTGCTGTGGGACATTGCACCCACCAACACGCACGTCTCACTGCAGCACCTGCCAACATCTCTGCAGAGCAGCCAAAAGGACCCTGACATCCTGCTCTGCACGGGCTGCACGGGGCACAACCCGATCGCCGTCCAGTGCTTTGTCTGGGACACCAGAACTGCACTTGAGTGGACACTGGTTTCACGTGCTGTGCTCCAGAGTGGTGCTGCACCAGGGACTGCTCCTCAAACCTCCACGGCCTGGAGGTTATTTCCATGCTATGGCAGAAGATGCTGTTCCCCTGCAACATTCTAAAGGATGCTACACCTCTTAGCTCCATGCAAAGAAAAGGGCTGCCCTGCTGGGGAAGGGCAGAGCTCTCTGCCCCTCATGCCGTGCTCCAGAGGATGCTGGTGCTTTGATCTCTCTTCCAGAGGTTCTGCTGCCCGTGGGGGCATTGAGACCACAGAGTAGTGCTGCGAAACTCCACCATGTGAGGCCGTTAGCACCCTGCATGACCCTCCAAAAGCTGCTGCCAGGGGTCCCTCGCTCTGCTCGGCTGGTCCCTGGCCCGCTGCACTAACCGGAGACGATGAGTTTTTACAAAACACGTGCCCTGCATGGCAGGATGGGGACGGCACGCCGGCACGTCAGAGCCACCCACCAGCCTGCAGCGCCCTGCACCATGCTCCAGCAAACCTTGGCACAACACACCGCGCCACTGCCGTCGTCACGCAGCCCACGCAACGCTTGGGGTGATGCCAGCAGCCTGTAAGACCCCGGAGAAGACCCCCGAGCGCTCTCCTATGTCCCAGAGGATTTCTGCAGCCTGCACCGCACTCTGCCATGCCCGAACAGGGCAGAAGCCCACCCACCACGGGAAGCCGCAGACCCGGGTGGGAGAGGGATCAGGGGAGGGTCGGTGGCAGGGCTGGGTGCTGACTCAGCTGTTCTGGCATGGCTGTGCCACCGAGCGCCGGGCGCTGGGAGGGAGGCGCTGGGCGGGGAGGGAGCGCGCAGGTTTCGGCCCCGGTGCGCAGGGAACCCGGCTGGCGGGGGGCCAGCGCGCTGCCGAGACAGGCAGCGCTGTGGGAAGCAGGGAGTGCCTCCGTACCCCCACCCTGGGCGCTGCCAGCCCCGCAGGGACGGGCAGAGCGGCTGCAGTGCCTCTGCGCGGCACCGGGCACCGGCGCTGGCGGGCCCTGCCTTTGCCTGCCAGAAGGATTTTGAGGTTGGACCTTCAGAGCCTGGGAAAAGGGGCTATTTTTTTTCCAAGCCCTGAGCGCTTCTCTCTCCTGGGGCCACGCATCAGGCAGGGTGGAAATACCACTTACCAGACCTTCACTCAGCCACCCTCCGGGTATTCCATATCCCAGCGCTGCCACCCTCTCGAGCTCTCCCCTTTTGTTCCAATAAGGGATCACGTTCATCCCTGCATGCCTCATTTTTGAGGAGGTTGGGTCATAGGGGGCTCATTGCCCTCCACTTACTACCTCGCTGAAGCTGAGGCTTCCCACAGCTTTGTTCCCCAAAATCTGATAGCGTATGTTGAAGTAGGGAAAATAAGTCGTCATCCAACAGGCAGCACAAGGGAGAAACCTGCAGGATATCCCCATGTCACTGGGTCTGGGATGGAGACACCCGGAAGCCACAGCAAGAGGGGAGACAAAATGCCTTGGCGAGGAACAAGAAGCCTTTGAAGACCCGCCATCCCCTGCATCCATCCCTTCCCCGCTGCTCTGGGAAATGCCTCATGGATGCTATTTAACAACAGCAAGGGACAGTTTGCCCCAGGAAATGTCCAGGCAAGCCTAGTGTCTTCTGATGGCTGACAGCCCAGATCCATGCACCACGAACACTCGGGATTATGCAGCTGATGTGCCCCCGTGGGCATTGCACGTGGAAGCGTGCTATGGAGACGCCTACAGCTAGATGAAGGAGACCTGCACCCCTGAAAGGACAGATAAATGGTCTCTCCACATTGACTTATCTCAAGTCTTCATTGCGTGCTGTCAGAAACACATAGAGGAGGCAAACACAGTTGGTCTGGGCCCTTTAGGAAGAGGTGGAAATAGAAATGAAAATAGCCTGGAACCAGGGTTTGTGAATAATCCATGGACCAAGAAGCTTGGAAGCAGTGCCCCTATCCATGCTGTCCCATGGGGCCAACACAGGGAGAAGAGAGGGGGGCTCTGGTACAGCAAAAGCAGGAACTAAAGTGGCCGTAACTAGGATTGCCTCAAACTGCAGTAGGAAAAGCAGGTCAGACCACTGAGGTCTGTTACAAAACCTCCCAAGGACTGCAGGTGTGAGATGCTGTGAGGCAAGGGGACACGTTATTCAGGAGGTCCTGGAGGGTTGCTGCATCCCCTTGCACCCCAGGGAGCGGGTGTGCAACTGCACTTGCTCAGTCGAGCTCCGCTGAGACCGTCCTGTGCCTGTTTCTTCTGGGCTCAGAGCTGCAGGATGGAGACAACACCTGCACCCCCTCACTGTTCTCTTTATTTACAGACACAACATCGACTGGGGGTGTGCAGATGAGAAACGGCACCTCGCGAAGCATCTGCCCACCCAGGCAGCGCTGTGCCTGCAGCAAGGTCTTGGCGAGCTCTGTGCAGTGGGAGGGCGGGTGGGCGCGCAGTGCAAGCTCCACACTGTGGGGAAGCCAGCTGGTTGACCAAAAGGCAATACACCTCTCCGTGGCTGAGCCTCCTTTGCCTTCCGATTCATCTATTTCCATCGGCCGCCCACCATGGTCTTCCCACGGGCAGCCTTTGACCTGGAAGGGAAGCAGAAAAGCATGTAGAAAAAGGCATTAGTGACTGTGAAAGGAGGGACAAGGCAGATGCCGTCAGTGGTCCTGCAAACAGGACCGAACCATCTCTGGTTGGTGCTCACTGCCCTGCAGGGAAGAAGGTCCTTAGTGGCCCCAGGTAAAACCTTGAGACCCGAGTCAGTCTGTGCGTTTTGGGACTCTATGGCAACAAGTTCATGCATTTTGCCAGGTGTTCCTAAAGATCCCCAATTCCTTCCCCATGTTTCTCCCTCCGAAGGATCCTTCAGAGAAGAATTGATGAGTTGGCTCTCCAGTTGTGGCAGGATACCAGCGGCTGCAGGATCCTTCTCCCAAGAGCCAGAAGCTGTGAAGCTGTTAGCCAGGACCCACCACATCGCTTTCCTTAACCAGCATCAGGGGAACAGCCACCGCTCTGGGTGTGGGCCAGCAGAGAGGAGGAGGAGGAGGCTGGGGTGGACAGTGAAGGGCATTTCTGGCATGTCATCCTGAGAGTCACCAGCGCAGCTTTGGCTGCCAGTCCTTGGCAATGCCTCCTCCATCAGCCCTGCTGCTAGCCTGATGCCAGCCCCGGCGTCCATGCAGCACTCGTGCAGTGGGAGACACACAGCACTCAGGAAGCGCCTGTACTCACCCTTTGCTGCAGTAACAGGCCATGTTGGGGCAGAAGAGAAGAGAGATTTGGTGTAAGCGGGCAGGAAATGCTGCTACCTGACACACGGCTGAGCATCTCTCACGTGAGATGGCAGGGCGGCATGGGGATGCAAGAGCAGCATGGTGCTCCCAAGGGTAGGGGTTAAATACCCACCTCCACCCTCCTACAAAGGGTCCCCCAGTCCTATGTAGGGAACATGGGCACAGGGACAGGCTCCCCTGACCGTGCAGGGCTGCACAGCTCCCACAGCCCGTGGGATTTCCCCTCCTAACCAAGCTGGGATCTCCAGCACTTTCCCCGAGATGCTGGGCAGCACCACTGCAGGGCTGGGGGCGGCTGGAGGCTGGCAGGACCCCACAGGAGACAAGGCTCCATGTGCAGAAGTGGTATCTCTCTAGGGTCCATCCCCACACGGGGTCTCTGGGGCAGAGGAAGCTGGTGGAGGTGGGACGCAATGGGGGTCTGTCAATGGGAGAAGAGCAGCATGGACCAAGGTTCCTGGGCAAAACCTGCTGGTCCATAAACACAGAGTACCAGTGGGACCAGGGGCAGGGGTGGGAAGGGCGGAAGGAGGCTCTCCGAGGGTGCAGGAGAGCCAGGAGATACACAGGGAGGGAACTGGGGCCAGGGGAACACGGAGCTGGAAGAGCAGGAGGTGTCAAGGAAGGATGCTCAGTCTGCCTGGGGACTTACACTTTCTGGTGGTCACTAACACGGTTTCGGAGGACGTTGATCTGCAAGAGAAGCACAGGTGGATGGTGAAGCCTGGCAAGATGCCCCATGCCCGGCCAGGGATGCGGGTCGGGGCAAAGGTCCATCACTGCTCTCCCTTCCCCAGCGGTTCTTGCGTGGGGTTTAGCATGGGGCTGGGATGTGCAGCACAGCAGGAAGCCCGTTCCGGTGCAAAGCACACGTCCCCACGAGCTGGGAGGTCACAGAACCTCTTGGGTGTTTGTCCCCCCCATGCACAAGTGGGGCACAGTCCTTTTCTGAAGCACCCAGTGGCCCTGAGACGGCACCGCCAGCCAGCCAGGCCACCTCACCTCCCACATGGGGAGCAGAAGGAGCATCCGGGTGCACGGAGGGCCAGGAAGCTCACAGAGGACCTCGCAGCTCACCTCGTATTTCTGCCGCTTGAACTTTTCCTGCAGGTCAAATTTCTCAGCCTCCAGATCGCGGATGGTTTGCCATAGCTCCCTGGCCTTGTCCCTGCAGGAAGAGCCGGCTGGTGTCAGCGCAGAGAACAGGTGTGGCTCCCGGGGAGCTCACTGCAGGGGTCAGGGCAGTGGTGCCACCATCTCGCCTGCTTCCCCAGGACAGGTCTCTGCAGGCTCTGTGCCCAGCCGGGGATGTGTTGGCCAGACAGCGATGCATGGACCGGAGCCATGGGTAA
The DNA here is from genome assembly GCA_013398295.1 of Chionis minor. Taxonomy (NCBI): domain Eukaryota; kingdom Metazoa; phylum Chordata; class Aves; order Charadriiformes; family Chionidae; genus Chionis; species Chionis minor. The sequence goes on along the minus strand of VZSF01001609.1, from coordinate 230,057 downwards.
GGTTGGGATGTGTGGAGACGTGCATGGACCGGATCCATGGGTAAGGTTGGAATGTGTGGAGACGTTCATGGACCGAAGCCATGGGTAAGGTTGGAATGTGTGGAGACATGCATGTCCCACACGTGGGAGCCTGGCTCCCTCTGATGGCTGGCGCTGCCAGCAGCAGCCTGGTCGTGGTGGCCCGGCAAAGCCACGGAATATGTGTCCCCATTGGGGTGTCACAGCCTGTCACCTGCCTGTGCCACCACCTTCTTGTCTGGGCTGCAAATCCACCCCGGCCCAGGATCCTGCCCTGGGAAGTAGGACCCAAAGCAGAGCCCCTGTCCTGGAGGTCCCTCCTGCAGCCCGTGCTCACCTCAGCTTGTCTTCATTGAGGTGGTCGATGTTCAGGGGCTTCCGCCGTTCGCTGAGGATCTTCTTCTTCTTTTCCCGCTCTGTTTGCTTCTTCCCACCCTTTTTCTCTGACTGAGGAAACCATCAGTTCATTGGAGGGAAGGAAATCTGCCCAGCTTTGGCTCTACCCATAACCCCAGCTTTTGTCCCCACCACCCTCTGCTTTTGGGATTCCAGAAGCACACGAGGTCCTCAAAGAAATTTTGGCAATAGTGGACAAGACATCCCCCTACATCCTCATCCCTGTCTCTGAGGCACGGCTGAACCCCCACAGGCCAGTATATACAAAGCAGAGCTCTCAGCTCGCTTTGGCCCTCTGACCACTGCTGTGACCCAGCTGTGGTGGCCTGTCTTCTTCTGCTTGTAGAAACCACAGTCTGCCAGAACTGAGAGCGTTCATGGTCCTGTGGGGCCAGACCATGGTCGAGCCCTTCCCAGGAGCACCAGTGGCTTCATTGCAAGCACCCGGCTAGGGTAGGGTCACACCTTCTGCATGTAGCCTCCGAAATGCAGCATGTTGGAGAAGGCTTTCTTCTTCCGCGCTTCCTCCTCAGCCTTTTTCCGTGCCTCCTCTTCCTCTTTGCGAGCTCTTTCTTCCTGCCAGGGTCAGAAGTGGTCAGGAGCGAATGGAGGGAGACCTCACAGACTGGCTTGCGTGCAACACACAGCTCGTGCTCCTGGGTGCTCCGCATTCGGGCTTGTGCTACTCGAGACCAGCCTGACCCCCCTTTCCCCGGAGGGAAACTCACGGCCATGCGGGCTTGGCGCTCCTTCTCCCTCTCGCTGCGAATCCGCTGCTGCTCTGCCCTCTCCGCTCGCCGCTGTTCCTGCAGGAGGAGAGGATGTTGGCTTGGATGTCTCGGAGAATCCGCATCCTCTCTGTCCCCAGGGACACATCCCTCACCCCAAAAGCCCTGTGAGCCCCAAGGGCAGATCTGCTGCTCTCACGTCTCCCAAGGGAGCATGTGGACCAGTGACCGTGGGGGAAGGTGCATCTCCGTTAAGCACCACAGCAGCCAGGCCAGGGGTTTCCCAGGCACTGGGGTACAAAATCTGGCTCAAATCCCAGGCTCTGTCTTGCAGGGACATGGGATGTCTCAGGTCTTGCTGTCGGGACTGTGGGGAAAGGATGGCGGCTGTTTGCCCACTGGAGAGAGTGTGGCCATAGCGATAAAGGGGGAGGGCTGCAGACATACAATCCTGTCCTTGAGGGAGATGAGCTCCTCTTCCTCCTTCTTCCTGCTCTCAAAGTGGGCTTCGATAAGGGCCTGCAGTTCATTCAGGTCCTTCTCCATGCGCTTGCGGTGGATGTCCTGCACGGATACAAACAGCGGTGGTGGCTGCACTCCCTTGAGTGAAGCCCTCCAGGAGCTGCAGAGCTGCTGGCCGGTGTGGAGGAGTGATGCGAGGGAGCACGTCGCGGATGTTGACTTTGGGTGCACTACTCACGTCAAAATCCAGTCTCTCACCATCTGGGATTTTGGGAGGCACCAGATTTGGCATGAAGACCCTGCAATCAAAGGTGAGCAGAAGGACGGTGAGCCTACAGCAGGCACCTGCGACAGGACAGTGCCCTTTCATCCACACACTGATCTACCCAGCCCTCCTCTCTGAGCCTCACAGTCCCTGGGGATGCAGAGTGAGCACATTTTGCTTCTTGCTGAAGGTTGCCAGCTGGACAGCCTCAGAGGAAGACCTCTGGCATTCCCGGGAAGCACTCCAAGGCGCCCACATGGCCGGAATATCTCTGCAAGCTGCAGGCAACACGGCCATGACCCTTTGCCAGGCACCCTGAGGCTGGCAGCCACCCCTATGGTCTCCCAAAGGAGCACAGAGGAACTGTGTGCTCCAGTGTGACCTGGCACAGGGAGCTGGAAACCATCCTGTGATCCTCTGTGGGCTTGAGAGAGGGCAGGAGATGCTCAGAAGGGGCACATAAAGACACAACAGGATGAAGAAATTGCAGTTGAGGACAGACCTGCCTCCCAAACTGGAGCATCCCAGTGCTCCGTGAGGAACCACAGGTTCCTGGCAATGATTCACAGCCTCATACATTCAGGTAGGTGCTCCTGTCCCAGAGATGCTGGTACTTAGGCAAATGTGCCTCATGCCAGCCATGGCCAGGAGCACAGTGGAGAAGCAGGACCTTGGCTGTGCTGTGGACCACGTACGCCAGGCTGGGGTGCACACAGATTTTTACCGGCTGTAGGGCCACAGGGCAGCTGGGTTTTCCCCAGGGAGCAGGCAAAATGCTTCAAAACTGCCAGAAGTCCTTATTCTTGGGCTTCCCTTCATATTCCATGTTTATCTGCCTGTTTCTCTCCCTTTTTGTCTCTATGTCCCAGACCACACCCTGCTTTTGAGGCCTTTCTTGGTGTCCCCTGTCCTTTATGGATCATGATGCTAAGCCCATCACATGGAGCCTCTGCCCTGGCATAGCTCCTAGGTCAGACCTTGCACCGGAGAAAATGCATCGACACTTACTTGGGCTTTGGCTTCGATTCACCTGCAGATCCCCAGGAGCAGGAGACAAAGACAACGTTAGTGTCACAGAGGCATTTGCTTTCACACCTTGACCCAAACCCCACGACACTGAGCTGAGCTCAGTGCTCACTGCCCCAGGCTGCACTGCGGATCATACTCCAGCAAAGAGGCATGCAGTGAGGTGTCTGTCTGTCTGCCAAAACCCGAGACATACATCCATGCTCCTGGCTGAGCAGAAGGGCATTTGGCACCTCCTTACATAGGCAAAGGGACAGTTCCCCCCTCCCCTCCCAACGGAGGATGGATACTTCACCTTCTCCAGGCTCCTGCTCTCGGTCCCCCTCTCCACCTGTGGAAAACACGATGCTTTGGCTGCTGGAGGCCAGCCCTGCTGTGCACCATTCCCGTGGACACAGCAGGGGGGTTCAGCCAGGCTGTTCGCCTCTGCCCTGTGCTTATCCCCACTGCAAAACCTGGCTCCATCCCTCCAGGATGAATGGGGAGAGGCCAGGTCCCTCTTGGACATCCCTCACCCACAGACAGACCGGGAGAGCCCCAGGTCCTCTCCAGGAGGAGCCCAGATGAGCTTTGCAAGAGGTGAGGCTGGGAAAGCAGTAGTACCATCCTCTGCTTCTGTATTTTGGGTGAATTTCTTACCTGGGCAGCACAAAGCCATCCCTCCTGCAGGCGTCCTGCTGCCCCAGCCCTGGCAGAGGACGGAGCCAGGACAGCTCTGCCCCATTTACCACAGATTCTCTCTCTTCAGCAGCAAATGAATTCAACACTGAAAACCCCAGTGGGGCCAGTGTCCTGGGGGTCTGGGATCAGGACTGAAATGGCCAAAATTACTCCTCCTCCATTCCTGCTTTACCTTCTCCTGGTGCTTTCGTTTCATCTTCTTGTTCTGTTTCAAAAGCGACAGGGAGAACATGAGCATCCGTGGGTGAGGGCAGCCACATCCCCCCGGCGCAGAGAGGTCCCTGGAATCTGAGTCTGCCCCACCAGCTGTCACAGCATGGAGACACCCATCAGGCAACCCAATCTGCTCCGAAGAGTTCTCATGAAGCCCAGAGCTCTTTGGATGATAAAACACATCAGAACATGAGCCCAGCTCTGGAAATCCCCCCTCTAAGGCTACAGGGACTTGCCGGTTGAACAGGATTTACTCATTTTTTGGCATTATTGCAGAGTGCTGGATGCAAAGTGTTTGCTCAGCAACCAGCAGAAAACACTGTTATCCTCATGCTTGCAGGGCCAAGACACTCAGTAGGTCAGGAAAGGGCAGCTCAGTTTTGACACCTCCTTACGGGACACCACAGATACGGGAGGCAGCTGCCCCCTGTGCTGCTGGCCCGCTGTCACAGGCCGTGCCGGAGCATCTCCGACCTGGCTCGGCACCCAACTGAAGCAGAGCATGGCTCCAGCCAAGCCATGGGAGCTCGCTGGTGAAGCCACCACACACCTTCTGCCTTGGTTTCTTCGGTCTCCTCCTCGGCCTCTTCTACCTGTTCTTCCTGACCTGTGGAATAACGGGCAGCGTGACTCCGGCAGCCACTGGTCCCACTGGCTCCCTACAGACCCCAGTATGAGGACAACTGTGGTCTGGAGCCAGCTGAGAGAGAGACCTGGGGGAGACATAGCCATAGGAGAAAGAAGCAGTGGCTCAGAAAGTAAAGGGCTTCGCTCTAACCTTTACCCAAGGACTCCTTTCTGTGCTTGGGCAGGGCAAAAAAAAATATTTAAAAGATCTACAGCCACCTCCTGGTTTGTCCCTCATTCCCTCTCATGCTATCATGATACCCCAGGGTGGCGGGGAGTGATTTCTATTGATCTCCTCTAGCCAGTGAAGAACAAGACCAGCTGTCATTAGGGAATGCGCCTTCAGCACCTTCACGATCTTAATTATGACACTGTTGGAGCATTTTTCCACTGGAGGGAGCAGTATCCCCACAAGAGTCTTCCATTGGAGTCAGAGCGATGCTGGGGGCCACAGGTCCTGGGAAGACTTGTGGTCCCACAGCAAGAGAGAAGGGAAGAAAAAGAAGATAGTAAACCACGAGTGCATTTGGTCCATAAAAGTAAGAGAGAAGGCACAGACACAGGATTAGATACACACAGCACAGCATGGCAGGAAGGAGGGAGTGCAAGAAGCGGAAGAATGAAAGAATGAAAGAAAGCTATTTCCCAACCACGGAGAGGCAAAAGACACAACGACCCATGACATAGTCACAGCAGCAGTGGAGAGATGAAATAAAGAAAGGTGCAATAACTACCGTCTTCTTCCTCTATCCATTCTTCCTCTTCTGAGCCAGGGAGGAGGGAAAGGAATAAGTGTAGAGGTTAGTTGGACACTATAAAGCTGTGGAGTGTAGCTATGGCGTGCATGAGATGAGGACTCAAGCACTGCAGTGGTTTCCCCCTTGTGCCTCTCTTTGCTTTTAACACTCAGGACGTTTTGCTGTGCAGCAGCTCAGGGTGCCCTGAAGCAGCAAGAGGCTCAGCAAAACCCAGCTCCTGAACCCAGTCCCAAATGCCCAGCCCAGCTGTGCCACAGAGCAGCTGCATCATGGGGTTTGCTTCTTCCTAGAATCACAGAATTATAGAATCACCGAGGCTGGAAGGGACCCTTAAGGTCATTGTGTCCAACCATCAACCCAACACTGCCAAACCCACCACTAACCCATGTCCCTCAGCACCATGTGTACCCATCTTTTAAATACCTCCAGAGATGGCAACTCCACCAATTCCTTGGGCAGCCTGTTCCAATGCTTGATAACCCTTTCAGTGAAGAATTTTTTCTAATATCCAATTTAAAAGTCCCTGGCACAACTTAAGGCCATTTCCTCTCATCCTTTCACTTGTGACTTGGGAGCAGAGACCGACCCTCCTGCTCCTGGCTGCACACTACTCTCAGGCAGTTGCAGAGAGCGAGAAGGTCTCCCCTCAGCCTCCTTCTCTCCAGGCTGAACAACCCCACTTCCCTCGGCCGCTCCTCAGGAGACTTGTGCTCCAGACCCCTCCCCGGCTCCGGTGCCCTTCTCTGGACATGCTCCGGCACCTCAAGGTCTTTCTTCATCAGACTGAGGCAGCTGACAGTTTGAACATCGTTAATGTACATTCAGCTGAGGCTCCAGGTCCCATTGTGTTATTGGGTATTGTGTTATCATCTCTGCTGATGCCCAAGTCCAGCATTTCCACCCCTGTTTTGAGTCAAGGGATCATTCTGACAAAAGAGATCCCAAGAAAATTCAGCCTGATTTTGATCCTACTGACGTTCCAGATGGAAAAATCTGGAACATGGTCTCATCTGCCTTTTCTGGCCATGATTTGCCCGTTGCAGTCAAGGAGGTTACTGCCACAACCCACCCAAGCAAAACACTGAACCAACAGCACTTGGGTCTTGGTCCTTGCAACCGCTGGTGAAACACCTACCTTCTTCCACGTACTCCTCTTCACAGGGCACACGTGTGCACGGGAGAGAGGGAAGGGAAAGAAGACGCAGGTTATTGAAGTTGCTTTGATCATTTCTTAGATTCAGCCTCGAAGCAGCTGCAGATGCTCCACATCCTCTTACCTTCCTGCTCCCTGGAAAGCACAACACAAATTTGCAGAGTTACATTGGTCTGCTGCAACGGGGCACATGTGTCCATCAGTGAGGCCAAAGGGGAATTTGAAATTTCCTCAAAGCTGGCTCCTCTTTTCTGTAGAAATGGGCAATGACTGCTGGGCAGGTTGCTGTGTGGCGTGCTGTAAGGTGGCAGTGGGGGTGGGACAAGACCCAGGTCACCTTGCAGGCTGGGGAGGGCAGGAGCTGAAGCGCTCGACTGACACTTTGACAGTAGTCAGAGCACAACACCATTTTTCCAGGGACAATTGAGTGACCATGGCCTGCAGTCCTAGAAACAGGCATCTTACATCCCGCTTTTGCCCCAAAGTCCTTTCCTGACCTTGGGGGAGACGCACAGTCTGTCCTCAGGGGTCCCCAGCGGACAGCGGGCACAGGAGTCAGACTGATTGCCAAAACACGTGAGTCTGTTGCGGCATTTAAACATAAGAGAAGGATTCAGATCTACATTTTCTGCTAGTGGAGGAGAAGTAGAAGCTGTGTTTAGACTGATCCCTACAACCTCATAGCCTGGATATTGATCCCCTTCTCTCTGGGGTGCGGCTCATGGTCCAGCAGCCCTCACCAGGACTCAAATCTGGGCCTTGGGGAGTGATGCTCTGGACATCTGGTAGGACCCCAGCAGCACCAGACTGATGACACCAGCTTTTCCCAGCTCTGTCTCACTGATTTGGACTGGGGACTGTCCCTTGTATGTGCTGATACAGCTCCTAAGGCAGAAATCCCCACTGCTGGGGGTCTCGGCACGATCACAGCAGCGGAGGAGATGGACACAGGGTAGGGGAACCTCAAGGGCATTTCACGCTGGCTACTGGGGTGATGATTAGAGCCGGTGCCCCCTAAACAGCACCCCTAAGTGATGCTGTGACCCCGTGGGAAGGCTGGAATAAGAAGAAAAGGTATTTAAAACCACATCACTTACTGCTCATATTCTTCGACAACCTCTTCAGAATCCGACATGCCTGGTTATCTAGCAGAATTCAAGGCAGATTGGAAAAAGTGAGGGTTAGGAACTGAGATAAGGACAAGCACAGTCTGTACTCCAGCGCCCAAGGCACGGGTACGGAGATGCTGCGTCTCTCCAAAGCGCTCGGAGATTTGAGTTGTCCCCAGCCAGGCTGTGACAACGTTATCTGGGCAGAGATAAGGCTCCCCTCTCCCCTCCCCTCCCAGGATCACAGCTCGCCCCAAATAGGAGAGACAATATTAGACAGAGCCTCATGCAACACTGATAACTGCTGTCAGGAGCCATGTCCGGGACACGCAGCTCCCCTCCCCGCAGCTGTCTCAGGGTGCTGTGTTTGCTCAGGGCACGGGAAAATAACGCAATTACAACCTTCAACTTGTTTTGCTTCCTGACTGACTATTCTTAGCTCAGTTGGGATGTAGAAACTTGCAGGGACGTCCCGTTATCTCAGATTTACAGCCCTGCACAAGCCACAGCACAAGATCTCGGTGAGACCTCCCACCCCAGCCCTCCAAGTGCAGAGCGTGCTCCGGAACGGGGCGATCTGGGCTCAGCAGGAGCATCTCTCCTGGTCCTGGCCCTGAGAATAAGGTTAACTAAAACGAATAGTTCACAGCCTGATTTAGCAATAGCAATGACTCTGCAGAAACTGCTCATCTTCCCAGCACGCCCATCTCCCTCCCAGCCACGGCCAGGAGGACTTTAGTCATCGTCCCACCTCATCTATCTTCCACCCAATGCTCCACCACGAGGTCTGCACAGACCGGCCCCACGACCAGCCCCAACCCTGGGCATCCTGGAGCAGCCCTGAGCATCAGCCCAAGACCCTGCACAGTCTGTCCACCACTCACGTTCGTGCCAGATCTCAGCAAAGCTGAGATGCATCAGAAGAACTCAAGGCAGCTCTAGAAATAACTTCCATGTGCTAAACCACCTGTTCCCAGAGCAGCGCCGCTTCCCTTCTCCTCCTGCTGGGTGTCTGGGAACAACTGGTCCCAGCTACATCTGTTGGGCATTTATTACCCGGGATGGGTAGGACAGGCTTCAGGATTGCTTTTTCAAGATGCTGAATGCAGGACTGGAATCCACAAGCATGGGAGAGATGTGCTACAGGAGGGGTGCTGCTGCATACCTGTGGCTCCCGGGGGGGTTGTAAAATCTCACTTCTGAGCAATGACTCAGAAGGTACTTTTTGGAGACAAATTAAGTCAGAACTCAGCCCTGTCTGCCTTGGGCTCACCACCTGCTTCTGCCGTCGTCATTCCTTTCCCTCTGATGCATCTGGGGCTTGGCCCTAAGCACAGCACTCCAGCTCCACGTTGAATATCACTTCCTGAATATCCTGAATATCAAAAGCCTTACTTTTCCCCTGGGCTCAGCATGGTCTGCTACCCCCAGAGTGTGGCCAAATCGTTTATGTGGCCTCTGAGCACCCACTTCAAGTGGTCCTCTCACAACACGAGTGGAGATTCCCTGCTGACCATGACAGTGCAAACATGCATTTGTGAAAGCTTATTTCTATGTTTTGTTTCACCTCCTCTCTCATACATCACTAGATCCCACAGAGCATTTGATGAGGAACAGCAACAAAAGCAGGACTGTTATGTGAGTACGCAAGAAAAATTAACATTACACCAGAAAGTGGGTCTAGGAAATATTTATCCATCCTCTGCACAGAAACAGATAAATCTTTCCATCAAAGCTTTGAAATCTTGTTTTGAAATAATTAGAAGAACCCAGCAGACATGTTACAGAGCTAAAGAGGAAACTTTGCAGATATTATTGATTGAAAAAAACCCCAAACAACCATCATTTACTGTGGATTAAATACCCCAGATATCCATCCCACTCCTTAAAATCCCCTTCTCCATTAGCTCAGGGATGACTGGTCACACCTCCGGGTCTGAGTTAATCCTCCACAGTTCACAGTGTCTGCTTCCCTCCAGGATACCCAGACATGGAATCCGTATTTCCCAGCATTTGCCCCAGTGCGGGTCACATCGCTGCTCCCTTTCCGCTTGGCTGGGTCAGACCATGCACAGGAGCATCCCGGCTCTAACCCACCCCACGGCCAGTGAGCCAGGGCCAGGCTGGCCTGACTCCCCCACAGGCATCGCATCCCTCCTGTCCCTTCCAGAGACTCAGGGAATAAGGGTCTATGAAATCCCCCCGGCACCAAGGCAGCCAAAATCCTTCTCAGCCACCTTGGCACACATCAGGGTCGCTCAAAAGGCATTGGACAAGTTGCAAGCGCAAACCCCCTGGAGAGGGTCCTGATGCTTTACCCGTGGGAATGCCTTCATGGCGGAAAGACATCCCAGTGCAAGCAGCCGGGGAGGGTCGTTAACCCTGAGCCAAATCCCTTTTGGGTCTCCAACAACTGCCCTTCCAGAGAGCATCTTGTGCCACGAGCGGGCACCCCGCCGCCCCAGCCTTACCTCTGCCACGGGGCGCCGGTGGGATCCCAGGGAGCCGAGGGGAAGCCGGCGGGCGTCTGGGAAATGCTCTTTGGGGGCAGGAGGCTTTAAGGGGGCTCCAGCGCCCACCCCGGGGCGGGCAGTGCCGGGAGGAATGTGCCCGGCGCCCAGCGAGGAATGCAACACTTGTGAGCTGCTATTTCGGCAGCCGCGGCCCTGGCCCCCTCCACTGCTCCCCCTTCCCCCCCAGGAGCCCATATAAGCCCAAGCTATTGTGTGGCCTCAGAGATTTGCTATTTTAAACCCTCCGGACTGAGATACAAGAGTGCCCAAGGGGCTGACACAAGCCAGCCAGCTGTCACTTTGTAGGGCTGGGGACACTGATAAGGCAGCGCTGCCACGAGCGGAGGACAGGACCCTCCATTGCAGCCCCCGAGCTGGGCTCCCTCGGCTGCTGCTGTGATGAGAAGGGAAGAGAGAGAGAAGCTGAGAGACCTGGGTCTGTCCAGCCTGGAGAAGAGAGGGCTGAGGGGGGATCTCACCCCTGCTGAGCAATATCTACAGGGCGGGTGGCAAGAGGACGGGGCCAGACTCTTCTCAGCGGTGCCCAGCGGCGGGACAAGGGGCAATGGGCACCGACTGGAACACGGGAAATTCCATATTCACATGAGGACAAACTCCTCTGCTTTGAGGGTGGCAGAGCACCAGAACAGGCTGCCCAGAGATGCTGTGGAGTCTCCTCCTCTGGAGATATTCAAAACCCACCTGGATGCCATCCTGTCACACCTGCTGGAGGTGACCCTGCTTTGCTGCAGGTGTTGGACTGGATGATNACTGATAAGGCAGCGCTGCCACGAGCGGAGGACAGGACCCTCCATTGCAGCCCCCGAGCTGGGCTCCCTCGGCTGCTGCTGTGATGAGAAGGGAAGAGAGAGAGAAGCTGAGAGACCTGGGTCTGTCCAGCCTGGAGAAGAGAGGGCTGAGGGGGGATCTCACCCCTGCTGAGCAATATCTACAGGGCGGGTGGCAAGAGGACGGGGCCAGACTCTTCTCAGCGGTGCCCAGCGGCGGGACAAGGGGCAATGGGCACCGACTGGAACACGGGAAATTCCATATTCACATGAGGACAAACTCCTCTGCTTTGAGGGTGGCAGAGCACCAGAACAGGCTGCCCAGAGATGCTGTGGAGTCTCCTCCTCTGGAGATATTCAAAACCCCCCTGGATGCCATCCTGTCACACCTGCTGGAGGTGACCCTGCTTTGCTGCAGGTGTTGGACTGGATGATCTCCAGAGGTCACTTCCAACCCTCACCACTCTGCGATTCTGTGAAGAGTCTCAGGCTTTGTTTACTGCCCCCCCGGACACATTTATCTCGGGTTTTTTGCCTTTTTTCTCCTTGCCAGAAGAAGGGAAGTGAACCATTCCTAGTGTCAGCCCAGGAGTGGGTGACCGGGAGTGTCTTAGAAAGAGCAAATTTTATTTGGAAAAAAAAAAAAGAAAAAAGAAGGCACAGAGAAACCCAAGTCCTTGCCCAACAAGCAAGATCAGATCCAGGGGCAGCAGTAGCATCCCACACCAAATTTGGACACCACAGTAGTTGCTCAACGCACAGCCCTAGCCCATTGGATGGCCCCGGCACAAGGATTTGAGCGTCGTTTTATGGGCTGCCCGTGGTACCCTAAAGCTGGCCCCAAGAGAGCACCCCGCTTCCCTGCTTCCAGGCTCAGCAGCCTGGGGACTGCAGGACCATGGGTCTGCACAACCATGGATGAAGGGCTCAGGAGGAAAGGTGCAAATGGGGTTAGCAGCAGGGGCCCAGCACAGGCGACCCCAAAAATAGGGTCGTAGCCAGCCCACCCTTCTTGTATCCCTAAGTGAAAGGGGTCACTGCTTGTCAGTGGCAGGGAATGGTAAGGGCAGGGTGGAGAAGACCAAGTCTCTGGCTGTGGCTCAGCTGCATGCTGGAGGGAAGTGCCAGGGCCATCAGGTCCACCCTTCTTCCATGAGACATCTCCAAGCTACACCAGCACACATCTGACTTTGCAAACACTGTTTGCCTTTGGTTGGGTCCCTCCAGCAGTGACAGCCTGGGAGGGGAGGTGACACCTGCCTGCCGCACCTCACCCCACACAAGCCAGGCAGCAGGGATGGACATGGTCCATGGGCGTGCAGCTGAAATTCCCTTGGCCAGGTGGCTTCTTGCTCCACTGACATCATCCAGCTGCAAGAGACGTACAGGTTGATCCCCTTTGCAAGCGCAGTTATGGGGCCCAGGCAGAGGTTAGGAGCAAAACACCAAAATGTTGTGGGGAAACGAAGCAAGAGTCTGCCTTCAGCATTTGCAAGGAGCCTCCAGGCCTGGGCACTTCCGGACAGGCAACAAGTGAGGACTGGGGGTGCAGGGATAGTCTTCCAGCCTTCTGCCTTCCCATCCCACAAGCAGAGGTGACCTGGAACCCACACGTGGCGTGGGGCACTCTCGTGGCAGTGGGCTGCTGGGTGGTTGGGTAGGGCTGGGCTTTGATCTTCAGAGCAAAACAGTTTTTCCCAGATCATCTGATATTATTACAACCGATATTATTACAACTGGAAAAGAAAGTGAGAAAGAGTGAGGCCAGGCCTGAGGCTGCAGCCCTCCCAAAAGGCAGTTACTTTAACCAGGACCATACTTGTCCCAACCAGGGGACGGGGCAGGCAGGCATCCCCTAAATCCCACCACATGCCACTTCCCTTCTTCTCCCCGACCAGACTCCTTCTCACCCTTACAGCTGCCTCCAGGTGTCCCTTGCTGCTGAGTCCCCCAAGACATGGGGTCCTGGATGCCCCACTGGGCCCTTTTCCCCCCATAGCCTGGTTCTCCCCTGCCCGCCCTGTCAGTGATGCACCAGAGATTGGTCCCAGCTCTGCCCCTAGCTCAGAGGATGCACCAGTTTGCAGAGCAGCTCCATGTCTACCTTGGTGTCTCCAGGGGTGCCTCCAGGCTGCTTTACCCAGACATCACGGTTTGTCAGGCTGTTTATTTTCCTGATGTCCTGCAAACGGGAGAGTCGTAAGTGGCAGAAGATTTTCCCCATGCATCACATGCAGCGTTGCCTTGCTCTGGCTTTAACCAAACCTTGAAGCATGCATGCTCCAGGTAAAACTAGCTGGCTTTGAGATCCTGCGCCTGGTAGACCCTCATAACCAAGTGCAGCTCCAGCCGCTGGAGATGGAGGGCAGCAGGCATTGTCGTAGGAGAACCATAAAGGAGCTGCAGGCTTTACCCAGGAGTGACCCCGGGAGCAAACTGTTTCCTGGCAGACACAGAACCGGCAGAGCCTCCCGGTACAGACAGGTTTGGGCAGTGCTAATCTCCGCAGCTCCACGCTGGGGGTGCCTGGGCTTGTCTGCCCGGGCTGCCAGGCTGGGCTGGATCTGCCCCTCCTGGTCCTGTACCCAGGTGGCTGCAGGAGACTCTGCTATGGGCAGTGGGAAAACACCTCATTGCTGCAAAAAGTGATGCCTCCCCGGGTCTTGCTGAACCTCTCCTTTCCAAGTAGAGCCCACAAGCCTGATGCCAAAGGGTCTCCTGTCCGTCTCCCTCACATCCATGCGCCTGGAGCAGCGCCGGTGGTGAAGTGCTGACCTCTGAGTCCCCTTAGCTGGGTACTTTGCCCCACAGCTACAAGACACGCTACTTTTGGAGGCTGGGATACACGCAGGGATGCACATCACTCCAGACTCCAGCAGGACCTCTCAGTGCACACAGTCCTCCATGCCCTGCAGAGCCTGGTGCCGAAGCGCTGAGCGTACAGTGCATCTCTCAGTGGCCTCCAGGTCAGAGCTAGTCCTCCAGACACTGGTAGAGATGGCATCAGGCTGGGGTCATCTCTATCACTGGTGGCACGGTCAGGTCCCCCTGCATGTCCCCTGGGACATGCATCCAGCTGTTTCCTGCTCCCTCCTCACCCTACCAAGGGCTGGGAGCAGCACTTTGGGCTCAATATCAGGGCACAGCAATGAGTAGAGCCCCAACATCTCGCCATGGTGGCCCTGCAGCACCCAAACCTCCGACCCTGGTTAAGTTTCTCTCAAGCTTGGCTTGGTTCAGCCAAGGGTCCATCAACCGTTCAAGCCCCACCACCCCAGATGCAGGAACATGTCCCACCAGGCTGCCCGGTCTCACGGCTCTAGCCCAAGGTGTTGGCACAAGCAGGTACCTTGCTCTTTTCCTCCTTGGCAGGCTCCTGAGCTCGGCTGATCCACAGATTAATGCGGGATGTCACTGATCCTGGGATCTTCAAGTTGTCCTGTGGCACAGAGAGGGACACCAGGGTTACAGCACCAGCTCCCCCACTGCACAAATGTAACCTGGGACAGTCCCCAGGGCATGGAGAGACTGAGAAAACCTGCAGCAGGCAGAGACCAGCCTACACCTTGGCCCCACCCCGGGTCCTCAAATACCAGCACATCGGCACGAACCCACACACCGCCAGAGCACAGTTTCGGTGGCGACTGGTGCCCAAACCCAGCCTTGCCTGTCACTGCTCAACAAGCACCAGGCTCCCACAAAACTGCATCCAGGTGGCAACCTGCTGGGTTGCGCGTTGGTATCCAAAGAGGCGAAGATTTGTCCAAAAAGCTGGTGCCTGCCCCAGCGCAGGACCCCTCCGGAGGCCCAAGCCCGCTCCTGCCCTTACCTTCCTGACAGCCAGCGGCTCAGCCTTGCTGGGAGCGCTTGCCTCGAAGAAGTTGCGCTTGCTGGCCACCCCCTCCGAGGACAGCAAGACGCTCTTCTGAAGAGTCAGGGTTGACTTCACCACCTCTGAGCGCTGGGAGGAGAGAAGGGCATCAGCAGGAGCCACGTTGCACCCCAAGTGGTAAAAAGCAAAGTCCTGCTTCTGGCTCACCTCCTGAGCCCACTGGGGTCTGCTCCCTCCCTGCCCATCACCACTTCATGGGCTTGCCCCGCTGCTCCCCCCAGCAGGACTGTGCAGCATCTCCATCATCATCTCCAACGGATATCCCCCCTCTGAGGCCAGTCCCTTTTTTCTGCCTGGGACCATCTTCTTCAACCCCATTAGCGCTGGTTGTTCAGTGCAGCTCAGTCTCCCTCTCCCTTCCCTGTCGAGCTCCAGACCACCTCTCTCCCTCTCCCCACACATCCCTCCCACGCCAGCCCCGCAATGCCAAGGGTCTTCAGTACCTGCACGGCTGAGTTGTACTTTTCCAGCTTCTCCCCAATGGTGGTGCTGCTACCTGGGATCCTCAGGCTTGCGCTGGTGAAGAAAAAGAGAGAGAGTTGAACACAGCCCTCTCAGGATCTCTTGTGTCTCAACCCATGGTTCCTGGGGCCTCCACTTGGCAGGAGAAGACCCTGTCCAACCCAGGCACTCCTCCTGCATCTGTCTGCCAAGTGAACTGAGGTGGCTCATTCCCTGCTGGTGACGGAGATGTCTGGATCTCCCCACCTTATGAGGGCCACGCTGTACGTTGAAAAATAGCTCAGAGCTCCTCAGTTTACCCTGTCAGGGTAAACTTCCAGGTCTGAATGGCATCTTCACTAGTGTCAGTACGAGTTTCCCATGTATAGGCACAAGCCCAAGGTGCCTGTAAAGCCCCACTCCCCTGCCCTCCATTCAGAGGTGGGAAAGAGCATCCTATTGACCCCCTGTGCTCAGACCTGAGCCCCTGGTTCCTCAGGAGTTTTTCAGCCACCTGCCCAAGCCTTGCCATGCACATGTGGAGGATCACTTGATCTGGCCACAAAAGCTAGACCAGGTTGTTCCTGGACCTGTATAGCAGGTTTTGATACCCTCAAGGATGGGTCCCTGTTGTGGTGCTGCACCGTTCAACACTTAACCACTCCTGCACAGACACAAGCACCGACAGGACACTACATCAACATCAGGGGCTAGCTGGGGGTGTCTTGTACAGATGCAGCTCTATGTTGTATATTGTCCTGTCCTCTGCTAAGCATCACTGAGGGGTCAGACAGGCACTGCAGGGACCAATGTTCAGCAGACCAGGGCACTCACTAACTGGTACCAGGTCCCATCATCTCCTCCTCCTCCCTTGGAAAACAAAGGATGGCAATTCCTACCCAGCAAGACCAAAGTAACATGAAGAGAGGTGCTGACCTCCTTGTGAGAGGGCTTTGGTTTTCCTCCTTCTCTTTTCTTGAGATCACCTGGAAGACACAAGGAGAGGAGATACTGGAGATATTTTTGGTTATCAAAGATAAACACGGGAGAAACTCTCTCAGACTGTTCTCCCCTATATTCAGGCAAGCTCCATTTTGACCCACACCAGAGCTTATCTCACATCTCAAAGCTCTCCAGACTAAAGACACCTCGTAGTGCTAACAGTTTTATTCCCAGTAAAGCACCATGAAAGCCAGTTAAGCGTAGCCAGTCGGCCCTGATTCACAGCAGGGAGGATCTCAACAGCTCTTTGGTTTTCCCAGCCTCTCCTTTATTCCAGAGATCTTTCTGAGGGAGGTAGAATTGAAGATATTCTCAGGCATGTAACAAGGGACGAGCAGGAGGGTGGATTTTATTTTTATCCTGTGCTTTCAGAGATTAGAAATGTCAGAGGATGGACGGTCATTCCTGTGACTCAGGAAAATCTGAGAACAATGAGCTCCCCGTTTTCTTAGCATTTCTCACAAGTTTCCATGGCACCACCAAGCGTATGGGCATGTTCATCACCACAGGCCTTCAGTCAGACATGGAAAAGGAAAATGGAGGAAAGACTGAAGCAGAACTGTAACGCCCAGATCAAGGGTAGATTCTGAACACACTTTTGGGAACAGGCTCTGTCAACATAATGTGGTGACCAATGCAACCCTTCCTGCCCACCATCCTCCACTGCCTAAATGGGGGTATTTCTCCAGCTTGCTTTAGCTCTTACCCGAAAGGAGACAGTCCTTGGGCTGGTTCGTCTGATGGAGCTGCTGTAGGTGACATGAGTTGGAGAAGCATCTGACTTTTCTGCAGGTTCATCTTGGGTGGGAGACAGCTGTATTACCTCCTTGGAGGGATGCCTGGATGGCTGCTGAGGAAAAAGCAGACATCTGATGCACCCTGCAGAGTCTGCAGAGAAGGTTGAGGCACAGGGAGCAGAGCAGCCAGGGTGGGAATCAGTTTGGAGACAGGAGTTTGAGATTGAAATCCTCCAAACGTTGGCTGTCTTACTTGGAAACACAAAGCCCGAAACACTTCTTCAGTGAAACTGTGATGGCAATCACAGGGGCTTGTAGGAGAAGGTGATCGCAATAGTACATGCAAGGGAGGGAAAGGAGGTGGTAGGACCCTGTCCACCACCCTGTGGTTTGCTGCTCTCAGAAAAACCTTCCCCAAAAGCCTGCAGGTCCCATTTCCTCCCGGTACTTTTGAGCTCTCCCTCTCTCTGTTGTCCTCCCAGTACCCAGGACCTCGCACTGCAAGGATTGGTGCCTTGTCCATTCCTGCTCACCTGCTGGTCCAGAGATGAGGTCACCACCGAGGCTGTCTTCTCCTCCATCCTGCAGCTTCCCTGTCTGGTCAGGATCTTCACTTCGCGGAGCCGGCAGCCCCCCAGCTCTGGCGATGCCCGCTGCTGCGGCTCTCCCGCCTCCTTCCCCGGCTCCCCCTGGGGCGTCACCACACCTTGTCCCTCTTTGTCCTGGAGCCGTCCCCTCACCACCACCTTCCTCTCCGAGGCTGTCTGCGTGTGCTGGTCTCCTGGTGGGTTCCCTCTGCCTTTGGCCGCATCCTGACCCTGCTCTCCAGCCTGGATGCTCTCCTGCCCTGCACGAGGCTGCGTCCCTGCCTCTGTGCGGCTCACTTCCACACTTGGCTCCTTCTGCTCCTTCTCCTGCCTCAGCTTTTCAGAGATGGACGTCGAGGACCTTGTCCGCCTCCTTTCTTGCATCTTCAGCACCTCTGAGAGCTTACGCTCTTCCCCATCCTCTGGAGACGCTGGCTTCACCAGTGATTGAGGTCTAGAGACAGAGAAAAAAGGGGGGGCAAACCTCAGCACCCTGGGGCCAGAGGGCTGGATTTTATGCTGCGGGTGAGGTTAACCCAGGGGAAAGGCTCCATGTGGGGTGTAAATGTCCCACCAACATCCTGGAGTCATCATTGCAGACCAGGACTTGCAGCCACACTCATCCCTGTCACCCCAGCTAGGCTCTCCGAGGACAAGTTTGGATTAAAAGTCTTTTTTTTCCTTTTTGTGGCAGAGATTGAGCATTTCTGCAGCCTCATGCCAGGACACCAGCAAGTGCCAAGTCCTGTGCCAAGGAGTTGTGGGCTCAGAGCAGCGTGCTGGATCTGCTGCTGCATGACACATGTGTCTGTGGCTCTTCACTGGACTGGGAAAAAATACTGCCATATTTAAGTTTAAAGTGTTGGTTGCAAGTCAGCCTGCTGTGTCAGGGTCCAACCACAGGCCTCGCACATTCTGCGAAACAGTCATTTCCCTTCCTTCCCACAGGCACATCGGAACATCGGCACCAGATTTGGGAAGACGCAGATAGGACATTTGCCCAGGGCGACATAGACTGCCTCTACACAATCTCCAGGGCTTGGAACGGAGATAGGATGCTGTTTGCCCTCCTCCTGAATTGCAGTCACCACATGACCAGCCTGTGCTAGCACCAAGGAAGGGGGACTTGTCCTGTTGTCCTGACCCAAACCACGACACCTAGCTACCTTGCTCATATGAGTCATGTCCAGCCCCTATTCAGCCTGTATCCAGCCCAAGCATCCTAACTTCATCCCATCTGAAACAGAGAAACATCTCCAGAGCATGAGTCTCACTGTTAACAAAACCTGCCTAAATATTGGACCAACTTAGGATCAACTAAGAGAGTGGTCAGGTCGTGTAAGGGCAGCCAGATCTCAGGGCACCTCCAAACCCCAGCTCCCCGCAGCAAGGAACTTTGGGAGCACCACTGGAAAGCCCTTTGGTCACCTCCCCACTTCAGCAAGGGTCATACAACACTGCAAGTTTCAGAGGAGGAGGAGGACAGCCAGCCATGCTGAGCTCACCTGCCCTGCAGAGGTGGGTGACTGTCTGCTCTTACCTGCTCAAAATCCCACCGGCACCCACCTGAGCTCAACCTGGGCATCAACCAGCTCCTTGTGCCATGGGACATGTTGAGGCCTGTGGTTGAGCCCACCAGAGATAGACCCCTCTTCTTGCACTCCTCCTGTGAAGCCTGTCCTTCTGCCCCAAGGCCCGTTGGCCTCCTGCTCCTCCCACAGCTCAGTCCACTCGCATCCAGAAGAGATTCCCACCAACTGCCACAGCTTTGGCCCAGGGTTGAGAAAAATAAGGAGTAAGCTGTGAACCATCGGCATCATGAGTAAGACTGATGCTAGCAGGACCCCCCCACACCTGCTGGAAGCTGGACTGGTGTCTTTCACAGGGCTAGGTGGTTCTTCATCCATCGACGAGGAGGACAGCAGGCTCCGGTGTCTTCGCCGGCGCTCCCTTTGCTGCTCTTCTTCATCCTCAAGGGTCCTCTGCCTGGCCAGGCTGTTTGGGATGAAACATAAGGATGTGGTGAGACTGTGTCCTGCACGAGGAGCTTGCAGCCCTGGTGCCAGACAAGAAAAGAGACTGAGACACCCTTGGGCAAGGGCTGAGGGGCTGGTGGAGGTTGCCTTCCCCAACTGATGCACGGGGCTGGAGGAGAGGGACGCCAACGTGAGCCAGGTGTTGCAAAGCGCTCTCGCTCCACCCAGCTGATGCCGACATTTCCCAACATAAGCACTTGACTATACAACTCCTAATTTCTTCTGTTGGAGGAAACACTCATTTAAAAGGAATCCCTACATTAGGCAAACCTTCCTGGGCAAGGATATTTAACCTGTAACTCATCAAGTCCAGGACCCTAGAGCCACCACATAGATCCCAACCACATAAACTGGAAGGGTAACCACTAGCAGCAGAAGATTTTAACCCCAACGCAGACTGTGGCAATGGCATTTTAATTTTTATTGAGCAAAAAGCCTCAGATGCAAAAGCATCAGAGTTGGAAGGCAACTGCTGACAGGCTCAGCCTGGAAACAGGGACGGCAGGAGCTCCTCTTACTCCCTGCATGTGGCTGGGAGTGGGAATGGTGTATAATCACAGATTCTATCAAAAAGACCAAAAAAACAAAGAAAAAAAGAGTTTAAAGATTTTATTTTGCACAGGCCAAATGTATAAATTTTTTTGGATAAAATGGCACCCTGAATAGAAAGTTGTTTGGAAAACACCAGCTTTCCCTTCCTTTTTCTGTGCAAAACCTGCCCACCCTCTCCGCCGGTGTATGATCTGTGTTGGAAAATATTTTTATTGGCTGGATTGAGCTTTTCACCACAGTGTTCATTTACCAGCAGCGGTCGTCCTCCATCAGCTGCAAACACATGCTCCGAGCGGAGCTCCCAGCACCCCCAGCAGAGAGCCCTCCCTGCACAGGATCCGTCCTGTCACAGCATCCCAGCTCCGTGGCTGGCACGCCAGTTTCCTCCGGGCTCAGCGTTTACTCTGAGTTTGACTTTTAAGGACGTGAAAGTCAGAGCAGGTCCGGGCCTGCGGTCTCGCTAACGCCGTTGCGGACACGGTGACTCGCAGCGTGGTTTACGAGTTACTGTGTAATGAAAGCTGGGTCATAAATTAAACCACATTACCCCCCGCAACTATTTGCGGCTTCTGTTCTTCCTGGTGAAGGCAGGCGGGGGAGCGCGACAGGGTCAGCGGAGCAGAACGGAGAGCAAAGGGGGGGACGGGTCCTGGCCGAGAGCCCTGGGGACAGGGCAAGGCCAGGGGGTGTGCTGCTTTCCCTCCCGCTGCCCCCATCCCCATCACTCCTTGCACCCCCCGAGCAGCCTTCGCACCCAACAGCAATCCGACCCACTGCTGGGGGGCTCCAGGTGGTCCCCGGTGCCACGCGTGGCATCGGGCGAGACGGATGGAGAAGGCTGGAACCTGTCCCAGGGAGCCCATGAGCATTACCAGCTGGCTCCCACCCCACCGGGGGGACACCTCTCCGTGCAGCTCCTTGTGGCTGTGCTCAGCCACCACCGTGGGCCTGACCTTGTGAATATTTGTGCCCAGCTTAGCTGCACCGGGAGGGCGGCACGGCTGTATTTGCACGGCACGGCATGACTTCCCGCTGCTGCAATCACTGCGCACACAAATTCCCACCCGGCAAAGTTAGCACGTGCGTGGGGATGTACACACACAGGTCTGCTAATCACTCTTGTCCCTCAAGCAGTGACAGCGCCGAGCGCCAGTGCTGGGTTAAACCCACGTGAGAGCCAGTTACTGCTTTGTTTTTGCACACACAGGCTCCCTCAAAATGAAAATGAGATTTTCCTGCCTTGCATTTCCTTGGCTACTGCAGAGGCAGCGCTTAACCTGGCATTATTAACATGCAGCTTCTCGTTATTTGTAATTAAGTAATCCACCCATTAGGCTATGGGTCCACTCTGCCAATCTTTCCCTCCTCTTTTCAGAAAGGGATTTATTTTTCATCGTCTTGCCTTTTTTAACCTCAAAGAGATTAATAAAAAAAGATCGGCAAGTCTCTCCTCTCCTGCCCTGTTAATCATTAGTGCTGAGATATCTGACATTTTTGCTGTTTCAGTGAATGCTGTCTCATCTAATGAGAGAGGAGAAACTGCCTTCCTGGGTTGTGAAACAACCTGGGTGCAGGACCCCGCTGGGCTTGCGTTGGGGCAGGTCTGTGTCTCAGAAGAGGCGGATCAGGATGGGGCTGGGATCCCCTCCGGATCCGTCCCGTCCATGACGGAGGCAGGGTGTGAGCCGGCAGCCTCTGAGCGACGGGGTCTCTCTTCGTTCCCATTTCTGGGCTGGCCGCGGTGGGTGTCCCACTCCAGGTACTGAGGTTTGCAGTTGAGTCTCAGAGCCATCACATCCACTCAAACTAGGACCTCTGCTCCGTTTTGGGGGGGAGCGCGGCTGCGTTTGAGTCGCCGAGGTCAGCAGTGTTTGCCCCGGGGTCTGCAGGAGGGCTGGAGCCATCCCCACATCACCCAGGCTTCGTGTAAGCCCTGGCTCACCCCGCAATGCCCAGGAACCTCGCCTGCCCTGCCTCCCCTCGGAGCCAACGTCACTTTTTAGGAAAGACCGAGCAGAGTGGCCGATGCCGCGGGGCTGCGGGGATCCTTCAGCAAGTGCCGATGAATCAGGGCTTGCTCAGTGCCGGATGGGCAGAGCTGCAGCCTCCGCACGGCAGAGCCGGGACACGCACGCAGGAGCTGTACGGATACGGGGCGAGTGAAAAAAACCCCCACAGCGGGCTGTGGGGCAATTCGGGAGGCACAGCCCAGCCAGACAGACCCTACCCCAAAGAAAGGAAAACCAGACCAAAAAATAGACCCAACATGGGGCAGGGATGCGTTTCCAGAGCCGTTTCCTATGCAGTGCTCAGCTTCCCCGGGCAGCAGAAAGGAATCTGCCCCTAATCTTGCCCACCCACGAGAAACTCCAGCAGTGCCAAGCACCCGCCAGGGTTGGCACCATCTCTGCAAGTGACAACCCCCAAGGTGGCTGCTCCCTCTTCCCATCCTCCCCAGAGCCCCTTGGCTGAGGCTCACTGTGACCCTCACCCCCTTCCCTCCCGCTGGTGGAAAGGGTTAAGCATTAAACCACAGCACCTACCTGGAGAGATCAGACCAGTTCCTTCTGCTAGAAGACATTCCTGCTTTCCAGAAGTTTCAGGGAGCCCCCAAAATTTACACAGGCATCAAGGCCAAGGTGCTGCCGGACCTTCGGGAAGCTGCGGCGCCCGGAGACTCTGCTTCCCGAGGAGGGAGGAACTCCCTGCAAGGTTATTTCCCTGTGCACCTTTACCCTGCCTGCAACCCGTTTACCACCACACTGCATCACATGGTTTCTTATCTACCTTGACAGAGGCAAGGCTGTAATTTTTCTACTAGCGGCGCCGTGCAAAAGACGCCCTGCCCAGGAGTGCCACGCAAAAGCAAATCACTCCTCGCTGCCTGCTGTGCCAGGGTTCGAGCGGAGACCCGCGCTCCGGGCTCGATCTCATCCAGGTCTCCCAGGGTTTCGGAGACAACTCCCTGTGGAGAACCTGTTTTACCAGCCGCTCTCCACCAGTCAACAACTCCAAAACAGCGGTGGAGGAGGTGAATTACCTTGGGCTGAGTGGGAGGAGGCTGGCTCCCAGGGATCCAAAACAGTCATTAAAACACCTCCGTCTGGGTGCAGTCCAGCCCTTTCCAAAGAGCATGGGAGGAGGGTGCCCTCCTCCTTTCAGCCTTTTCTGGACGTCTCGGATTGAGCCGTCACGGCCTCCCCATCAATGTGAGCTTTGCTGCAGTAGAGAGCACTCACGAAGTCTCAGAGGAAGAGGCTGAAGGATGGGGCGGGGGGGGGGGCCAATTTTTGGGTGCTGAAGCCCCGTGCCAGAGGAGGACTTTGTGCCCAGGCTCGTCTCATGCCTGGACCCGGTTCACCAAACCTATCACCCTCCCTGGGCTGGTCCCAAGATCCCGTCCCCCCACGCTAACGCAGGGCAATGCTCTCCTTCAAAGGGTGGGTGTGAAGGCAATGGGGGGGCTGTCTCATGGGAGTGACGGGGGCACCCGGACACAGCAGAGCCAGGACGAAGCCTGGTTTTCACCAGGGGCCAGCCCTGGCACACAACATGGCCAGGATCCTGGTGCTCCCACTGCAGGGGACAGCTATGGCGGCAGATGCCGATGGGAAAAGTCATCTGGGACCCCTTGAGTACAAATGTGGTCTGTGATCCTGGTGAGATCCACCCCTTCGCCAGCCTGAGGGACTGGTTATAAGGCTGGGCTTGCCACGCATGCCTCCAGCCCACAGGGGTGTGTCCGGGACCTGAGCAGCCAAAGGAACTATTTTAATCAAAGGTTCCTGATTAAAATCCCATTTCTAAAAGATAGCCCCATGAAATGAGCCACCCGCTCAGAGCAGGGCTTGTTCTCTGTTTTTCTTTCTTCTTGCAGTAACCCGTTGTCTTTCAAGTGTTTTCATACAAACAGAAAATTCAGCAAGTTGTGGCATAAAGAAAAAAAAAAAATTACTTAAATAACCTTGCAAGCGTCCTGCTAATTGCTGACAAACTATATATAGCAGTTCGGCATCAGCAAGCTCCTATAAAGCAATAAACCTTTCTGAGTAATGCACAGCGAGCACTTTGCTTGCAAAACTCGTTGCCAAAGGATATCACTGAAGCATAGGACTTAACAGGATTTTAAAAAGGATTAGACTGAACGTAGTGAAAGAACACCCCCAGCTAGCATCTACACGGCAAAGGAATATAAAACCTCACAGTTTGTGATTCTGGTTATTATTAAGATGAAGAAATTCTAGACAGGCGTTTAACGGCTGGAGATTAGGCAGAGGACGAGCCTCGATGACACTCGCCCCTCACACTCTCCTAGTCTTTATTTTCAGACACCTTTTGAGCTGGACGTTGTTTCGTCTTTATTTAAGGCCCCTCAGTGGGTCTCTCCACTGTGGTTTTGCCCAGCGAACATCCTTCAGCAAGGAGTTCCCCAGGTCTATTCCCCGCTGCTGGAAAAGCTCCCTCCTCTCCTTTAATGTGGGTGAGGTCCTGCGGAGCTGTTTGGCCACACAAAGCATTGATCTCTCGTGGCTTGAGATTTTTGCTGCCGTGGAGCGTTTAGCTCATGTTTTCCCTGGTGTTCCTTGTGTTGTTGCATGTCCACCATAATCCCAAGTTATCACTCCCAAGTAGCCAGCGGCCAACCCAGAGCCCATCATCTTATATATGAAGTCATGTTGGCTTTTTCCTTCTGTCTGTCGCCTTATACTCCCCCAAACACGCCCTGCAGTTTTATCCCCAAACCCCAAAGTCCTGCAAAATCCTCCTGAACGTCTGCATCACCAGCCTCCACCTCTGCTAGGCCGAATAGGCAAGAATTATCAACAGTTTGTTATCTCACGATCATTTCCTATCTGCTAATTGACTGTTTACCTCTGCTTGGACTTTCCCTCTTAGCCGTGGCTGACCTAAAGGTCTTTGCTTCTGGAAGTCCATGAAAACTCTTATCTACCAGATTTCCCTTATCCACAAGCTCATCGATGCCTTCAGCGAACA
This sequence comes from Chionis minor, assembly GCA_013398295.1. Taxonomy (NCBI): domain Eukaryota; kingdom Metazoa; phylum Chordata; class Aves; order Charadriiformes; family Chionidae; genus Chionis; species Chionis minor. The sequence goes on along the minus strand of VZSF01001609.1, from coordinate 205,078 downwards.
CGTCACTTGGTGAGACTGGACTTTTTACAAAAGCTGTTTTGGCCACTGTGAGGTCATCACCGAAGCCCAGACCAAACCACAGGTCCACAAAGCTGAAGGTGATGGAATTAGGCAGGGACCTGGGTCCACGTAGGGAAGAGACACTTAGGGCAACCGGTCTGACGTTTATCCAGATCTGCTCTAGGCACCAGGCTGTCGCGGCTGTTCTCCCAGGTCTACAACCAGGAGAGGAAAGCTGTGTGTTCTTGGCCAGGGGAGCTGTGCCACAGGACTCTGCTGCGGGCAGGAAAGGCTCTAGCGTAAAACTCCACTTCTCCTCAGGTACCCGCTTTGCCTGGGGTGGCTTTCCAGCTGCTTCGCAGGAACGCTCTGCCAGCAGACCTGCGTCTGCCTGAGGAGCTCAGGGAGGCCAGACCTTCACCTGATGCAGATCAGCAGAAGACACCCATCTCTACCCACTAAGGAGCTAGACCAGTATCAGCAGGGCTTTTTTTTTTTTTTTCCCTTGGGAACATTGTCCTGTGTCTCATCCCTATGCCGAGCCTGTTTCTTTGGCTACAGGGCAGTGGAGAGCTTCCAGTTTCCACAACTGTGCTGCAATTAGGGCATTCCTCAACCTCGCCCCGGGGCCCAGCGGTGAACCCTCCACCTCCGCCCTTTCTGCCCATGCCAGTCCCCCAGCATCGGCCAGGGCTCCGCTCCTCCCTTGGCTCCACAGGCTCATCCTGCCACGCTGCTGGTGGTGGAACGGCATCAGCAACGTTGTCTGCCCAGGCTTCCCCACTCGACGGCCGGGAAAAAGGGGTTTTCGCCCTTGCTCAGCCACCACCCCATCGCTGCAGCCGTGCAACAGCTCCCAAAGGTCCCCCCAGCAAATGTTTTATAAGGCTCCGCTCCCTCCCACTCACGGAGGTCTCCCTGCTTCCCCGCGCTGGTGCTCTGCAGACACTGGGATGGTCCAGGGGTGTCCTTCCCCAGCTACAGTTCCTTCAGCTTTTGGGAAGATGTGTGCGATGCACTAGAAACTGATAGTACAGAGAGACCTCTGCTGCGCGAAGGCAGCCGGAAAAGTGTCTGAGATTGGTGTGTGTTTGCTTAGAAACAGAACAAAACCCAACTGCAGACTTTTCTGTTTCCTGTAGGAAAGGAATAACCATTGTCCCTTGCACATAGGGACAATGGGCTTTTTTTTTCACACAGAGGGCTTTTTTTTTCATTTAAAATTTAACTTTTTTTTTTAAAAAATAAGCACTTCAGACAAATCTTCAATCAGAAATGCCACCATGGTGCACCACAGGTACTACAGCATCCGTCAGGTTCCCACTCTCCTCTGCAGGTTGGGCTCCTCAGTAGATGCCGTCTCCTGTGAAGCCCCAAGTCTAACGATGAAGAACCACGGACATTCCCCAAAAGTGGTGTTGGTGGAAACTTTTCAGGTCACGGATAGAGTAAGTGTGACTCGTTGCCGGCAGCTGTATGGCAGACTGCATCCCACATAGCTCGTGAAATTAGTTGCAATTAATGAGAAATCCCCTCTAATGTGAGCAGTGAGTGAGAGGGCAGAGGCCACGGCAAGGGAAGATGGGCAAGATGGAGGTACCCCACTCACACCAAGTGCCGTACCCCAACCCGGCCCCATTCCTCCCCAGGGCTGCAGGATCTGAGCCTGGAGGGCTGCAGGAGGGGAAAACGGCAGGGTGAAGAAACCCATTTCTCCCCGTTTTATACTGCAGGGGATGCACAGGACCCACAGGGACCACTCCCGGGGTGACGGGTGGTTACGCTATAACCCTGGGTCATGTCCTGCGCCACCGCAGCCGCGGGTTTGATCCTGCAGCAGCAGCACCGCGGAGGCCACGGGAGCCGTGGGGGGTAATGTTTAACCCTTACCCCCAGGGACTGCAGCCTGGCCTTAACCCCCACCCAGGGCAGGGTGCTGCGGGGGTCTTCAGGGGCCATGGGATAAACTTTACTCCTTCGCAACCCAGAGTTGCCATTGCTGCTGATCTTCCTCCCCTTCCTCCCTCCGCAGCTCCAGCCACAGGCTGAGCTGCAAATACGCGCAGGGGAACATTTGGGCGCATTTCAGATGTCTCTAGGCATGAGCAAGGAGGTGGCAGAGCATCCTAGGAAAGGCAGGGACCGTTTTACAAGCAGCTAGAAGGGATATTTTTGAATGGCCATGTCAGGCCAAGCCCTTTGCATCTCCCTCAATGAAGTTGTGCCAGCAAAGTCTTACCTATAGAAAACCTTTGGGTTGATTAGTATTTTTTTCTACTGTCCAATTTAATTTGCAATTTCTGCAATTTCAAGCTTCCAGTGCTTCGCTTTGCTTTGCTTGGCTCTGGGGGCTCTTGGATGTAATGGGTCAACCTGGACGATGGTAGGGACAGGGCTCTGCTCAGTTCAAGGGAACAGGACTGACTCATGCAGTTCTGGAAATAAATACAATTTCATTAGCAACTGCTCCTTCATCAGCCTCTCTGCCTAAGAAGAGCCCCACAAGTCCCCCGTTTGGGCTGAACTTTCAGTAAAAAGGGATTACCGTAGGGTTCCCTTTTAATTCAGAGATTTAGATCAGAGAATTCAGAGAGAATTTCACCAGGGGAGATTTAGATGGGATATTAGGAAAAACGTCTTCACCAAAAAGGTTATCAAGTATTCAAGGGTTATGAACAGGCTGCCCAGGGAAGCGGTGGAGTCGCCATTCCTGGAGATATTTCCCAGCCAGGCAGACGTGGTGCTGAGGGACTCAGGTTAGTGGTGGTTTTGGCAATGTTAGGTTGATGGTTGGACTCGATGATCTTAAAGGCCTGTTCCAACCCAAGTGATTCTGTGATTCTAAGAAACTGAGCTCATTGTCACCTAGGAGGGAAGCAGCTGTGGGACCGCAGGGCTGGCCTCGTGCAAGGGAAGCCAGGCACATCCTGGGACGAAACGCTCAACCTGCCCCTTTGGCCAAGTGGAGACTGGGGCTCCCAGCTCACCCAGAGCCACAGAAGCAGCTCCAGAGTGGAGGTGGAGGAGAAGACTTGGATCCCAGTCCCCCCACCCAACCAGGAGAGCCTCATGCTCGGAGCACACAGCTGCATTTTCCCCTCAAGATTCAATCCCTGTAAAGAGGTGGGGGTTTTCCGTGTTTCTAATAAAGATGAAATCCATAAAACGTTGTTTTCCCATGACCAGTCAAGGTGGTTTTCCACTGGAGAAGGGTGAAAGCAAGGCATGGTGGCTGGGGAGCATCGTACTTTGAAACAGCAGGGGAACTTGCAGAGCAAAGAGTTTTGGGGTTGGGTTTTTCTTCCCCCCACTAATCTCAAACACGATGCAGCCGTGCAAAGTCAGCTACAGCCCACGATGAGCGTGTGGGCTCTGCTGAGTCCACCCCGGCTGGCTCCTGCTGTGGCTGCAGAGACGGGCTGGCGGGCCCTGAGGTTTTGTCCTGCCGCAGTTTCGGGTGTCTCGGTGCACAGGATCTGACGGTGAGCTGGGCACGGGCACAGGCTGGCTGCCAAAGCACCGACCGGAGCCTGGTCCCACAGCACCCATCACCCATATTGCCTTTCATCTCGCTACCAGGCCTCCCCGCCCCACAACACCACCCCCTTTTTTTTTTTTTTTTTTAAATTACCAAATTAGCATAATTACACTAAGCTCAGAGCAACTGTTCTCGACTCGGACTTGGCTTGCCGTTTTTCTGCTTCTGTTCCAGGTCTGAAGAAGGCTTTGTTTCCGTGAAACCTCTCTTGCATTTTCCAGCTATACCAGTTGGTCAGGTAACAGTTATTGCCTCTCCCTACACACCTTTCTTCCTCTGCCAGGATCGCTGCCGAGTGTGTGAGTTCCCTCTGGGGATAGCGTGTGCGGTGAGATCCCAGGACGCTGCCTCGGCACAGCTCCCGCTTGGGCAGCGAGCTCACAGGGCCAAGACCGTAGCCAAAACCTTTTGCCTTTAGTGGTGGGATCTCCCCACGCACAATCTCTGACCACCTGGGAGAGCAGTCTCGCTTCGGTTGGCCAAGACAGAGACTTGCTTCCCTGGGCTGCGCCTGCTGGAAGCCCATCCCGAGGTGCGCAGGGTGAGGACAAGCAGTCGGCGAGTCCTAGCACTGTGCTAGGCTGTGGCTGCTCTGCCAAATTAAGCATGGAAAGGAAAAAACAGGTGGAAAAGGCTCTGTGTGCCGTGCAACTCCTGCAGTCATGCAGGTGGGGGTCCTGGCCCCAGTTAGTGGGATGCTGATGGGGATGGTGGAAAGAAAAAGACAGAGGATCTGTGCTTGCTAAGGGGGCAGCCATCTCTCATCTAACCCTAATTTTGGCAAGAGTTTTCATATTGAGTCTTAAATTCTCTGCGAAGGGTGTTGTGTCAGCCCAGGTGCCAATGACCGCCCTAGAAATGTGTCCCCATCAGTCGCCATCTGCCCTCACCCTCTTTGCCCAGGGACAAAAGCGAGTGGTTCAGCTCCGTATCCCTGAACTGGCTGAAGGAGGGGATGCGATGCCCAGAGCAATCCAGCTGTCCTCCCAGTTTGGAGCCCAAACCCAAACCCACGTCCCTACGATGGCTCTTCTGGCTTGTGCTACCGGCCACGGGGCTACCTGAGTCTGCTGCAGAGGGTCCTGCAGAAGCCAGCTGCGTGGGGCCACCTCTTTCTGTCCCTGAAGAGATGCAATGTTTTTCTGGGAAGACCGAGCTCCGTTGGAGACCATGCACTTTTTGATGCTGTTTTCCTTCCGGCACTGGTGCCTGTCTGGCGACCTGCACTTTGCTCCAAGTTATAGCATTTTCTGTACTTTACAAGCTCACTACACAGGGACTGGGGTGCGCTGCAAAACACCCCCGGAGTGGCACAGGTTTGAAACCCTGGGTGCTGCGATTCCTCCAGATCCCCTGGGGACATGGACAAGGCACTGGGACATGGACAAGGCACTGCTACAACCACCAAAAGCACCTCATGGGGGCCAAGCTTCAGCGTCTCCTTCAGCGCAAGCAGGCAGAAGACCCGATTTGGTGCGAATTCTCACTGGTTTTGCCCTCCAGCCCTGCTCAGAGGAGGAGCTGGCACATTCCCAGCTGCTGGCACTCAACCGGCCGCAGTGTGGGGGGCTGTGATATAGAAAATGATAGGAGTAGTGGGGAAGCGTGAGCTGTTTGGCCTGGAGATCCCATGCTCTCCCAACACATTGCTGGAATTAAGCCTTAAAATGGGGCTGCCCCAATTCCCACAGCTCCAGTGCCTGTGATGGGGTATCTGGTGGGAGAGTTGGTTCCTGGGTGAGCAAGCTCTGGAGGTTTTTCCAAAACCAGAGGAGAAGGAGGGGTGGGGGAAGCTGGCAGACATCCATCCCCGCACTGAGACCCGAGCCTTCCTTGGTGTTGGAGGCCGGTGCATCGTCGGAGCCCGGCGAGGGAGCGGAGAGGGGTAGCCTGTGCGCGGGGCCGGGGATCTCAGCAGAGCTGGTGGAGCACCAGGGAGCAACCTGGGGGGCTGGAAGAGATGAGCCCAAAGCAAGTCTGACCCCAGGGCATGCTGCTGGCCTGAGCTCCGGCATGGGGACATCACCAGGTGGCAGGAAAGGACCAGGGTATTTTTTTCCCCCCGGGCTGTGGACCAGCACCTGCCCCTGGCCAACGGTCCCGCAGTGACGAGCCCACGCGGCGCTCTGTCCGGGAGACCGTCCTTTAATACACGTGCAGCCGCGCGAGTACATCTCAGGCTGCACCCGCCGGAGGACGGGGAGGACCAGCAGCCACCTCTGGGACCTCTCTGCAGTGGTGGGAGGGGAGGGATGGCCAGTGGCCCCTTGGAGACAGCATGGCCCATGCGGGTGATACCGGGAGCCGCTGTGCCAGGGCTGTGCAGGAGCAGGGCTGATGGCAGTGCTGGAAGAAAGAAGCTCGTATCTCCTTCCCACACAGTTGTCCACGTGTTTCAGCTCAGCAGTGAACTCAGGGTAAGGGCGTAAGGAGCAGGGGGGAGCAGCAAGGGACAAAGAGGCAGGCAGCAGGATGGGGGAGGCTCTTCTTCCCAGTGCTCCTGTGGGAAAGAAACAGAGCAGTGGGGCAGAAGAGGAGCTTTTGGGCTGCCGGTGGTGCCAGCAATGCCCACAGTGTGCAGGGTGAGTGTGGGGTGGGCAGCAGACCCCGCAGAACTGGGGGGACAAGCTGGGAGAAGAGGATAGCTGCTGGCAGGGGCTCCATGGTGGGGACGTGCAGGACCTGCACCCGTCCAAAGTGTGGGGTGGGAGACGGGGCGCGTGATGCCTTTTTCTGTAATGAGTCGGGGCGATTTGCCCGGCCACGAGCACAGATCAGGGAGGCTGCAGGGAGCAAGGGGCATCGCAGGGGAAGGAGGACCAGTCCCCTACCTCTCACTGGCCTGTGGGGGACTTGGCAGCGTCGAACATCTTCTTTCGCCCCTCCATCCCCGACATGGCCTCCACGTTCTTGCGCCAGTCACCCACTTCCACAGGGCGCTCCTGCCAGGGGGGGACAGGGACAGGGACAGGGGTTGCAATGGCCATGTGACAGGGTGGCCAGCAGTCCCAAGCTGTCCCACTCCGTCACTGCAGCCCTTGGCCCCAGCACAAAAGCAGCACAGGGAAGGCAGCTGCCCTCTTGCAAACACCCTCTTCCTCAGAGCCAGCTCTGCCGGGTGTCCCGGCACGAGGAGCTGACTGGAGAGATGGCAAACAGCAGCCTGATCTCCACAGGGAGGTCTGGGTTGTGGCTACACCCACAAATCCTGGTTAAGTTGCGTTAAAACACTAGAAGGCACAAAAATCCCAGAAAATTTCTTTAGGAGGAAGAAACCAGCACATGGGACTTATTCTGGATTTCCACCAGCACAGCGGGGCAAACGCAAGCAAACCCACTTTCTGCATAGACCTCCCAGCCCACGTACAACCCGTCTCCACCTTCTTGGAGCTTTTGGGCGGGGACTGGGATTGCTGGTGTGACAGCGAGAGCCTGGCAGCCGCTTCCAGAACAGAGCGGGGAGATGACGGCAGCTCTGGGAGCGTGCCCAGGTGTCTGCTCTGCCAACCCACAAGCATTCATAGATTACAAGCCATGCCCCAAAATCATCTCACGACATCTAAAATAAACTCAGATCTGTTCACCACCTGGCTTTGAGGACCGTAAAGACCGTTTTCTATCCAAAGGACTGAAAACGGGCTGTAGTATCAACACGGGGAAAAAAAAGGAAAAATAATTGAAAATTGAGATTCTCATCGAATCTGCTGAGCTGGGACCAAAGGGTAAATCCCCTTTGGGAAGAGGCCCTAGCAAAGCAGTATGACTCTTGCCGTTGGGGTGCCCGCACAACCTGGGCAGGTTTGGGCATCACTCTCCATCTCTGGTATTGAGACTTTCCCCTCTCACATCTCTGCAAAGCTGGTGTGAGCTGGGCCGTTTATCTCAGGCCAAGTGTGCTTGCTGGGCTTGCTCTGTTTTATCTAATCTGGGTCTGGGAATTTCCTGGGTGTTTTCTGGGTGTGATTGTACCGAATAGGAGGTCTCCTGGTTCCCTGGAAGACCAAAGACCAAACTCTGCAAGCACAGATCCACAGACACGCCAAGGGGGCCCCAGCTGAAAGACCCCCACGTGCTCTGGGTGGGAAAAGCATCGTGGACTCAGCCCTAAATCTCACTTGTTATCGTCTACCAGTTACCTGGCTCAGTCAAACTGCTGCCACATGGTCCCGCATCCCGCAATGGGCCATGTCTCACAAGGGCTGCCCTGTGCTATTTTTGAGGTTTACAAGGGACGAGCACGACCCACACGGGCTCCACAGGGGAACCTGGAGAAGGGCAAGGGCATCCCTAGGAGGTGTCTCTGTCTCTGACCTCTAGAAGAGTCACCCACCTTCTCTGTGTCCTCCTTCTTGACAGACTTCAGGTTGGCTCTCAGATCCATGGACACCTTGTGCTTGGAGCCCAGCAGAGCCCTCAGCATGGCATCGGCGGACACACGGACTCGCCGCAGGGGGGGTCGCTTGAACTTCCCTCGGAGATCAAGCACTTTGATTTTCAGATCTTTAATCTGCAGGTTGAGTAGAGGAGGAGGGAGTGGGAGCTCATCACATGGCTGCCTTGCACAAAAAGCTCCTGTGTGAGCAGGAGTCTCTGCCAACACTGAGCCCTAGAGGGGTCTGCACCTCTCCTGCAGCCATGAGGACCACCTTGGACAAGGGACTGTCCACCTGAGCGCAGAGCTGTTGTCATTGCCTTGTCCCAGCCTGCTCAGATGGCAGCTGTACCATTAGAAGGAGCTCTCAGACCCACAAAGGGTGGCCAGGAGAGCGAGGACGTTGCCTGTAGACCCAGTGGACAGTTTGAGTTTCCTGAGATAGGGATGAACCTTGTGCTGAGTGATGACTTGTAGAGCAAATACTGACCCTTAGATAACCCTGGTGCATATCCAACATCCAAGCTCAACCCAGCCCATGAGAGACCCCCATCGAGGCCCAAGCTACCATCTGGGAGGGAGTTAACATCAAAGCAAACAGCCCATCCTGTCTCCTACCTCCCGAGTGTTATGGTTGCATTTCGCTTCGATGTCATATCTCTCTTCATCCACAATTTCAACCTTCTCATGTAGCTCCCTGCACAGGTCCTGTGGGCCAAGCACAACAGGAGAGCGGTGAGCGATGCCCCTCCAAGGACCCCACTCCACCCTCGGACCTGAGAACTACCTGGAGCTGGCTCAAGGAAAGACCACTGGTGTGCAGTGGCGTGATCCGCTCAGACAGGTATCTTTCCTTCTCTGACTGCTTGTCCACGATCTCCTGATCCCATTCCTCCTTTGCTTTTGCCAGCATCAAACTCTACGAGCACAAGTAAGTGGCAGAAGTGTGAAAAAAAGAGAGGCTCCTCTGTTCCCTCTTAGTCTCCTCACGCAACTTCTGCAGGGTGGGACCATGCTGTCCGCCTCCCAAACCTCCTCCCTGCTGTAGCTGTCCTCCCAAAATCACTGCGCTGCTGCAACACACATCAAAAAATTCCTACACCTTTTGTGTGGTGGCCCTGAAGGCAGGGGGAGCAGCATGGCCAGAGGTACCATGGGGCTGCGGTGGCAGTGGTCACGACGGATGCTGATGCCGGCACTTTCTTTGCATCGCTTTGCTCTGCTGTGGCAGTGATTTTCCCAAGCAACAACCCAGGGAGGTCCCAAGCGTTGCTGGTGCACAAACACCACGTCTGTGGCTTTAGAGCCGAAGGCGTCAGAGTCTCTCCCCACCTTAGTAAAGTGGAGGTGAGGGGAGGTTTGTTTGGTGCAAGGACCACAAAGCCCACATGAGGGAGAATTTTTGAGAAGACAAGAGGTAGGAACGGGAGCGGCTCCCCAAGGCCCACACTCCTGCCGTTCCTCATCGCTGTCCCAGTGACCACGCATTTCAACCCCGGCTCCTTTTTCCCCAGTGAGACAAACCCCAGGGAGTTTCCAGCCCTCAGGACTCACCTTCAACAAGAGTTTGCGTGAGGCTGTGATCTTGGATTTTCTCTAGGGGAAAGGGAAGGAAAAAAAAACCCTTTGAAAACAAATTCACAGTGAATGCAGAGGAGCATGAAGATCTCTCCTGAAAGGAAAGGCACTTACCTCCCTGCGGGCAGGCGTGCGTTCAGGAAGGAGCAATAAGGAAGAAGAGAAGAGAAGAGGAGAACAGGGCATCAGTGAGTAAGAGTCAAAAAGAGGTGACAGTCAAGAAAAGCATCTCATGTGATAGTAGTTGGCTTCCTTATTTCTTTATCTAACAGTTGCCATCTGCAAATGAGCCAGGTCTGAGGCAACCATGCTCTCTGGGCGCTCAGGGACACTGCTCAAAATGCCACTCAAACGCAGCACACGAGCTGTCACCGTGCCAGTCATGCCAGCCCCAGTGCAGTCCCTGCAGTTTGGACCACAGCACCCTCATTCACGCGTTCCCCTGGCACGCAGGATTCTTGGATCCTGCCCAGGTTTGCAGGGTTGGGGCATCTCCATGTCGTTGCTTGATGAAAGACTTGGGAGAGGTTTCTCCCTTCTGTTCACTCTGGGGAACACGTTATATTTGTATGATGCGCTACGGAGAGCCTCACCGCAAAGCCGGGGGTGCTGCCCACCTCGGGTCCCTGTTTCGGGGTGTAGGAAAGCTCCACGGTTTGAATGAGAACATTGAAATCGCTAACAATTTTTATTGAAAGAGAGTTTTTGCAAGGGGAACAGCACAGACGTTGCAAGCACAGGCTGGTCTCCCAGCTGACCTCCCCCCAAAATGGACAAGCTCCATGAGCAGCCAGGTGAGGATCTAGTGAAATCCAAGGGAAAGTCGTGCTACTTACGGCTCTGGCATTGCGGCGGCGTGCTGTTCGCCTGCAAATAAAAAAAAAATTAAAAAAAAAAATTAAAAAAAAAAAGGGAAAGAAGATGAAGCAAAGGAGCAAATTGCAAATCCACCTAAAGCCACAAAGCGGTGGCAGCGGTGGGATGCTCCTGAGGTCCGGTGCTGCCCCGTGCTGTCGGCAGAGGGAAGCGACTCCACAACTTTGCCATCCCTCCGTGAAACACCAAGACGAACCGCCTGGCTCTGAGGAAACCTTATTTCGGGCGAGCTCCAACCTGCCTCCAGCCGGCCCCGCAGGACTCCATCTCCTGCTCCTCGGGGCTTTTCCCAAGCAGGGAGCTGCGGCCCCGCTGGCTGCGTCACCCACCCCAGCTCAGGGCAAGGGGACGGAGGCGAGTGTGGCTGGAAAGTGCATGAGAAATGAGGTGCCTTGGGGTCCCCCACATCGTGCTCGCTCAGGGAGTCCCGTCCCACGGCTCCCCATGGGCAACTGCGAGGACGGCGGAGCCAAAATCCGTCTCCAGAGTGATGAAGCCAGGGGGAACGGATCATGGCCAAGCCGCTGAGCAGATTCCTCTAGCATCTGTGTCCCTGGCGAAAAACTCACGGGGTCCTATTTTAAATTTGATTGCTAATCCCATGCCCTGGCAGCTGCTTCAAAATGCGCTGGTCTCCCCAGCACTGCCTCTTCCCGCTTTTACCAAAAAACCAGGGCACTGCACAAGCCTGAGTAACAGAAAAATCTGTGGGAAAATGCCAATCCATTTATTTTTTTTATATCGCCAACCAGGAGTAACAAACTGAGACATATTTCAGAAAGATTCAGCATTTTCCAGCGTTGCGCTCAGTCCTTTCCCTTAGCATTGAAATGGCAAAGCTGGGATTTTTTTGCCTTGCACTCTTTGCATCCCCCTAAATTTGGAAACTGTTTTAAACCCCACGGATTCCTGCTGGGGGTAAGAAAAAGGAACAATTCCTGTCTCAAACAGCTGCTCCCAGGCATATGTGCCGAGCAAATCTCACTGCACCTCCTGGCTCCGTCTGCTTGTCCCTGTACCCTCCCCGTGGCCCCCGCTGCCTGGCCAGAGCCGTGGCCTGAAGGAATGGAGTTTGGGGGGGAAATGCCATAAAAACCCAGCAGGAATCATCTCCCCCAGAGCCTACCAGATCCTGGATTTACAAGGAAAATATCCCAAGAATAGAAATTTTTTCCTCCCAAATGCCACATTAGTCTGAAGCAGCCAGAGCTGCCAGTTTCATGCATTTTTGGAGATTTTTGGGGTACAACATTGGCACATTAAGCAGGTTGGGTCCCAGCTGCTCCCTCCCAGTTTATTTTGGAGGTGAAACCTCCAGTTTATCTCTGGAGGTGAGCGAGGGCTGGGAGAAGCCTCTCAGCGCCTCCAACGTTCCCCGTCAGAGCAAAGCCTGGCGTCCCTTGAAGGTGGGACCCACACCGCACCTCGGGCTGACGACCTCTGCCAAGGTCAATGAATTTTTAGGGCCAGATATTTCTAAATTTGCTTCCCAGAGGACAGCTGGGACTCAGCTGTGCTGGCAAGACGTCCCCAGACATCTCTCATAGGGACTTTTGGGCTCCAACCTGACCTGGAGCATCCTACAAGAGACTTTGGCCTCTGATGGGATGAGAGGATTTGGATAAGCTAATTCTGCACTGTCTGCATGCCCCCCTGCCACGAAAAGCTTAAAAAGCTTATTAAACCATTAAATCAGTGAAATCCTTACAAGAAATAACCCTCAGTCAATCCCGACATCCTCCCCCATCCCAGGGGAGCGTACACATACCACGCACATGCACCCCGACGCTGAACCTCACCTCCCTGGTCACACAAGTGACCGTGAGCAGCCAGGCTAGGACACAGGGGCAAATTGTCGCAAAAACGGTCCTGTCTGCCCATTTTCAGGAAAATCAAGCAAACCTCAGCTCCAAAATACCCAGCTGGGTATTTTAGTGGTGTTTCTCTCCATCGCGGTCTCACCGATCCGCTCTCCAAGAGCAGAGAAAATGTTTGAGCAGCCTCAGACACGAGGAGAAATTCAGACGAATTCAGGTGCCGGGGGTTCCTCTCAGCCACGCCACCCCGTGCGCGTCACGGTGGTCTCACACTCGTCCCCATGTCACCGCTAGCGCACCCGGGGAGTCATGGCTGGGGGGACACAGGTGGGGGACCCTCGGGCAGCGCCTTACCTCAGGGAGGTGATGCCTGGCCTCCGGAGAGCTGCACACTGCCGGGGGCCGGCAGCGGAGGGGGAGTATTAAATCGCAGCCTGCCCGCAAGTGGCCAGTAAAAATAGCACAAATCCCCTCTCGCCTGCACACGTTTGCTGCGAGCCCCGGCAGCCCGGGACGTGCCGTGCACACCTGGGGCACCATCGCAAGCAGGGGGTGGGGGGCACACGCGTGTCGCCCGCGCACATCACCGCGCCAGGGTTGCAGTGCACGCGTGACCCCTGCGCGATTCGGTGAACTGTTCGCAGGGGAACGGCCCCAGCTCGGCCAGCGCTGGCTGCTCAACGACACGCGTGTTGTGTGTGAGCACACGGACGTGCCGGGCCAGGCTGACCGTGGTGCAACGGCAACGCCGGTGCAGCCGGGGTGTGTTCGTCATGGCACATCTGCCTTGCTCCTCTCCAACACAAACCAGCACCAGGGATGCTGGAAAAGCCCTCAGTCTGCAAGGGGGCAGAAACCGTGACTCGAAACACGGTAGTGCTCTTGCAGAAAATAAAAATTAAAAAAAACCAAAAAACCCCAAATATTTTTGCAGAAAATTTCTTTTTCCTCTCTTTCTTTTTTCTCTTTCTTTTTTCTCTCTTTTTTCTTTCTTCTTCTTCTTTCTTTTTCCTTCCTTTTTTCTTCCTTTTTTCTTTCTTTTTTCTTTCTTTTTTCTCTTTTTCTTCTCTCATTTTTTCCTCTTTTTTCTCTTTTTTCTCTTTTTTCCTTATTTTTCTCTTTTTTCTCTTTTTTCCTTTTTCTCTTTTTTATTTCTAATTTTTCGTCTTTTTTCTCTTTTTTTTAATCTCTTTTTTCTTTCTCATTTTTTCTCATTTTTTTCTCTTTTTTTTTCTCTTTTTTTTCCTTCCTCTTTTTTTCTTTTTTTTTTGCCTATTTCTCACCTTTTTTTCTTTCAGAAAGTCTCTGGAGGGGAGGTGGGGGGAGGCACGAGCAGCCTGGAGAGCTGATGTGATGCTGACCCCCCCACACGATGCTCCACGCACGCACCTGCAGCGTCGCAAGCACAGGGTGCCGATCCCACGGGAGCCCTGGCCAAGGGTTGTCCCTGGAGCTGCCAGAGCTCTAGGAGGGAAAAACCACTCTGGGCCAGGCCAGAGCACATTGCCGAGGGGTGATGGGGTGAAACAGGAAAAGTGGGGTTCCAGCATCGGCCAGATGATGGGCTGGGACCCGGGATGGGGCAACGGGACTGGCCAGCCTCGCCCGGCACAGCGCTGCGGGTTGGGATGCTCGAGTAGCTCCCAGCCCCTCACAAGTCCTGATGTTTTCCCCATGAAATTCCCGAAAAGAGGCAAAGAACTTGCTGCCTCACCCCCCTACACCCCACAAAGCCCGCGGAGGGATGCAGGGGCAGGCGTCACCTGTTCCCTGGGATATTTTTAGGGGGAAGTTTAGGAGCAAACAATTCCCAGCGTGCAGCCCAGCCGGGACAATGCCCGGTATTTTAATCCTAAGTCTATTATGGTCGCAGAGGGACACGCAGCTACACGCACAGGGTAGCTCCCGTGGTGGGGAGCAATGGCAGCCCCCCCTGTCCTGCAGAGCAGGGGATGCACGGCCGCCTGCCCTGGCTCCTTCCCCCTGCCCGGACACCCAGGGGGAGCTGTGCCCTGGCGGGGGGTGACGCAGCAGCCCCCAGCCTGGTGCAAGGTCGGTGATGTGACAGTGACAATGGCCATCCTTGGTTGACCTGTTAAATCCCAGCAAGCACAAGAGAAACCACTCCTGTGCCCACCCTTCTCGGGGATCCCTCCAAGGACATTTTCCCCTTCCAAGCGCCAGCGCAGAGGATCTGCTCCCGGCTGCGGGGAGGAGACTTTATACCAGCCCTGTTAGACCTTTATAAGGCAAAAGCCCCCGCGGGGCCGTGCCTCCAGCATCTTTCCTCCCGGCTGCCTTGGGATTGTTTTCAGAGCACAGAGGAGCCAAAATTAGCCGGTGACAAAGGCGCCGCATTCCCTGCAGCCGTGCCCCGGGGACCCACCAGCTCCCGCTGCCCAGGACTGGGTCTGCCTCGGATGCCATTTGCTCCAGTCTCAGGTTTCATCCTCTGCTGGGACATGGAGTAAGGAGGAGGAAAGGACGAGCAAGGGATGGGGTAGCGAGACCCTTCGATTCGGGGCTTCAGCATCGATTTCAAAGCCCTGGCGCTGCTATGGAGGGCCGTCAGCAGGAGAACTGTCAGGAACCCATGATGTCCCCATCCCTCCTCTCCAGCTGACATCATTAGGACATTTGGGGTCTCCATCCCTGGCTTATAAACCACAATGAGCAGCCTCAAGATGAGGGGTTGTTTTATTAGGTACCACCTGAGGTCATTGGGCACCCCTCTGAGCTGCTGGCAGGTAGGAAGGGGACAGGCTGGAAATCTATGGGGCAGACCAGTGCCAAATTCAAAGCGAAATAACATCCCCCTGCTCCTGGGAGCCACTGATTCCAGTGAAGGGCTCCCCATGGGCTGCCAGCGGTGGGTGGATGCCAACAGAAAATTCCCAGAGAGCTGTGTGGGGAGGCCAGTCCCACTCAGGACCAAGTCCGCAGGGACAGCCCGCTTGTCCCTAAACATCTCAGCGGTCTTACAGGTCACCTGTGTTCGGTCTCTTAAGAGTGGACAACCTTGCATGTGTTTAGATGGACGTGGGCAGTTTCTCTCTGCCTCTGAACATGCCGAGTCCCTGGAGAGTGTTGGTGCTTCCTCATTGTTGGGCATCAACCCCACAAGTACAGCAGGGGCTACCATGGCTGCCCTCCGTCTTCAGGAGAACTGCACTGGGGCTGCAATGGTCCCCAGCTTCTTGAGATTTTGGGCCTCCAAATTCAAAGGTCATCCCTGGGACCAGTTTGGTTGCCCCATGTGAAGCCTCTTTCTTCAAGAAATAGGGTCTCCCTGTCCCTCCCCAAGGCCCCGGAGCCATCCCACCCATCATTGTCCTTGTCCTTCTAAGCACCATCCTCCTTTTGTCAACCCTGATGGCATTCACAAAGACAACAGGCTTCCCAGGGCATCCAGGACAGACTTAGAAACAACAGCTGAGCCTCTGTTGTCCTTTGGGACCTCACCCTCCAAACATGTCCATCCCACCCCTTAGCTCAGAGCCAGCCCCAAATGCCAGGGCAGATGGCAGGAGCCCACCAGCTGCCTCAGGCTTCTCAGTGGGCTGGGACAGAGGGTGCCCCACAGACTCTCCACGCGGTGGGAGAAGGGTTTTCCCTCTGTGGAACAGCTAAGAGACACAGGGACATTGAGGTCACCTCCTACAAGCAAGGTGATTGCAAGGTCATAGGACTGCAATGAAGTCGCCAGGGTCCATGTGACTTGTCCTGATGAAACAATCCCTGCCTGAGCGTTTCTCCTGCAGATCGTCCGGCAGATCTCATCCTTCACGAGTTGCCAGAAGGGATCCAGCTAGTCCCAACAGCTCCTTCGATTTGTGACAGCAGAAGGTGGCAGCCTCCTGGGGAGGGTCTCCAACAATTGACGCAGCCCTACCAAGGATTTCCTCCACCTGTGAGTCTTACCAAACCTGGGTGATCCCTGAGGCATCGCAGCAGAGCTGGCAGTGGGGACAGCCATGGTGATGAAAAGTGGACCACAATTGGGATGATCCTCACAGCCCGACCTGGGAACCAGTGAGACCCCAGGCCAGACCCCAAAAATGCCCCATGGGGCTGAGAGACCTCTCCCAGCTCAGACCTCTGCGCTGATGACCTTCATCACATTGCATCAGCCCCACCAGGACACCCTCCTCTCCTGCTGCCTGGTGGGGCAGAGGCTCCTCATCCATTCGGGATCTGCTGCTCCATGTCCTGGTCTCCCAGGGCACGCACAGCTGCTACTGCAGCTGGAGAACCCTGTCTTCTCCAGCCACCCACCTGGCTGGACACCACCTGGGGACAGTGCCTGTGTTCAGCCTCTTCATCCATGGGCATGAGACTCGCTCTTCCCACTTTGCACGGCTGCAGGCGGTAAATCCGTGTGGAAACAGCTGTGAGGCTGGATCCGACGTCAGGACAATTTTCACAAAATGGGAAAAATACCCTCAACTTCTAGAAATATTGTGGGATAAGTTGTTTTTTCTCGGCTTGAATGCTTTGGGGAGACTGGAAAGATTTTGCAGAAGGTGCCAAAGCTGAGGAGGTGTCTCTCAAAGCCACCAGGTTCTTTATGAACAGCACGTGCTCCCTGCCTTGTGCCAGTCTTTATTAAATACGGAGGAATTATCTACTTTGGGACAGTGGAAAGACATTATTAAAATGGAGCTGAGCCACCCACCGGAGACTTTAAGCTTTCTGTGGTTTTGCCAAGCGACATATGAAACCTTCCCAATGTTGATCTTGTGAAGACTTACACACAAGAGGAGGATTTTGGCCTTTCTGTCCATGTTAGTGGGCTGACACAGGTCAACAGCGATGTCAGGTCAGTTTAAATATCCTAAAAAACAGCCTGGTTTTCAGCCTAAACAAAATATTTCATAGGAGAAAAAAAAAAAATCTGTTCCAAATAATGCACATTTTCAGGCCCAGGCAGGGACGCTGACACACTTTTTAGACACTTGCAGGGTATTTCCAGGCCCCCCCGTCTGTCTCCCAGGCACTCTGATGGATCTCAGCATCCCCGTCTGCTGCGAGGCTGGGCTGAGCCACCCCACCTTGTCACCAGGGCAGCATGGTGACTCCTGCCCGGGACAGTGGGTGACAGCTGGGCACTGGCGTGTACTCAGCTCCGTTGCTGCCCTCTGCAGCTCCCGCAACGCCTGGCCACTATTTTTGTTTTCTCATGTGGTGCCAGATGGCGTGGCGAGCCCCTTCCCTCCCACCAGCTCCCACAGCCCCAGCTCCACCCGTGGATGATGCTCACGACCACGTTCACTGCCCACCGCCTCCTCCACCTCCCTGGGACACCCTCTCCTAGACATACTGCCATCAGGGATGGGCAATGAATCCATGTACAATCCCCGCACTCCATACCCGGAACCCCCCGCAGCATCCTGACCTCTGTGTTACGGATGATGGCATTTCTTCCCACACTCAAGCAGAAGAGGACTTTGTTGGAGATGGCCAAACCCACCACCGCGGTGGTGCGGCTGGCTGCTCCCCTGGAGCGTAGGCACACAGACGCAGCAGGGCACGGGGCAGCTCTCCAGCCTGGCACTGCTTGGGGCAGGTGCTGGATTCCAAAATGAAATCCAGTGATTTGGGAATTCTAACTAAGGACGGTCAACAGGAGCATCTGAAGGAAACCAGACACTTGACCCAAAGCTAAAAAAGAAAAATACTGCTTGCTACAACCTCTTTTTCTTTTCAAGAAAAAACCACCCACAAACTACACCGATGTTTGCAGGAGGAGGGAGGCAGTGCCAGCCTCCCCGCGGGGCACATGATGGTGGAGGAGGTACACACGGTCTCACCTGCCAAAAAGCACCGGCACCATCGTGCTGCAAACCCCCATCTTGGCAGCACGACCCTCACCGCCTTCGCCGGCTCTCGGCGGGGTCCAGCCAGCCCCAAACTCACCCCAAAGCCAGGGCTGGGTACCGGGATTTCGTTGGGTGGAAAAAAAGGGCCCTCAAGCTCCCCCTGCCACCTCCCCTGCACCCAACCTCACCCTGGCGGTGCGGCACGGAGGGTGCCAGCCCCGGCACCCATGGGTGCTGGCGGAGCTCCTGGCCCCGGGGGCAGAGGCGCAGGGCAGCCCCCAGCCTGCGCAGAGGAGCTCCAGCAGCACGGGGAGGGTGGATGGAGTGGGGGCACCTGGGGGTTGGGAGCAGCAGAGCCGGATTTTCAGGCTCCTGCCTTTGAACTCGGGCAGCTCCGAGGCACCTCGCTCCGTTTTGGGGCTCAGCGCTCAGCCCCAGCTCCGCTCGGTGTCCCCGGCACAAGGGTCCCCTGCGATCCAGCCCCTCCTCGCAGCCGGAGCCGGCGTGCTGGGGGGGGGGGGAAGGCTGCGAGGCCACATGCCAACCTACCCCCCATCGTGCCTCAGTTTCCCCACCTCCAGGGGCATTAGAAATGCTTCCTGTCTGTCCTCTCCCTGCTTTTTGGGCTGGGTGGGAGCTCTCTTGTGTCCCTTACTCTGCGCAACTGGCCAACTGAAAATACTGTCACAGTGCTCAGCCTCCCGCGATGCTCCTCGGGCCCTTCTCCCCCCACGCTCACTTTCCCCTCTCGCCGAAGATTTTCATGCGGGTAAAATCACCCCATTTACCCCACTTCACCCACCAACGCTGAGCCACGTCCGGACCAGCAATGTGCTGGCACCACGTTACTGGTGATGGGGGATGCGCCGGCTGCCGGCCACGTCCCTGCCCCGCTGCCTGGCCGAGCCTCTTGGCTGTTTATTTGCTTTTCAGTCTCGGGGTGACCTTTTCCTCCGCATGAAAAATTCAGCCCTCACAGGCAGTGAGAGAAGCCGTCCTGCCTCCCACCCGCACGCCGCTGGCTCGGCTCTCGCCCTGCTCCCAGTGCATCCACCCGCCGAGGCTGGAGCGGGCAGATTTGGGTGTCTAAGCAGAAGAAACTCCCAAACCTGGGGGGATACGCAGTACAGGCAGGGCTCTGGCTGCGTGTCAATCTGCAGAGTGATGAAGAGCTGAGAAAGGGGGTGGAAAACCTTGGCTTTCCCCCTGCCCAGACCTGAAACACTAACATAGTGGTTTGCCTTGCCCTTTCCGTCCCTCTCCCTCTATTAATTGCCTGAATTTCTTCCCCCGCTCATGGGTACCCCAGCCTCTCTGCTTGCTGCATCCGTCAGTGCACGGTGGACATGTCCACAGCCAGGGCTGGCCCTTACACACACCCATCTTAACCATTTTCTTCCCCAACTCCTTGCTGGGCCTCGGAAAACAGAAAATACCTATTTACAGCGACTGAGAGAGCAGAAAAGTGGAAAACGAGGAGTCAGACCACCCAAAACTGGCTCAGCATTCAGAAGACTTTGGAAAACCCCTTGCACAGGGTGCTCCCCACCCCAGGGTGCTGCTCTGTCGTGGCACAGGCTCCAGCTTCTTGCAGGACTTTGAATGAGCCTCACGGAATCCCCTGACTCCAGGAGCTGGGGATTTACGAGAAACCTCAGGATGGCGATCCTTCCCATGGAAATGCCGTGTGAATGCCGAGCACCCTCCTCCAAGCACTGACAACCCCATTTCCCTCCCAAAATGTGTGCAGGGACTTGGTGGTCCACGCAGGGCTCCATGCCTGGAGCATCTCCCTGTGGGCAGGGGACCAGGTGCCACCATCCCTGGAGCCCCACCGTGTCTCGGTCTCTCTGTCCCTGCCACGGCACAGGGATGGCTCCATCTGTGTGGGGTTTGGATCCTGCTTCATCTGTGCCCGCCCCAGCTTGGACCCCCCACTCGTCTCCGCTCACAAGCAGGGGAGATTCTTGGCAAATGGAGCTATGAGGACCATGGATGGCCAAGCAGGCTTCCTTGGGTGGAAAACCACCAAAATGCCGGCTGCTCAGAAAAAGCCAGCACGAGCCTGGCCCTGCACGGTGAGCGGGCTCCAGCCATGCCACCGTCCCTCCCCAAAGCCACCCCGGAGCTGCCCTGGCACAGGAAGGAGACTCCGTGGGCCCCAGGCTGGGGCCAGCTGCCACCGCCCGTGGGGACAGGGCGCTGCGCTCCCCGATTCCCACGCAGCCGGGCAATCTCCAGGAGGATCTGCAGCGCCTGCGGCCGCAGGGCTGGGGCTCAGGCTCCGGCTTGTGGAGCACGGTGGCTCGGGGCGCTGGTGTCTGCGCTGCCTGTCGGGGCAGAGCCACCCCTTCCCCTGCCTGCATCCCTGCCTGCGAAGCCAGCAGCGCTGCCCCAGGTCGCCTGCCCACAAACCGCCATGGGAATCCCTGGGGACACGGGCACAGAGGGACAGGTGACCAGAGAGGCTCGGGGGTGGCAGCGGGGGGCTTTGGAGCCCGACCGTGGAAAACAGGTTGCTTGGCAGATTTAGGGGGGGATGCCAACGACCCGCAAACGCTGCGCAGGATTTGTGCTCTCCCGTTCCCTGCGGGATCCCACAGATCAAAGCGACACCAAGAGAAGCAGCAAAAGGTCCTGTTTGGGGATACTTTTTATACAGGGAGTTGGGGTCCCCACTGCCTTCCCCCGCGTCCCCCATTAGCCCGAGGACAGCCGAGGGCAGGACAGTGCCCAGCAGCACAGCCACGTCACCGCACCACCCAGGTACGGTGCCCAGAGGGATCCCTGCTGCAGCGGCAGCTCTCCAGCCCCTTCTCCACATGGGGGCTCAGGGGGAATCTGTGTCCCCAGCCATATCCACCTGTCCCAGTGTCACTGGCATTCGGGCAGAGCTCACTGTCGCACTGCTTCCCTCGGGCTCCACCTCATCCATCCCATCCCCTGTCCGGCAGGAGAGGCCTGGGGGTCTCCACCAGTCCACCAATGTCCTGGCCATATCAGCTGAAGGGTGGTGGGCCCCCAGGCAGGGATGTCACCTCCTGCCATGTCCGGAGCCCCAGGTGGTGGCCCTAATGTTGTCCTCTGCCCCGCTTGCCAAGGGGACGTGTCTTGACCCCTGCAGCTGTGCCAGCCCAGCTCCTGCGATGTCTCTGTCCTGCCCCAGGACAGGGCGAGCCAGTGCCCGCACTGGCCTCCCTGGGGCCACTGTCCCTGTCCCCGGGCCGCAGACAGCAGTGGCCTCACTTGCCCACTGGGATCCTGTTCTCCCCTCCACCCGCCGAGCCGAGGGCCATCTCCATCCTGCTCTTCGGATGCTGCGCGTCTGCGGGCTGTCCCACCGGGGCTGCGTTGAACTGCACCACTGCGGAGAGAAGGCGCTTGTTACCCACCCGGCCGGCGCTGGGATGTGGGGCAGGATCCAGCCCCGAGGGGAGCTGGGGAGCGGAGCCAGCCCCGGTCCTCACCGCCATCCCACGTGCAAGACAGCGAAGAGCCCCATATCCCTTGGGGGCACCCCAGAGAGAGGGAAAGTGTTGGAAAGTCCCTCTCCAGGGATGCGGGGAGGGGAAACCCAGCAGGGGACGCGAAGGGCAGAGCCCAGTCAGTGCAGGGGGACAGGGGACCACCACCCTGCACACCCATCCCCACCCATGGGACTCCCTCTGTGGCTCCCACGGGGAAGCCGAACCACTCGGAGATGGGACCCGGTGGCTGGGACCTCATCCTCCGGGGAATCCTGCACCCCGATCCACAGCATGGAGGGGGTTCCGGTACCTGCTCGGCAGCTGTGCCGGGCGCGGACGACCTGGATCGCCTGCTGGTTCTTGAAGCGGACGAGGCCCATGGTGATCTCCGCGTTCCAGCCCGGGTCCTCCTGGGCGCAGCGGAAGTCAATCTCGTGGCTGTCGTCCATCACCACCGTGAAGTAGATGTGCCGCTCCTTCCACTCCACGCACTCCACCGCCTTCATGCGGGCAAAGCTCAGCTCCTTGCGCCGCGAGCCCTTGGGCTCGAAGAGCTGCAGCCCCTTCTCCGTCAGCAGGCACCGCTTCTTCTTCCAGAGCTGCAGCAGCCCCCCGCTCCGTTTCTCCAGCACCCCCTCTTTCAGCACCTTCTCGGGGGTCATAGCGGCTTCTCGGCCCCACGGGACCCTCAGCACCTCGGGTGGGCGCAGCCAGGCATCACCCGCCAGGGAAATTCCAGCCCCTCCGCGTCGGAGCCCAGCACCCCCGGGGCCAGGACCCCCGCGGCAGCCCTGCTGCCCCCAGGGGCCTCAGCACCCCGCTCCGGCTGGCTCTCAGAGGGGGAGAGCCATGGGGTGCCCCATGCCGGCCGCCAGCGCTGTTGCCGGGGCTCTGCTCCCTGCCCCGCGCAGCGTGTGGGATCCCCGACGCCGCGCGCCCCAGGAGCTGTCGCTACATGCCCGGCCGCTCTCCCACTCGCATTCCTCCCCGCCTCGCCTGGCCCCTCCTGCCGTGCAGGCGCCCTTCACGCCCAGGCGAAGCCCGGCCAGGCCCGGTGCAGCCCCGCTTCCCCCAGGAGGAGGTTTTGGGGTGCCCGCAGGCAGTGCTGCCCCCGGGGTCTGCCTGGGAACCGGGCACGGGGCTGCACGGCAGCGGTGGCGGGACAGGGCTTGGAGACTCCTGCACGGCAGCCCGGGCATGGGGGGCACTGCCAGCTGTTGTTGGGGGTTCAGTGCCAGCTCTTGAGGGGCAGTGCCAGCTGTTGGGGTGCAGTTGCCATCTGTTGAGGGGCAGTGCCAACTGTTGGGGTGCAGTGCCAGCTGTTGGGGGGCACTGCCAGCTCTTGAGGGGCAGTGACAGCTGCTGGGGGGCAGTTGCCAGCTGTTGGGGGGTAGTTGCCAGCTGTTGGGGGGCACTGCCAGCTCTTTAGGGGAGTGTCAGCTGTTGGGGGTGCAGTGCCAGCTGTTGGGGGGCAGTGCCAGCTGTCACAGGGCTATGGGGTGCAGTGCTGGTGGGGACGGGGGTGTGGGGTGCAGCACCAGCCAGGGCAGAGGGTTATGGGGCAGAGTCTCACTTGCAGAGGGGGCTGTGGGGTGCAGTGTCAGCTGGGGCGGGGGACTCGGGGTGCAACGGCAGCCAGGCAGGGGCTGTAGGTTGCAGTGCCAGCTGGGGTGGGGCGCAGTGCCAGCCAGGAAGGCATGGTGAGGTTCAGTGCCACCGGGGCAGAGGGTTATGGGGTGCAGTGCCACCAGGGCCAGGGGACTGTGGGTGCAGCACCGGCCAGGCAGGGGCTGTGGGGACCCCTGGGTGCAGGGAGGACACATGCAGACAGGAGATGTCTGGTGCCACCACTCCAAGAGGGCCGTGCAGGGCTGCCCTGCAACGGGGACAGACCTTGACACCCACCACCCACCAGCCCTGCACCCAAGGGTGCTGGCCCAGCCCTCAGCACACAGAGCTCCTGTCCCCCACACCCCCTGGGACACAGGGGTTTGAAGCCCCCAGCCTGTCCCACAGTGAGGACCGCCGTCCCCCAGCCTCGGGTCACCTCTGCCGGGGGGGACGCACCCCCGGAGTGGGGCCAGGACAGCATGGAACATCCCGGTCCCGCCTGAGTCCACCCTCCCCTCCAGCGAAACACCCGTCTCCTTTCCAGCCCGTCTCGTTCCCTGCCACCGCAGCCTCCTCTGTTCCTCTGCCAGCGCCCGGCACAGAGGGGTTCACCGTGCCCTGCCGGGCCACCGGCAGGGACATCTGGGGCCTTTGCACCGCCTGACGGAGGGGGTGACGGTCACAGCCTGCTGGGCGGCTGGATGTGCCCCAGGGAATGCTGAGGGTGCGGGTCCCTGTGCCCAGGTGGGGTCTGGAAAGGGAGAGAATCCCCCCGGGGATGTGCCAAGGTCATGGTCTGGGGCTGGCAGCCCACAGGGTGGCCCACGGCTCCCTGGCCCGTGGCCACTGTCCCGGCACCCACCTCCCATATCACCCCGCTCATGTCCCCAGCCCCCTGGTGCCCCGCAACTGGAAGGGGGGGCCACCCCGCCATCGTGCCTTGCCCCAGCCCCTCCATGGTCCCCCGTCCCTGCCGGGGGCATCGCCTGCAGCCAGCGTGGCTGGGGGGCAAGTCTGCAGCGCTGATGAGGTGCACCTAATTATCCCTCATTAAGAGGGCAGGGCAGCCGCTGCCGGAGCCAGGAACTGGTTCGTGCTCCCCGAGGCCAACCTCGCCACGCTGGCAGGGAGCCCGGACGTCCCAGGAGACCCGGTTTCGTGACGTCAGGCGGCCCCGGCGCCCCTGCGGCCCTCGCCACCCCCGCAGCCGAAGGCAGCGCAGCACCAGGCACAGCCGGGGGGGCCAGCGCAGCCCCGGAGGTCACCCTGAGCACCCCCAGCGCTTTCGGGAGGAGCAGAGCAGATGTGTGGGTTCCCTCCCTGAAGGAGCATCCAAGGCTGTTTTCCCACGCGCAGGTAACCCTCAGCTCCAGGGATGCTGAGCCATGGGAATTTAGGGGTGAGAAGTGTCGGGACTGTCGCTCCCGGCTCTGCTCCGGTGAGCTGGGATGTCCGTGGGCACTTTCGGTTTGCCAACCAGCCCAGTGTCCTTCCTCACCATCCGGGGGAGACCCGAGAGCTGCCAACCCCACCACCACCCCGGGCCCCATCTCCAGGCTCCAGCCACCAAGGGAAGGTCATTTTCCCACAGCCGCGGATGTGACGGAGCTTTGACAAAGTCCTTTTCCGCTCCTCTCTCTCCCGCTGTCCATTCCCAGACCTGCAGGGCAGGAGGGGCATCCTGCCAGGCTTCCCGGGAGGCCGACGCCGCAGCTCCTGCCCCCCAGCAAACCCAGCGGGACTCACTGCGTCAGGCTGGCGGCGAGCAAAAGGCTTTGCTCCGCGAGCTGCCGCGGTCCCCACACATGTCCCATCCACACGGAGCCTTTACAGGCAGGTAACGGAGGCTGCCGGGCTCAGCTGGGCAGGGTGACATTCCCACAAAGCGCTCACAGCTGGGATGGGCTGGTGACAGTGTGGCATCCCCTGCCCCAAGATCCCCTGGCACCACTGGCCATGGGGCTCCGAGAGCTCATTCCGCCTCTTGGAGTGGCACCATCATCACCAGACTCCAGGTTGCAGAGGGTTCGTCTCTTCAGGGGCAGGATTGGGCCATGGGCTCCCCAGGCCCTCTGTTCTCCAGGCTGGTGGGTCTCTGCTGAGCTTTCGGCCCCAAAGGTCCCAGGTGGCATCATGGGCAGTGTCCTGGGACAGGGACCTTGCCCTGAGGGTTTGGGATGGGTGCTGCACCCCGGCTGAAGTCGCAGTGTTCGGCTGAGGGAGTGACAGAGACCAACACCCACAGCGTTAGCGGCGGCTTTTGGCATGGGGAGACCGGGAGGGATGGGTGCTGCTGGGTGCAACGCGGCTCTGCTGCCTCTAAAGGGAGTTGGACAACACTTGGGTGCAGATGTCCAGACACGTCCGGTGTGGGGCCATGCCCCTGCACGGGGAGCAGTAACCAGCAGAGGGTAGCAGATGGTCGCAGCCACCCCGCTGCAGTTTGGGCAGGGGATGCCCAAAAAGCACCTCTAATCCCACCCTGCTTCTCCTGGGCCTTGCCCCACCACCTCCTCCAGCAAACCTCATGCTTCTCTGGACGTGCAGCCCCAGTGACGCCTGTCCTGGTCTCCCCATGCCAAAAGCCTCCACTAACGCTGTGGGTGTTGGTCTCTGTCACTCCCTCAGCCGTTCTCAGCACGGCGACTTCAGCCGGGGTGCAGCACCCATCCCAAACCCTCAGGGCAAGGTCCCTGTCCCAGGACACTGCCCATGATGCCACCTGGGACCTTTGGGGCCGAAAGCTCAGCAGAGACCCACCAGCCTGGAGAAGAGAGGGCCTGGGGAACCAAACTTCAGTTTTCCACCACCTGGAGAAGGGTTGTGGAGAAGCGAGACACAGCAGTGCATGGCAAAAGGACAAGGGACAATGGGCACAGGTGCCACAAGGGAAACTCTGATGCACATAAGGAAAATAACGTTCTCTGGGTGTACGGTACAAGGCTGTGACAAGTCCCATAGAGGTGGGACCTCCATCCTTAGAGGGTTTCCAAACCTGTCTGGACACCAGAGGTTCTGATCAACCTGACCTTTGGAGCTAGCCCTGCTTGAAGCAGGAGGTTGGACTCGAGACCTCCGCAGGGCTCTTCCACTCTACAGTGACCCTGTGAAACCCAAACTCAGCATTTTCTCCTGGCTTTGACCAGGTCTCCAGGAGCAAATGGCCTCCTTGGGGTCCATCATGCTAGCGATATGCCAGTATCTCCCCTCGCTCTGACACAACCCCTACAGCTATGGGAAGAAGAGACTAAAGAACGACTTGTTTTAGCTTTCCTGACTAAGCAGCATCGCTGGGGCACAATCCCTGCCTGTGGCACATCCAGCTGAAACACCGCAGCAGCACAGCGTCCGCCGTACATTCACAGAGAGAGCGGGCAGCTTCCTCAACCCCCCACCCCACGTCTCCGCGGGGGAGCGGGGCCTCTGCCAAACGTGGCAGCCAGGGTTCGGTCTCCACACGGAGCGGGGGTATGTGAACCCGTTGCGCTACAGCTCCCGACCCACGACCGCATCCCCGAGCCAGGGCTGTCAGCTCCGCACGCCAAGCGTCCTCTGCGGTCGCCTCACCGAACCCCAAGTGCACAGCCCAGGGCAACAGGACCAGTTAGAGCCTGGGTCCCACACCGGGAAACCTGGTGGGGGAGGATTTTTTGGAGATTAAAGAGTTTACTCCCCATCTCAGTTGAAAAACATCATGTAAAAACCCAGGGTGCGATGAAAGGGGGAAAGTTGATAAAGGAGCCCGAGTCCTGCCCCACAGAAGGATTTCTGCCTCTGTTGCGCTTCTCCAAACACTACCGGTCTCATTTACTCAACCACAATGTTTATAACTTTAAAAAAACACCCCAAACTAAATTCCCTGTGGAGTTCCTAACTCGAAGCTCTGCAGCAAGGCTGATCTTGTGGGTATGTCACACCGGTCACACACAAGAATCATAGAGAGAAAGTAAAAAGTTTAGATGAAAACAAGTTATATCTGGGAAGCTGCCAAACTGACGGCTTAACGAGCTGCAGTGCTGCTAAAAAGCCAGGGAGTAGGTGAAAAGCTGTTAATTATTGAGCCCTGCTGGGCACGCCTGTTTGGCAAGGCGCCACATAAAAGCACTGATAGGGGTTTCGATAGGGCGTGCACACGTGTTGTGCTACCAACGCGCCCAAGAAGGTCCGTCCTGGGCCTCCCAGCATCAACCACCGCTTTTGAAATGCTCATCTGCCACGGGAGCACGGGCAGAGCCCGACCCGCAGCGCTCAGCTGGCCACAGCTGGGCCACATCAAATTGCACCCAGCGGTTCCTGCCTTGGTGCTTTAATTGTGAGCCGCGATTCCTCCTTCTATCTCCTGACCTCCGGCTCCATCACCCAGTGCACCTCCTCAGCCCCAGACTGGGAATAAACTCTCCGGCAAAGCCAGGCATCGGTCAGCTTCGATGTTTATTGCTTGCTCGGTGACATGGCACGGCACGGCTGAGCACAGCACACATCCCAGCGGGATGGGCAACGCGGAGCAGATGGTTTCGGACGCACAGGCCTCGCTGCGGGTGGGTGTGAGCTGTCTCCCCGCCAGCACCCGCGCCAGCAGGACCCGATGGGGACGGTGCTGGGACTCCCGGGTGCGCTGGGTCAGGGCGGGGAGGAAGAGGCTCGCGCTGTGAAGCAGCGGGTGGTTATTGATGATGGTGAAGATGCTCACGGCGGGTGCAGGAAGGGTCGGGCAGCAGAGGCTGGTATGGACAAGCCCTGAGCGAGCGGAGAGCCTGGCTCCTGGTACCTCACTGCGAGTGGATGAGCGCCCCGGCACCTTGCCCAAAGCCAAAGCCCTTGGGACCGAAGTTCTTGGCGTAGCAACCTGCAGAGGGAGGGAAGGGAGAGATGGGTAAGGCCGGCAGCTGAACAGGAGCGGGTCCTCCTCTTGAAGCAGGCACTGCCGGAAAAGGGACGGGGTTTGCCATATTTGCTGGGCAAACAGAGAGGCCCCAGGCACAGCGGGAAATCCGTCCCCATACGCAGCCGCTGGGGCCACCACCTCCCCAAACCTCCGTCCCATCCCCATTCCCTGCACAGGGGTTTTCACCCCCAGTCTCCACCCTTTCGGGGGTCCAGGACAAGCCAGCGGGGATCACAGCACTCACCTTTGCAGTAGATCTCCCCGTCTTTGTCTGCCAGGGTGGTGGACTCCAGGCTTTTGCCGCACTTGGCACAGCGGAAGCAGGACTTGTGCCAGGACTGCGGGACAGGAGCAGAACCCAGTCAGACAACACCCGGGGAAAGGGCACCAATGCTTTGGCTATCAAACAGGGGCTGACCCAAACCAGCTGGCAAAGAGGTCTGAACAGCACAAAAGGTTTATTCTGGAAAGAGTGGTCCTCCCATTCCCAGGGGGAAGACAGCGAGAGGAAACACCAGGTGTGTGGTCACTGCTCCCACGTTGGTCTGGTTTCAGAGAGCTTTCGCCTCGACTCACAGAAGTGGTTTATACAGTAATTTGTAAGGAGCAATCAACCCCCCTCTTTGGAGACTGTCCTCCCTTGAGCAGCTCGATAAATCACCCGTCTGAGACCCACCGCAGCCCTACGTCAGCCTGGGGGTGGCAGCAGGCTGGGGACACCTGCCCCCTGCACAACCACAGCTCCAAGGAAGGCAGCAAACAGACACCAAGAATGCAGAAATCAGCCAGCTTTTAAAAATATCACACACCCCCCACGGCTCCACCAGTCCTCTGGGGATAAATGAGCTCACAGCCTTTGAGCAGACCTAGAGTAGCCAGAGCCGCTCACGGAGGAATTTAAATAAACACTTTGGAAAACACAAAACCTTTTTTGGAAGAAAATGTGAAATTAGGGGGCTGGAGGAGGAGGTAGCAGATGGAGTCATCCAGCAAACATTAGCACATGAAATACATGCTCTGGAATCCTCTCCGGGTTTGCTTGAGTGTAATTGCTTTGCCAGCTTTGGTTCCCCGTAAACACCAAGGCCAGAAGCCCGCCAGGAAGCCCAGATCGTGATTTTTAAGGGTAAGTTTGGCTTCTGACCCTGGGCTGACCCCTGACGTGTCCATCACAAATCCCAGCACTGCCAGCTGGGGCACGATGATGCTGGGAAGCCCTTTCTGTTGACTAGTTGCCTCCTCTCCTTGCTCTGGGGACAGAGGACAAACACAGAAACCCCAGGGGGGGACAGAGCACAGCAGGGGCCAGTGAGCGACCCAACGTCAGCAGCGAGGGGGTGAGGCTTTCCCAGCGCAGCCATCCCATCCCCTGCGGCACAAAGCCAAGCAGCCTGACCCGGCTGCCACAGCAAGCTCGGCACGTGTGCCTGACCTCGGAGCGGAGGTTGCTTCAGGGCAGGGACCTCACCCGGGGTCCCAGGGCTGACAGAGCAGAAGATGTCCCCAAGCCTTACAGAGGACTTCCCAGAGCTGGGTTGGATGAGGCCACAGCTCAGGACGCGAAGGACCCCGGTGAAGTGATGAACGCGACATAGGAAGTACCAGGGCTGTTGCAGTGTCCTTCACATCTGACCCCGAGCACACCCATCCCACCAGCAGAACAGCCCGAGAGAGATGCACCAGGTCCGTGCCCACACCTCCAGCCACCTTCCCCTGCCTATGGGCAGCGCTGGCCACTGGAATTCGTTCCCTGCCCCGAGTTTGGGCTGTGGCACCCCAGCCTGCGGCAGAGGGTGAAGAAGGCTCGCTGAATGTCGCACTTGTTCAGCTCGTGGTGGCGGTGGCCACGGCCCACATCACTGCTCATCCTCCCAACACATCTAGCAGCAGGGACATCCACTGCGACCTCCGCTGAGAAATGCTCTGAACACTTTGTATAAAATCTATTTCTCTCCCATCTACAAGCCTGTGAGAGCGAGGCAGCCTGGAGAACCTGCTTGCCAGAGGTGCCAAGGTCTCCTTTTGGTGCCAGGCTTCTCCGTGAGCATGGCCACCAGACCCCAAGCCCAGCCCCGGCTGGAGGCGCTGGCAGCCCAGCCTGCGGTCAGCCTGTGGGTCAGGTCAAGACCTTCTCTGAGGGTCTCCTGGCCACGCAGCAACTCCTGGCACATCCGTGCCCCATCCATTCCATCCACCTTCTTACCTTTCCAGCTCCAATCACCTTCTCAGCTGCATACACCGCCTGCCCGCAGCGAGGGCACCCATCAGCACCTCCGACTTTCTGGGCCATTCTGGACGCGTTAGGGTTGGTGGGTCGGTGGGGGTGGCCCCTGTGGATGGGAGGGAGTTCGTGATCAGGGCTGCACAAGCAAGACGGAGGAGGGAAGAGCTCTGGGATCACAAACCCCAACCCAGTTTTGAAGGGCCCAGTTTTGAAGATGGGGCTTTAGGCACAATGCGTTGAGCCCCATGGAAACTTCAGCCTCGCAGCTGCGTGCAGGGAGGGGACGGGCAGCATGCTCGGGCGACGGGGACGTGTCCCGTCAAGCCCCATCCCACCCTGCAAATAGGGATCAGCGGGTTTCCCCCGAGGAGCAGAAAGGCAGGGCAGCCCATGGCACCCGCCAGATTAGACACTGCTGGAAGTTCAGCGTGGGCTACACAGCCAAGCACCGCAAGCCGTGGAGACAGATGTGGGGGAGAAGGTGCCCACAACAGACCCAGTTTCGAAAACAAGACTTAAACTCACTCTTCATATTTGATTCCCAGGGACTCGCCCTTGTCAGTGCTCAGGGTCCCGGCTCCCTGCCCATATCCATAGCCCTTGGGGCCGTACTTCTTGCCATAGCAGGACTTGCAGTAGATCTCCTCTCCATGCACGGCAACAGTGGTGCTGTCCAAGTTCTTCTTACAGACCACTAGAAAAGAGGGGAGGGCCGTGCCATTAGCGAGCTCCTCCAGAGCTCACTAATTAGCTGGAGAAAACAAGTCCTCACAAGGGATAGTAGAGCTCGGCTTTCAAGGAGTAAGGAAACCCTAGACAAGATCCTGGTTGAAGGGAGTGCATGCAAAACAGCCAGAGATAAGGATCACAACAAGAACATTGTCGGGCTTTAAAAGGAAGCAACAACCAAAGCTACAAGGTTGATAATAAGAAGAAGCTCTGTTAACCCTCTTGATGCCGGTGTCCTCGAGATGCACTTAAACCAGGGCGGGGAGGAGGGTTGAAATATCCCTACAAATCACTGGTGGTGATTTGTAGGGATATTTCAAAATCAAATCCCTGCCCCGCTGCAGCTGCGGCTCTGCCAGAATCCCAGCCCCCCGTGAATACGCAGCAGCAGGCACTCGGGGAAAAGTAATAGTAATATAAGCAAATTTATTTTTCCTCATGTTTAGATGGACTAAAAGCAGCCCTGCAGCCATCACCACAGCTGATGCGCTGTGAGGTTTTTGGCACATTACACTGTTGTGCACAGTTGCCTCTCCAGAGCCCGAGACCACGATGGAAGAGTTCATCATGCTAACGTGTCACCCCCCGGTCCGTGCCACCATCAGGGTGTGTGTAGGGTGGTCTCAGGTGAGGGACAATAGCTCAGCGGGGTGTTCAGACCTTGGGGATCAAGAGGGGATGTAAGACGGGACAGGGGGAGACAGCAGCTGGGCTCGGGGTCCCAGCTGAGCCCATCCAGAGCTTGAGACTGGTGCTGGGTTCAGGCCACACAGACTGTTCGCCCGATTTTTAGGTTTTCCTGACTCCTGTCCCAGCTCTGATCTCAGCCTCCACGTCGGCTTCCAAACCCTTCCTGGAACACGCCGCCCAGCAAGCCGGAGCAGGAGGCAAGCAGCACCCAAACAGGCTCGCAATGATCTCCAGTGTCTACCTGCCCCGGTGCAGGATCCAGGTGCCTGGGGCAGAGTCCACAGCGCTGGCAGCCGGCCCCGAAACCGATCCTGTTACAGCTGCGACACAGCCTTCCCCCATCCCGCTTATGTGCCTTAAATGTCGAGGCTCTCGGCAGCCCGTTTGGCCCCTCCACCAGCAGAAAAGTTTCTTGGCCTGTACCAATATCTCAGGAATGCAAACACAGCACAGCTCTCCTCTCGGGGCAGCGCAAACCCGGCACTAAAGGCGGGGGCGAGAGGCAGCCTTCCTCGGCCCAATTACTAAATATGGTGCTTCTCCTCTGGGGCCGCGGAGAACCCCGTGTGCTGCTGCTGGGAGAAGGAGGTGGGAAGGGAAACATCTCCTGCCATCTAAGGAGGATCTGGCAGGGTCCTCTCCTTGCTACGGGCTCCCCCATCCCACCACGGCAGGAGCTGGGATGGAGCACACATCCCTGCTGAGAAGAACCAGCTTTGGTTGACTGGTCCCATAGCTGCCAAGCTAATGGGCTGGGGTTTTCTCTGCATTACCCTGGAGCTCATCAGGAGCAACGTTGCATTCAGACAGACCCTCCAGGAGGGGAATTTGGGCGCTTTTACTGACGTGTTTCAAGAGCTTTGTCCTAGGGGTGGGAGTGAATGAGCTCAACAGCATCTGTCTGTCTCTCCCACCGTGCTGGGTGCATTTAGAGCTCTGAACTAAGCTCTCACAGTCCCTCATCTCTACCCGCCACAGATGCTTTGAGAGGCAGCAGAAAAATTCTTTCCCGGTCTGCTTCCTAGAAATCAGCCCCCAGCTCCTGGGTTTCTGCATTGCAGAAATTCCAGCACGCCGCACTCATCGAGTTAAGGACCCTTTGTTTTTCTAAGAGCAGCAGAGCTGCTCCACAAAACAATTAGACAAGAGCTGCTGCCACTTTCCGAGGCCAAACGGTCTCATTACAGTACATTTCTTCATGTACTATTGACTCAGTTGGACCGGTGCCGCCGAGTCAATCAGCAAGTCGCTCCCTGAGCCCATCTCCGGTTCTAACGCACTGTGGTAGGTTTGGCTCCTTTTTGATTACTTCTTTTGGCAGGTCAGGTCAAACTATTTGTTTTTCTCCCCTAAAGATAATGGCTTCGGGTTCCCTAATGAGCACAGGCTGGGAACGCAGGAGTTTGGCGCAGCTCAGCATCACCCGCAGCCTGTGGCAGGGGACCGGGGACACGCAAGCCATGGCCTCAACTGGGGAGCCCACAACAGGACGGGCAGAACTGGTGGGGCAGGTGTGGAGTATGGTTACGTACACCTGCAAAGCACAGCGACGGGAGACCAGGCTGCGGTCGGCTCTGGACCACTCCCTGGTGACTTGCTTCCATGAGCAGACGTGGGGTGACCTTCTGCTTCACTTTGGCCATGTATTCCCTTCTCGAAGCAACGCCTTTTCCCTGATCTCCTGGCTCCTGGAGGCCTGCCCAAAGCTCTGGGTGCCAGCGTCGCATGGCAGCAGCTTTCCCCAGCAATCCAGCTGCGCACACAGGGGTCGCGGGGAAGGGCAGGCGCGGGGCAATGGGATCTTCGTCCCCGTACCGAGGTCCTCCATCGATACGGACTCAGATGGTAAAAGCCACTGGGGGCGGGGGGAGATGAGGGTAACATTCCCCACCCTCCTTATCTGAGGCTGCAGAAGGAACATGACTTCCTGCGGCAGAGAGCGGCAGCAATAAGGATGCAGCCTGCCACCCACCCGCCTGCCGGGGAAAGCCTCTCCTCCATTTGTGCAACTCCAGGCTGGGCAGGGAATGGCTGGAGCAGCCCTGAGGAGAGGGATTTGGAGGTGTTGGTGGATGAGAAGCTCAATGTGACCCAGCACCGTGCGCTGGCAGCCCAGAACCCCCCCAGCCCCTGGGCTGCATCCCCACAGCGGGGGCAGAGGGCGAGGGGGGGGATTCTGCCCCTCTGCTCCGCTCGGGGGAGACCCCACCTGGAATCCTGGGTCCAGCTCTGGGGGTCCCAACAGCAGAAGGACACGGACATGTTGGAGTGGGGCCGGAGGAGGCCCTGGAGATGCTGGGAGGGCTGGAGCCCCTCTGCTGGGAGGACAGACTGGGAGAGGTGGGGGGGTTCAGCCTGGAGAAGAGAAGGCTCCGGGGAGACCTTCCAGCCCCTGCCAGTGTCTGAAACAGGCTCCAGGAAAGCTGGGGAGGGACTTTTTACAAGGGCAGGTAGTGACAGGACGAGGGGTGATGGCTTCAAACTGGAAGAGGGGAGATTTAGATGAGATATTGGGCAGAAATTCCTGGCTGTGAGGGTGGGGAGCCCCTGGCCGGGGTTGCCCAGAGAAGCTGTGGCTGCCCCATCCCTGGAGGTTCAAGGCCAGGTTGGACTGGGCTTGGAGCAACCTGGTGTGGTCGGAGGTGTCCCTGCTCAGGGCAGGGGGTGGGACTGGGTGATCTTTAAGGTCCCTTCCAACCTAAACCATCCTAGGATTCTATGAATTCCCCTTCCAAGTCCTCTAGAGCCAAAGCAAGTTTTCCAGCCTGGAAACTCACACACACAAGAGCGATCGGCTCCACTGGCCACTCTTCACGCTGTGCAGGGAGCAGACACACGCTCTCCCTCACAGCTGCATCCATCTGTGCATCCCAGCCAGGCTGGCCAAGAAATATCCAGCACTCATGCCAAGGTGGAGACAGGAGCACGGCAGATATCAGCCCCAGGAGGACACTGGTATTTCCCGGCTGGAATTGGTCTACTGAGATTAGTTCTAGCTGTGTGCCTGTTTATAGACCTGAGCTCCGCTTGCTGCCCGTGTGGAAAAGATCCCGTCTGTGCTCCCTGCTGCAACGGGATGGTGAGACCGGGAAGGGGGTAGAGGAACCAGCTGAGAAAATGTTAAACCTCTTCTGCTGCTCCGGGGCAGATGCAATGGACAGAAATCTGGTAAAACACAGGCTGAGGACAGTGATCATCTTTTTATCCCAAGGTTCTGCAGCCCTCCTGGATGGGGATACCCCAGGTCCAAGGAGCTGCTCTCAGCACCGTAACGCGACTCGCCAGTCCCTGCACTGCTGCCCTGGTGTCCCCAAAGGGAGGGGACGGGTGTCTGGGGACCTGCAGCGTGAACTTAGGAGTGCCTGTAGGATCCTGCAGCACAGGCAGGGGGAGGGATCT
This sequence comes from Chionis minor, assembly GCA_013398295.1. Classification (NCBI taxonomy): domain Eukaryota; kingdom Metazoa; phylum Chordata; class Aves; order Charadriiformes; family Chionidae; genus Chionis; species Chionis minor. Next base: position 170,073 of record VZSF01001609.1, on the reverse strand, counting down.
CTGCCCTGAGATAACCCGCAGCCAGATCCTGTTCTGCTGCCCTTCCCTGGAGGTGACACCACAGCCCAAAGACACAACAGAGACACCCTCCCCAACAGCAGATTTGCAGGCAGGCTGGAGGTGATGCTTTAGCATTTCACCGTAGGCTTTCCAGGAGCAGATGGGCCAGGACAGGACCACATCTTCTTCCCATCATCTCCTGGGACACAGGGGCAGATTCCATGCCAGGTCCAAGGGCCCAACCACCTTTTTAGTGTGGCAAAGCCACTTAGAAGACTAAAGCCAGCATCGCCCCAGAGCATTGCATGGGATGTGCCACCTTCTGCCGCCACCGTTTGGAGCATGAGACAGGGACTCTCCAATCTTGAACATCTGGAGACGGTGCGGAGGACTCAGCCTCGCCTTTCCCTGGTGTGAGGACAGGCCAAGCCTCCGCATGGGTGCTGGCTGAGGTCAGCCCCGACAGCTTGGATGGTCCCTGGTGTCCTGGGCTGATCTGTGTTCCTTCAGCAGAGCTAACTTCCAAGTGTGGAGAAAAGCGGAGAGCCTGCCCCACAGCTGGGGCTACACAGCAGGGCTGGGTGTAGAGGAATCCTGATGAGTGTTTACAGGGCCCATAAACAGGACGTGACAGGGCGCCCAGCTGCCAGAAAGCCAGGAAGCGGGGCCGGAGGGGTGAGGGAAGGGCTGGTACTTACTGCACAAGAAGCAGGACTTGTGGAAGCTGCTGCCTTCACATTGCACCTCCTCGGCGAAGTATACTGCCTTCTGGCAGACACCACACTTCTTTCCTCCTCCCCAGTTCGGCATCCTGCAGAAAAAGCACCGGGAGAAACAGCGTCAGGGCGGGAGGTCGGGCAGGAGGCAGGGATGGGGCAGAGGGAGGCAGCCAGAGCGGGCACCGCCAGCAGCGCTCCAGCAGCCGTTCCACATCTGCACATGCGGACACCACCCACGGATGTTGGCTGTTTGCACAGGTTTGCCAGGCTGGTAATTAGCAGAATTAGCAGACGCCCAAGGGACCCATCGCTACAGCACCCAGCAGTATCAGCTGCCTCCTAGGGACCACTGGTCCTGCCAGCCGGGAGCAGCAGAAACCCCCCTGTCCTGGGAGCGGCGGGACCTCACAGCTGCTCTCTGCGCCAGGAAAAGGGAGGAAGCGGGACAATGGTGGGAGACGGCGCTCACAGAGGGACCCACGGCACCAGCACCTCGCTGGATCACAGCCCTGCTGTTACCCCTTGGCACAGCAACGCAGCGGAGGCCGGGGTGACTGAGCCTTGGTGCTGGAGGGTGCCCAGGCTGTCAGCCCGCTTGGAAACAGTTCCAGCGTCTCCTCCCCAAACATCTGCTCCATTTCTGCCACCACGAGGCAGGGGTATAGTCAGGGGTGCCCAAAGAGCAGGAACTGACCCCCGATACCACCAAAGAGCGGGCTCTGGCACCGTGTCCCCCACGGCATCATTAGCTTGTGCCTTGCCTGGCCAACTGCTCCCAGGTTCCCTGTGCTTGGGCGTCTCAGTCTCCTCCGGGACCGCAGGTACAGACCCGGAGGCTGGGAAACCAGCAGCCCCAGGGACACAGGCTGATGTGCAGGGCAGCTCCTTGGCAGGATATAAATGCTTCTATTTCTCCTGAAATGTATCTGATGAGACATCACCAAGAGGCCCCTTGATCTGCAAACGTCCAGATAACCCCAAAATACTGTGAGCAGCTAATACAAGGAGCAGAGCTCCAGCCCAGAGGGGCCTTGATCCTTTTGAAGACCAGGCCAACATAAACCTCAAGACATTCAAGCAACAAGGTCCTACAAGGAGATTCTGAGGGGGGTAGGCTGGTTGAGTGTGGCCAAGAGGCAGCTAAGGAGGATCTAACGGCAACCTAGCGTTGCTACAAAGACAACAATACACTTTCTGGTGGTGCCCAATGGTATAAGAAAGGTCAACGGGCACAAGCTGAGCCTTGGGAGGTCTCCAGAGGCCTCCATCCATCAACACTTCTGTAATTGTCCATCCTGCTCCCACGTGGGGACGAGCAGCAGAAGTCACCCTCCCCGCTGCAGACATAGCCGTGCGCTTCCTGACCGCCGAGCAGCTAAAAGAGCAGGACAAGGTCCCCGCTACACCCCGTGCCACCCCACAGCAGGCGCAGGATCTCGTCCCCTCCCTCAGCTCGGCCGCACAGCTGTGAGGAAGGGGAGCTGGGCACAGCCTTTGAGCCCACTCCTTGCCACAGCTCCAAATCCCGGGATCACCTCGGGCAGCTGAAGCCCCAGCTCCGGGTCTCCATTCCCCACCCAACGGTTGAGCCTGCCCGGCACAGGGGGAGATGGACACTAACGGTGGGAGGACTGGGGGCTGTATAAACATCGAACGGGGACATGAGGGAGGATGAAGCGCTGCAAACCTGCTCACAGGCACAGCGAGATCCCAGTGTACGGGAATGTCGAGCTCTTCCCTGTGTAAGACTGTTTTGTCAGGCAAGAGGAAAAGGAAATTGATCTCAGCCTGGTTATAACAGCGGGCAGAGGCACTGGCCCCACTCTAGCCCGTCTGTGGCTCCCAGATGGACGGAGTGTCTCAGCTCGGGACGGACGGACAGATGCGTGGAGGGTGCTGGGAGCGAGGGTTGGAGGGGCTGCGCCGGATCCGGGGAGCTGTGGTTGGGCTGCAATCGCAGCAGCCGGGAATTCTCTTTGCTAAAGGCCCTGCCGGCTGGGCTTCCCACCACCGCGCAGCCTGTGCCAAATCCCTCCCTTCCAGCCCGATCCTTCCAGTCCCAGCCTTTGGATTGCCTTAAAAGGACACGAACTGTTTCTCTCCGGAGCCTGTGTTTCCCCCCCTGCACCAGGAGGAGGGCCCGACCTGGTTCAGGAGTTTCCTTGGAGGGCAGAAACATCCAGCGGCGTCCCCCTGCCAGCTCAGCCAGCGGAGATGGCGGGGGAACCCGCTGGCCCCTTTCGCCCCCGTGCCCACCTGCGTCAGACCCCTCGCGAGGAAGAACACGACACTGGCTACACTTTCTGTGGGTCCCCCATGCCTTTCCAAACCCCACAGCCATTCAGCAGACCCCATCCCTGGGACCCCCCAGCCCTCATTTGGGTGGGCAGCCTCACGCAAGCCCCCTGCCGTCGCTCCCTGCTCCCCAGCCAGCGGGCTCCGGGACAAACCGCCCGGTGTGGTTTGGAGCCAGCTGCTCCCCTTTGCCTCCATGGCACATTTTTTTCCCCTTTACAGCAGCAGCGAAGGAAGAGGCTCTGCTTGTCCCAAACAGGAGGGTTCATCTGCCCAAACCGAGACGTCGGCAGTGGGGACACCTTCCTCCGAGCTGCCTGTAGGTTTATGGGAGGAGAAAAGCTGCTCCTGGGTGAAGCTTATCTGATGTTTGCCACAAGAGTTCAAGCCCTTTTGCTGCTTATTTTCCTCCATCCACCCTGGGAAGGTTACAGGTGCCTCCGTGCAGTTTAAACAACATGACTCTGATTTTGGCAGGTGACTCTCGCCACGAAGCACCTGGCAGCACCGAGGCAGCCCAATCCCAGCCGCATCCCAGCAAGACCTCCCAGCACACACCAGGATGGGTTTTCTGTGGGGAGGGACCGTGAAAACGCCTTTGTGCTGGGGATACACGGGTTTGGGATTGCTCCCAGCTGGGCACAGCAAAAGCCTGGGATTAGATTGAAGTTGCTGGGGATTCCGTCTTCATCCCCAACACACACAGACACATCCAGAGAGCCCGGCAGCCCACACGCGAGACCAAAAGGCAGTTTCTGCTACAGGTCGCTATCAGCAGGGGAAAAAAAAGAAAAAAAAGAATAGGAGCACCCTGCTCACGGAGCCTGGGACCAACGCCGGCCACCTCAGCCATGAAATCCTTACACCAGCCATCTAGACAGACCCATCGTCGCCGTTCCCTATCAATGACTACTTTAAGATATTGTTGGAGAGTTTGCAAGCCTTTCAACATTTTTTTTTTCCAAAGTACTTTGCACCGAGAGCACCATATTCCGTCCAATTGCAACACTTGCTGACCGCAGTCGCACTTCTCCAAATCAGACCCAGTGCAGAATGAGGAACAGGAGGTGAGGAACAGGAGGTGACTGTCCCTGCAGCCAAAGCCCTCGCTGAGCACAGGCAAGAGGCACACTCAGGGCTGCCAAAAAACAAGCTGATTTTCCTCCCTCCTGCAGCTCCACATCCCACGTACCCACAACTTCGCAGCACACACAACCAGGGCCCTACAGACAACATCCTCCGTGCCAAGCACGGAGCTGGTCCGTCATCCGCTCTAGATAAGGCAAAGGGCCTCAAAACCCAAGATCCCGTCCTTTCGCCAGCAGCTGGGCTGCTGCGGGGCACGGCCGCACGCGAGGCTGGTGCGGAGCCACGCATGCCTGATGCTTTTTGGAGATTAACTCTAATTTTGATGTCTGACGTTGAATTTTCCAGCACCGGGTGAGGTGTAAGCTACAGACTCACCCGCGTCTCAGGTGGGCTCGTGTTGCACCGGTTTGGGAGGCAGCCTAAACTACACTAAACGACCAGGCGTGAACCAGTAGGGAACCAGCACGTGCTGGTGCTTTGGGATGTCAGCTAAACCCGGGCTGTGAGGGGAAGTGGTGAGCAGATGAAGCCAAGCCATCAGGCCGTAGGAAGGCACGGTCACCCTCTCCCTAGGGTGTGTGGAAAGCTCAGTGTGCTCACGCCGCTCACGCCAAAGCCACCGTTTCGCCTGCCCAAGAGCAGCTGGTTTGTAACCGATGGCCCTAAAGCAGCTCCACCACCCCCGGAGCACTCAGAGCACCGCAGGGTCTCCCCCTCCACCCTCTAATGAACTTCACCTGCAGCCGCTGGGATGCCAGCTCAACCAGCCGAGCTTCTGCGACAGCTGGAAAATCTTTCCCGCGTATGAAGCCAGATGTTCTGCTAAAATCTGAGAGTGATTAATTGCAGAGCAATCACTCTGTGCTTGGAGGAGATCACTGAGGAACAGGAGACTCACGCTGATCCATGTAAAAGGGGGTTTTTTTGGTGGTTTTTTTGCAATCAGAGTATTAATACCAGTGGATGGCAGGAAAGCACCATCCATGCACTCCCACCGATGTTCACAGCAGCCCACGCAGGGTTATTACACAGCCTGGCAAAGGGACAAGCCAAAGGGGAGGAAACCACAGGAGGAGCCCCAAGCCCTGGGGTCCGATGGCTGCCTTTCAGTCCAGAGCAGCCGGCACAGCCAGGAAAAGAGCAGAAAATTGGAGGAGGAGGCACCTAGGCAGGTGGGGTGTGTGGGCAGAGCAGAAAGGAACCAGCTTACGGGGATACACGGAACACCACGTGGGAGAACATCAGGATGGAGCACGAGGGGTTCGGCACCAGTAACTGCAACCAGGCACATGGGGGGAACTGGCTCTGCCCCAGACAAACGGCGTCTGTCACGGAGCAGCTTTGGCAGCGCCTGGGCACCGGTGGAAATGGCCCTACAAGAGGCAAGTTCGAACTGTCCCTCCTGTCCCTCTGCCATGTGATCGGCTGGGTGGAGCAGTGACGCGAGGAGACCAGCTGCCAGCAGTGTAAAAGAGGATAAATGAAGGTCATTTGTGATACAGTGGCATCGAACTGGTGAGCGAGAGGAGAACGGGGTCCTGAGGCTGGTGAGCGCCGGGACATGGCAAAACACCGGGCACCACCATGGCAAAATCACACAACTGACCCAGGAGATGCAGCTGCCTCGGACCAGACATCTCTGAGGGCTTTGCTGTGAGAGGAGGGGAGAAAGGCAGGAGGGTCTGAGGTGCCGCGTGATGCTCCACCAGGGCTCATCTACTCCACAGTTCCCAAAGCAGCGCAGTCAGGCATTGCTTCTGCTGCCTCCGCTAAGGAGCCTTCGGGTTCCCTATGCCAGGGAAGGGGCCAGCGCGAGGCCAGCACCATGCTGAGCCACCCGCCGGACACGGCTACCGGCCAGCACCGCGCTGAGCTGCCCACCGGACACGGCTACCGGCCAGCACCGCGCTGAGCTGCCCGCCGGACACGGCTACCGGCCAGCACCGCGCTGAGCTGCCCACCGGACACGGCTACCGGCCAGCACCCACCAGCCACAGCATGCCCGAGGCCCACACCACCATTCCCTGCTGACCACGCTGCCCCCAGCTTCGGTTACAAAGGCAACTTGAAAGCTTCACTGTCACCACTGGGTTCCTCAAAGAAAATCCCAATTTTCTCCAGAACAAAAGCCAAAAGCATTTTCAGGTACACTGAGAAAAGCTACCGACTCCTGCAGGAATCAAAATCCATGACCTGACCAAGCTGATTTTAGCTTTTGCAAAGCCAAATCGGTCACGTCCTTGTCACTTTGTGCTGCCTCCCAGGAGCGGGGAGCCGAGCTTGGCCGCTCCAGGGGCTGGGGTCAGGCACTGCCATCCCGGCCAGAGAGATCCTGATCCAGGAGAAAGGAGCCTGAGGCTGGGCAGACAGTGTCCCCCAACCCACGGGAGCAGGGAAGGCACCGCGCTGGCTGGCGAGCAGCCGGAAGCACCGAGCTACTTGTTGAGCAGCGAGTCCTCCCCAGGGCGGCCACATCTCACCGCCCAAGGAGCCAGGAGGTGCAGCATCCAAAGCCGATTTCCCACCTAGTACTATTTTAGCACTTCCACCTTCTCCCCCAGTCCATCTCTCCCTGTATCCAACACTGCGACTTGGCAGCATGCGGTATTTTTTGCCAAGTGCTAATTAACACCCTCTCCTACGCGCTGGCCCCGCATCCAGCTCGGAGGTTTGGAAAGTGGCACCCGGAGCCGAGCACGTGCCCAGCCAGGTCCTCAGCGGGGCAAATCTCCGCTGTAAAGCGCCATCGGTCCCCGCCTGCGGAGAGGATGGAGCTGGCTCAGCCTCCCCGGGGTGTCAACTTTATTCAGGCTACAAAGCCAAGCGACGGCAGAGCCCGCGGTTTGGCGAGGGGACGGGGCGGAAAGACTCCGCTCACAGCCCAGCCCGAGCCCCCAAACCCTGAGCTTCCCCGTTGCCAACCGGGAAGGGGAACCCTTAGCGGAGGGTTATGATTAAGGCCAGCAGAAAGTCTGGCGCCCCGGCGGGAAGCGACGGCGCTGGGTGGATGCCCCGCTCTCCGCTGGCTTCGGAAAGTTCACCCCATCTGATGCAAGAGCTTTGGCTTCCGCATCTGGCACCGCGCGCGCGGATGCTCGCCCCGCTCCGTGCCTCGCTGGGCCCCATCGCCCCCGCGCCCCCCCCGGGGGCGCACGGCGGGGTGGGTGTCCCGGCTCCAGCCCCCGGCCCAGGTGAGGGGTCTGGGGGGAGGAGTGAGGGGGGGCTGGGGGCTGCCCGGGGACGCGGCAGCTCGGGGGCACAGAGACCTGCCCGCCCCGGGCCGG
>VZSF01001609.1:50581-154395 GCA_013398295.1 Chionis minor | reverse complement strand
CGGGGCCCGCATCAACACCACCAACGTGGACGGGCTGACAGCCCTGCACCAGGTACCGGCGGCCCGGGCTCGGGGCGGGGGGGAGCCGGGCCCCGCGGCGGCCGGGCGGCCCCTTCCCTTCCCTTCGCCCGCCGCCGGGCCGGGCTTCCCCCGCCGCGGCCGGGAGGGGACACGGGGCGGTGGGGTCGCGCTGCCCCGGGCCGCCTCAGCGAGGGGGGCCGGGGGTTTCGGTCCCGGTGCCGGCGGAGGGGGAGGGCAGGGCCGCGGCCCCGGGCGCGGGGTGTTTATAAACACGGCCATGGCGGAGAGCTTTGATCCGGCCTCCCCCTGCGCGCCCGGCGCGGGGCTGAGGCGGAGACCCGGCTCGGAGGGGAGCGCGGTGGCAGATTCCAGTCGAGCGGCTTGATGGAGTGAGTGCTCGCAGGGGTATTAAGTAGCTTAATTAGCAACATAAAGCCTTGGGGCTGGCAGGGCTGCGAGCCTGGCTTGGTGGCCGAGTTACTCATTTTTGGACGTTGGGCCGGGGGTCCGCCGAAATGGCAGCAGCGCTCGGAAAATTTCTGTAGTGGGGGGGAGAGAGGCCGTTTTGGCAAGGTCAGAAAGTGTCTCGTCAGCTCCTGTGCGTGTATGGTCTATCGGAGTTGCCTTGAAACTCCCCAAACTGCTCTTTGGCAACCTTCGCAGAGCCCAGCGAGTGCCCGCGTCTCAGATGAGCGACATCGATTCTATTAATATTCCCCCAAATGCGCCGAAGGTGATAGAAAAGTGGTGGCAGAATTCAGCCTCCGAGCGGTGAAGCCTTTCCTGTCGGGAAACGTGTGTTTCAACTGCAGCTTTTGCTGTCCTGGTGTAAATGAAGAGGAATGTAAAGGAGCATGTGAAATCGCTACCCTTTAATATGGGGAAACCTGTTGCTATCGAAGACCGATGCAGAATTTAGCAGGGCGTGTGAAATCAGTGTCCCAGATTGCTGCATCTGGTCAGTGAAATGAATCTGATTTGAATCCGGGCCAGCCCCGGGAAGAAAATTTTCTTAGCTCAAGATCCCGTAGATTAAGCATGTAGTGTAGCAACGGGCCCGGGAAAAGAACCCACAGTCCAGGAATGACATCTGGAAATAACGTGTTTGTAAAGAATAATGCTTTAATAGCACCAACAGCGGGACAGTAATCAAGTTGATTAGGCTTTCTTCTCTGCTGGTATTACTGAACTGGAGGATTTGGGACATTTGAAAGCTCGGTTCGCGAGCTCGCCCAGGGCTCTCAGGGAACGAGGGGCAGGGATATTTATTCATTTGGTTCTGGAGTTCCAAAAATAAGTTATGAAGCAAAGAGCAGGGGAGCGTACGGACCAGCAGGTTGAGTAAGACTTCAGCTGGCAAAGCGGTGAACTTTGTAATGGCTCAGTTTTTAGGGTTTTGTTGTTGGGGTTTTTTTATATATAGCAATAGCAATTAAGTTACACTGCTGAAGTAATCTCCGATACGGCGTGGGTACTTTGATTATCAGATAAGTGAGTAACCAACAGATACCAGTAAGAGCCAGTTACTGAAGGTCTGGCTATTGAAAGCGTTTTGACGAGCAAGAAGGCTGAATCTAAGGCGGACAGAAGTAAGGCCGAGTTGGGATGACTTCTTGAGGGCTTTCCAGCCAGGATTGATTATGATCTCTCCAGAAGTATCTGGGTATCTCGGTGACGTAAGTAATGTGACGCTTGGCCAAAAGTGTATCATGAAGTGCACAACACTGCTCAGACAATGGGCGATGATCTCTGCAAGGTCAAGCTTCTTCAACGTATGACAAGCCAGATGTTGACAAGCAGGATGGAAATATAATTCTGTATACGTAAAGAATTGTCTGAGGAGCAAAGTATGGGGTAAGATATTGAACAGTAACACCTAGGGCTTGATACTTGGAGGAGCTTGTGGCTGAGTGAGTAGTCAAGCAGATGCCAGCTGCACAAGCGAGTCTCTTACATGATGTGTTTCTGCAGAAATTTTACAGGAAGGGAGGTTGACCTTACTTTGAATTTAATAAAAAGTCCCATTGATGTATCAACATTTTCTCATCTGCGTATCTCAGACAACACTGAAACGTGCTGAGTTGTTCTTGCACGCCCAAACAGAGCAAACACCGATTTGTTAGAGGTTTTGCTCTACGTGTGTATCTTGAGTCTGTAACTCTCTATCAGATGAAAATGTTTATTATTGGGGTTGAAGAGGTTGGTGTGAGGTCTGTATCACTGAAAGTGTCCAAAATATATTTTCATATTCCTCGGGGAATGATACTGTCGATGGTGAAGTGTCAGCCAAGGACCAGTTAGGTTGAGGGTCTCCAGAGTAAACGTAGTACGTGTGAGGATTTTTTTAATAACTTCTCTTAGTTTTAGAAACATAACATTATGAGATGTAGGGCAGATGGTAGTGACCGTCTGCTCTCCTTTAGTATTTGGAAAACCAAACAGCCGTGCAGGGAGGAAGGAAATCCTAAACATTGAAAAGAGTTTGCTTTGTTGAAGGAAAGATTAGGTAAAACTTTTTTTTTTTTGGTTAAAGAACTTAATATTAAGTGAGACTTGCTCTGTACAAGCAAATGTCTTTTTAGGTAATGGACGGGTTAAGAAAGTCAATTGACTTAATTTGTCAGAGTCGGTGTCTGCTTCTGTAAAACCTAAGACCAATATTACAAATTGGGTTAGTTTGTTTGAAGCACGGAGCGGGCCCCAATGTTGCGTGGCATTCAACAGAGGTAAAATTACGCTTTCTCTAGTATCTGGGCCACTATGACTAAGAACCATTGTGTACTTGCTGGGTGAGAAGCTGTCTTTGCTATTTATAGGTATGAAGCCGTGTTTTGAAAATAACCTTTGAAATTACAAGTGGTGTTTCTGAGCCTCCAGCTTGTATCGTCACCTCTTTGGAGGCATCAGGTACAGCATAAACCTACACCACAGGCCAGTGCCTGTTATCTGTATTGTGGCTTCAGTTATACGTGTATCTTTACCTCAGTGCCTGCAAAACGCTTCTGGATGAACATCCATCCTGTATTTTCAGTGATTAACTTAATTCATTGAATATAGTATATTTTTGGCAATGGTTTTATGTCTAATGTGGAAGGGACCTGGGAGTCCTGGTGGCCAACAGGATGCCCATCAGCCAGCAATGTGCCCTGGTGGCCAAGAAGGCCAGTGGCATCCTGGGGGGCATCAAGAGGAGTGTGGCCAGCAGGTGGAGGGGGGTCATCCTGCCCCTCTGCTCTGCCCTGGGGAGGCCACAACTCGAGTCGTGTGTCCAGTGCTGGACTCCCCAGTTCCAGAAGGACAGGGAACTGCTGGAGAGGGGACAGCAAAGGGCTATGGAGATGATTGGGGGCTGGAGCATCTTTCCTATGAGGAAAGGCTGAGGGAGTTGGGGCTTTTTAGGCTGGAGAAGAGCAGACTGAGGGGGGATCCCATCAGTGCTTATGGAAGGGTGCTGGGAGGAGGGTGCCAGTCTTTTTCCAGTGGTGCCCAGTGACAGGACAAGAGGGAACGGGCACAAACTTGAACATAGGAAGTTCCATCTGAACATGAGGAGGAACTTCTTTCCTTGGAGGGTGGCAGAGCCCTGGCACAGGCTGCCCAGAGAGGTGGTGGAATCTCCGACTCTGGAGACATTCCCAACCTGCCTGGACACCATCCTGTGCAACTTGCTCTGGGTGACCCTGCTCTGGCAGGGGGTTGGACCAAATGATCTCCAGAGGTCCCTGCCAACCCTGGGGATTCTGAGATTCTGTGAAAGGAAGATATTCGCTAAATGTAAGTGAACATTTAGGAATTGCCAATAAAACCGCTACCAGTAGGTGAAACAAACTACTGGTTGCAGCTGAACTTCTTGAGTGTTTGCAGATGGTGAGGAGTGGGCATGAACGGTGCTCTCTTCTTCCGGAGCGACATGTGGAACTGAAGAGTAAACTTTTAGGAAAATTGATTCTTAAGGTGGGGAAAAACATTCTGAGGCTTCTAGTTGGGAAGGCATCTCCAAATGTCATAGGCAATGCTTGTTTGGCTTTAAGGACTGGTTCACAAATGATGACAACAGAAAAGATTGTTTATCCTTCGTCTGCCCTTTGATGCTTTACCCGCTGTTTCCCTTTTGCATGTTCTTAGAGAAGCGAGTTGCTCATGAAATAACTCCTGAGTTTCTGTCACCTACTCTTACAGTAGCTTGGTACTTCCTTTTGACTTATTTTCAGGTGCTGGGCACCTGTGGTGATTCAGAAGCTGCTCCATGAAGAGTCAGGTACTTTGTGCGGTGATTCTGGGTGAGACAGCGGGGGCTGTAACCTCTCTGGTGGTCCCAGTTTAACTTGTTCCTGCTTCTGAGCCAGAGCTGTGAAACTGCAGGCATGTCTCTGCAGAGCTTTATAGAGTAGCATCAAACTAGGGCTGCTCACTAGTCACAACCAAACTCAGTTTTTGGTTGCTGCTCAGCAAAGTTGGCCCTTTCCTCACTTCTAGATGTTGTGTGCTGTCCTAGCGCAGCAGAAGGCAGCAGAATTTTTGGACGGTCCAAAACTGTCCAGGGGTAACGTGTTACAGCCCACTCTCCCTAATCACAGCGGTCTGGACACTGTCAGAAGAATCATCAAGGCGCTAACACTAGAACAAAATCCAGGAGAAGAGGGGATTCCTATGTGGATTGGTGTTTTTTCTACCTAGGACATCACCACAGGAGAGCATGGAGCAAAGGGCTGGAACTGCTGCGGTGGCTGAAGGAGCCTGGGTTTGTTTTACAGGGTAGCGGGGTGAGGGAGGGGATTCTGCCCCTCTGCTTGGCTCGGGGGAGACCCCCCTGCAGTGCTGCCTCCAGCTCTGGCGTCCCTGACATCAGAAGGACACGGAGCTGTTGGAGCAGGTCCAGAGGGGGCCCCGGAGATGATCTGAGGGCTGGAGCCCCTCTGCTGGGAGGACAGGCTGGGAGAGCTGGGGGGCTTCAGCCTGGAGAAGAGAAGGCTCCAGGGAGATCTTGGAGCCCCTGCCAGTGTCTGAAAGGGGCTCCAGGAAAGCTGGGGAGGGACTCTGGATCAGGGAGTGGAGCTGTAGGACAAAGAGGAATGGCTTCAAACTGGCAGAGGGGAGATTGAGATGGGATATTGGGCAGAAATTCCTGGCTGTGAGGGTGGGGAGCCCCTGGCCAGGGTTGCCCAGAGAAGCTGTGGCTGCCCCATCCCTGGAGGTTCAAGGCCAGGTTGGACGGGGCTTGGAGCAGCCTGGTGCGGTGGGAGGTGTCCCTGCCCAGGGCAGGGGGTGTCACTGGGTGATCTTCAAGGTCCCTTCCAACCCAAACCGTTCTATGGTTCCATGATAACTGAGCCAGATCTGACAGTCGTTACCCACACAGTGCTCATGTGGCAGCAGCTTTTAGGAGAAGCTTCTTAATTGCCAAAAGATAAAAGCCAGCCTGTGCCTTGAAATGCGAGGGTGCAACATGACGTCCAGCAGCATGAAGCCTCCCGAATGACGCATTCATACATGTATATTTGGGGCATCAGAGCTGTACTTTAAGGTAGTTTAGGTTCCTAACCTTTAATCAGTGATGATAGTGTCATACAGCAGGCTACATTTTTGAAGACTGGGTGGCTTCATTGCCTAAAAATACATTAGTCCTAGGAAGAGGAGGTTATCTAGGGAGAGTCATACCTTTTCCACCACACTCTGCAGAGTTTCTTTCTGAAGGTATGCTCCTGCCAGTGAAAATAGAAGTTGCAAGCTGTTTGTACTGTACTTAACGCTGCTCGTCAAACTGAAGTATGACACTGTCAAAAATAGAGTTTATCGCTAGGGCAAGTGAAATACTTTTTTGGGGGTTTCACTTATAAATGGGAATACAATCGTATGTACTCTGAATGAAGGGAGAAAGCTTGGAAGCTACCTCCAATGCGCCAGGAATTTATTAGACAGAGCTAGTTAAGATTTGAAGTGCTGTTTTACTGACCCAATGCTTTTATTTTCTTGCTTCTGGCTTACTTAGTCCCTCGTTTGGCTTGATGTTTTGGCCCTGTGGGTTGGTTCAATTGTCTGTCCCTTGCCTCTCTGTTTCAAAACAATCTCCTCAGTGGGCAGAATTAACTCTAGACTAAACAAACTAGCCTTGAACTGCAATGAGTTAGTGCCTTGGAGAACTGCTGCTCCTTGCAGCAGTCGGAGGAAGTCTTCCTTTGTTTTGGTTAGGGGCAGTTTCCCAACTGGTTAGTTAGGCTTCTGGAAGTTGAAGCCAACCACAGCATCACTCAGCTACTGGATGCCCTGGGGGAATCATGGAATGGGTTGGGTTGGAAGGGTCCTTGAAGATCATCTCCTTCCAACCCCCCTGTCCTGGGCAGGGACACCTTCCACTAGAGCAGGTTGCTCAAAGCCCCGTCCAACCTGGCCTTGAATGCTTCCAGGGGTGGAAACTTACTCTGTTGTAGTGAGCAGATGGGTATTTGTGGTGGGAAATGTGCATCTCCATTGCTTCCTTCCTCAGCCTCTGGTTGTCCTGTCTAGTGCCGAGAGGAGTCAAGCTCTTTCGCTCCCCATAAACAGTGCGCAAGCGGACTGGTAGGATTTCCAGCTACAACTTCCTTTATGGCAGCAGCTGGCAGTGATGCCTCTGGCCCCGTAGAGCTGGCTGTGGAGAAGTTCTCATCCCCCCAGCAGCGCTGCTGGGCAGTCCAGAGCTCCGGCCCCATGTGGAAATCTCCTTTGGGAAGGCGAGGTATTTTAGGGAAAGCTTGTTATAGTTAAGATATGCTGAAAGCTTTCTGGCTTTTGCAAATAAAATTCTTGAGCCTGCATCAGAGATGGAGACAAGTCTTTAATGCTGCATATTTGTCTGAATCAACAATGTTTGATAAGATTGAAAACCAGCTCAGCAAAAACTGCAGGAATGAGCAATGAATGCAGTGCCTGGAACAGTCGCTGTTCCAGAGCCGTGTCTTCCAGCTCCTGTTGGCATGGCTGAAACTCGCTGGAACATTAAAGGCAACATTTATGTGCAGAACTCTCTCAGCTGTAACCTAGATGAAAGTATCTTCATCCTGGTATTATTTTTTTGCAATTTATAATCCCTCTTGCTTATTTTAATGGTGAGCGTTAGGGGCTGGGAGCTGTTTCTGTTATGAACAGGTTGAGAGACTTAGAATTCAGATTAGGTGCTGTGGGGTTTGTGGGACATCTTAAGTGCTGGGTGTTGTAATATACTGAGATAATAACTGACTAATATTAAAATATAAGACTTTTGAGTTGGTATGCTAGCTCTCAGTTGAGGATTATTATATACCATAAGTCAAAAAGGCCTGTCAGGCTGCGCGTATTAGAGCAATCTTTTTAAGAAGGTTGGGAGAGGGGAATATTGAATATTATGTAAGTGGTTGTATAAATTGAGATTACTTTTTTTTCTTTCTAACTTTTGAATACAAATGAGGGCAGGGGGAGGATTAAATGCTCTGAAACGCCTGCTCTGCTTTGTAAAAAAAAAAAAAAATAATTGTGTTTGTGCACAGGGCTGGGATAATAGAAATGAAAGAAAGAGAAAGCCAGACCCTTTCGGAGGAATCGCTGCCCCCAGCTCCAGTGGCAAACTCTCCAGAGGAGTGAACTGTTTGACCTAGTGATAATGGTATGGCCCCGGCACGGTGAAGGTGCCCAGTATAAATCCTGGGGTCTGAGGCTGCAGTTTATTTTCAGCTGTCCTTCTGAAGGGAGGTGCAACAGCTGTCCCTGCCATCGCCTTTATTGGGCTGCAGCAAACTGATCTGCACGGGGATGAAAGGTGCAGCGCGCAGGAGGAGGTGTCCGGTATTTCTGAGCAGGAACATTTCAGTCTAGGAGAATTTTGAGGGAATTTGGTGGGGATTTAGGTGCTTGTTTTCATGGGGCTCACTTCAGCATGAATGGATTTAAGAGCGACTTCCTGGTGAGTGTAGTCCCCGCAGGCCTGTGCAGGGAAACGTTTCAGGCTGCCGTCAGCTTCTTGGGAACGCTGTGGGCTGGCTGTGCCGTCGGAGCTCTTCCGAGCACGACTGCGTGGTGCAGCTCCAACCTGCACAGCTTACAGGTGCCCAATTGCGTTTCCTCCCTTCGCTCCCCAGTTGCATCTCTTACTGTGGTGGAACGAGACCATTCTGAAATACTTTAAAACATGTTTTTGAGAGGCAATTTGCCTTCTGAGATTCCCAGGCCAGCGCGGCTGATATCCTGAGAGTCAGGTCGCTCTTTCCTCGTCAAGCTGTTGACAGTCATGAACAGCAGAATGCGTGGTTCAGACACCTACGCCATTTCTCATGACAGTGTTCGTTCCTAATAATTATAATGTGCGGTACTTACAAATGACTAGTATTTTAGAAAACACATTTATGCACGCTCTTGTTAAATATTTTTGTGTTAAACAAATTTTTGAAAGATCAGTCTCTTTCCAGCTTTAAGCTCTCAACCTAAATATAGTCTTTGCTCATCTGAAAACAGCTGAAAATAACTGAAAATTCACTCTTGAAGAGTAAATGGTGTGAAATTTTTTTAATGCTGTTTTCTCTTAGTGGCTTGTTTCCTGTAGGTGAAAAAAAAAAAAACAGAACAGTCTTAATTTTCAGAGTCTCACTAGAAATGTTTCCATAATACAATAAGCTGACCTTGCAGAGGGACACAAGCAGTTTCAGCGGTGCTTTTCCAGCATTCAGCCTTGCTCATAAATCTTTGTGAAATGTCCAGAATGCAGAATGACCACCTGCCATTAGCCTTTTATGTGTCACTGCCTTTTCAGGGTAAAACTAAACCTGGCCCCTCTCTGGTGCTCCGAGCCAGAGCATTGATTTGCCACAGTGATTGCTCACCGTCCATTTCTGGACTCTGTCTGAAGCCAACTCCTATTTATAATTTGTCATTCCTCGCTGTCTTAGGCAGTTAATGCGGTTTCATTACAAAGCTCTATGCTTTTTTTATGTCTGAAATCCTGCAGTAGCGACAACTCGTAGTATCAGGCCTCATCTAAACACGGCCGCTGGTTTAGCCAGAGGTGACTCCAGCAGTGATTTAGGGAACTGGTGCAACTTTGTGTGTGGGCTCTGCTGGCCGAACTTGGCTTACGTCTGTTTAGCTTGGACTTGTGAATGTAATACTGTAACCCAAACGGATGTAAACTTGAGCTTGAAGCTGGCAGAGCCCGCACACGGCGCTGCGCCGAATTCACCGTCCTGGTTTTTACGCTTGAATTGCGCCTGAAGTGCTGTGGCACTGGTTTCGCTCCGCGGTTAAAGTGTGAAGCGGGGTTTCTCTTCCTCTTCCGGGATTTGAGTTCCCAAAACGATTATTAATTATGGATTGATCTTGAGTGGCAACTTGATACTTAGTGGGAGAGATGTTAATAGGGATTTCTCCTGTGGAAGATTGCTGGGGCAGGTGAGCCCTGACCCATCAAGCTGTAATGGGGCTGGATTTACTTGTTGTGGTCTAGCAGGACACTGCTCTGAGCTAGATCGTTAACAGAGACCCTGCCTCTGCCAGCAGAAATCATCAGAATATTTACCTTAAATACTGTTCTGGTTGTGGAGGATGAAATGTTGTAAGTTTTTTATCTAACGAGCCATTTTTCTACCCCATTTGCTTGCTGGTTTCTGCAAGCTCTCCAGTGTAGGCAGGTTTGGTGTCCTTGGGGATAACACCCAAATCTGAGCTAACTGGTGGCGTTAGCACAGCCGATACCTGCCCGGGAAGAGGTGCATATCCTGAGCCTGGTTGAGAGTTTAACTGCACTCGGGACAGTCATACAAATGTTACAGACTTGCCAAAATTCTGATTTAATTATATTTTTTTAAGTGATGTGATCATGCCAGCAGAAGCTCCTGTGTTAGCAAACCACATGCCCTTCTTTGCTCAAGACTTTTAATGAACATGGCAAGTGGTGTTTGTACTGCTGGTGTGATCTACGTGTTGCCTTAATGTAAAAATTTCAGTTACCAGAAATCATTACCCTGGCAAAGATGCTTTCAAAGCAACTTGATGGCACACGCAAAATACTACATTCCAGCCTATTACTGCACTGTCTTCCTTTTTGGATGCAAGAGGTGGTTTCTAAGCAGTCTACGGCAAATATTTTAAGCAGAATTATGAATACTGAGCTGACACAGCTTTCCCTAGAGAAGGCTGGGAACTGCTGCTGACTTGCTTCCGAAGGAGGTAGTGTCTCCATTAAACCTTCAAAGCTGATTTCATCGCTTAATGCCGGTTTTCAGTTCTTGTTTTGCTTGGTGCTTCTTCACTGTCTTCTTAGGGAGCCGACTGAACTACGCGGTGCTCCGGCCAGCTCAGCTTCCTACCTGTTGATGTTCCCCTCAGTCTGGTTAGCTTTTAGGGGATTTTGTGTACCGTGCACAAGCTTTGAAAGGTAGAAGTTGTGTTCCAAATCACTGTTTCAAAGACTTTTGAGAAGGAGGAAGTCAATGCTGTGTATCGGTGTCTCTTCCAGCAAGTTATATTGATAGTCCACAAAAGCAGTTTTCTCAAGCGCCTCTCCTCAGTCTGCTCTGCTCCCCGAGAACTGGGCAGGTCCCTTTCTACAGAGCTGCTTTAGGGCCAGGTGCCCCAGTCCGTGTTGTTCCAAGGAATTACTCTGTCCCAGGGGCAGGACTTTGCATTTCCCTCGGCTGACCTTCACCAGCTCTCCGTCGGACCACATCTCCAGCCTGTGTAGGTCCCTCTTAAGAAGGATTTCCTGTTCCAGCCACACCAACCTGTTTGATATCATCTGCAAACTTGTTGAGAGCGCCCTATGTCCCATAACTGGTGTTAAATCAAATTTGTTAATAAGGGCATTGAATTGTGTTGGCCCACAGGTTGATACCCTGAGGGATGCCGCTGGTGGTCAGCTGCCAGCTGGACTGTGTGCAGCTCATCACCTTTTGAGCCTGATAATTCTAGACCATTTTCCATGGCCTTAACATCTGCTTCTGCAGTCCAGCTCTTGCCAAGCTGGCTGTTAAGAACACTGTCAGCGATGCTGCCAAAGGTGTACCATGCGTGCTCTCCCCTCGTCCACCCAGCCAGCTCGTCATTGTGGAGGGCCACCAAGTTAGGCAAGATTTGCCACTGGTAAACCCATGCTGGCTGTTCCCGGTCACCACCACCTCCTGCGTGTGGCTGGAAATAGCTTTCGGGAAGATTTACCACACAGCTTTTCCAGGGACTAAGGTGGGACTGACAGGCCTGTAGTTCCCTGGATCCTTCTTACGTGATGGGTGGTGTTTGCCTCTCATCAGGAACCTCCCTTTGTCACCATGACCTTTGAAAGATGACAGTGACTTTGCGGTGACATCAGCCAGCTCCCTCCTGAGCCATGTCTGCATCCCGCCTGGTCCCAAAAGCGATCTATGACCGTTCCTTCCCCTTTATTCCCTGGATTGGTGCTCTGGTGCTGCACATTGCAGCTAGCAGGACCACTCTGCTTTTCCTGGGAATTGCCCTTAGTCCCGTGAAACTTCATTCTTATCAGCCTGTAGCTCTGTGCAGCGACTGTCAGACACTCCTGTGCTGAGCAAACTAAGCATTTCTAGGGTGTTTTCCTGATTTACTTCTCTCCCTGAATTTTTAATTTTTTTTCCTTCTAAAAAATTTAAGTTTTAAGGTGAGGTTGCTGCTGGGAGGGAGATAGGAGGGGTTCTCTCTAGTTGCCTTGTCTCTTAACGTCTTCAGAGTTCAGTCTTGCAGGATCAGGGCTAGTGAGTGATTGCTGTTGTCTCACACCTGTGATGCCTTCCCTACTTTTTGGTGCAAACTTGCACAGTGTCTTAACCAGCGACTCAAAACTGCGTTTCTCTCAGCACCGTTTCAGTCTTAAGGCATGTCATAGAATTACGTAACCACTTGGGTTGGAAGAGACCTTCAAGATCATCGAGTCCAACCATCAACCTATGCCAAAACCACCCCTAACCCATGTCCCTCAGGACCACGTCTGCCCGGCTTTTAAATACCTCCAGGGACGGCCATTCCACCACCTCCCTGGGCAGCCTGTTCCAATGCTTGAGAACCCTTTCGGTAAAGAAGTTTTTCCTAATATCCAACCTAAACCTCCCCTGGCACAACTTGAGGCCATTTCCTCTTGTCCTGTCGCTTGTTCCTTGGGAGAAGAGATTGACCCCACCTGGCTAGAACCTCCTTTCAGGGAGTTGTAGAGAGCCATAAGGTCTCCCCTCAACCTTCTCTTCTCCAGGCTGAACAATCCCAACTCCCTCAGCTGCTCCTCGTAAGACTTGTTCTCCAGACCCCCCTCCCCAGCTCCGTTGCCCTTCTCTGGACACGCTCCAGCACCTCAATGTCTCTCCGATACTGCGGTGCCCAAAACTGAACACAGCACTCGAGCTGCGGCCTCACCAGTGCTGAGTACAGGGGCACAGTCACTGCCCTGCTCCTGCTGGTCACACCATTCTTGATACAGGCCAAGATGCCATTGGCCTTCTTGGCCACCTGGGCACATGCTGGCTCATGTTCAGCCAAATGTCCACCAGGACCCCCAGATCCTTTTCCCCCAGGCAGTTTCCAGCCGCTCTTCCCCAAGCCTGTAGCGCTGCCTGGGGTTGTTGTGACCCAAGTGCAGGACCTGGCACTTGGACTTGCTAAACCTCAGCCCATTGGCCTCAGCCCATCGATGTCGTGACCTCTGTTCTTCAAGAGCAGGCGCGCAATGAGAAGGATGGCCAGGTAATATCTCCCAAGGGGGATGATGGTTGTGGATTTCTGTTTCTTAGACCGCTTTGGTAAATGCTTCTTGACCATCTCGCGGTACAGACATCAGTGACTCTGAAGGCTGGGGGTATTCTCTTATCTTTCTTGGCTGCCTTAAGTTTATTAACGGGCTTAGCAATTGTCCTCCAGTTACTGAAGAATGCTTCTTGCTGCCCCAATGTGCACAACGTTGTGATGGTGTAGGACGTGCTGTAAAAACAAGCTGAACTGTCATTTTTGCCTTGGGAGTCCACTTTAGTGGAGCCCTTTTTGCTTCCGGTCCGGCTGCTGATTTAATCACTGCTGCGCTTCGGATATTAATTGTCGCTGGGTGCCACGGGGGCGCAGGAGGCGCTAGGGTATGGATCGGGCTCTGGAGTGGGGTGAGTATCTGTCGCTGTAGTAGCCAGCGGATCCCTGCGGATCAGTTGCGGGGCTGAGCAGCCGTAAGCCAGCAGGGCTCTGCTTGCGTCCTTGAAAAAAGCACGTCTTTGGGTCCAGCTTTGCTTGACCTTAGCACCCGCGGGAACTTGTGGAGAGTCGGGCAGGGCTGTTTGGCCCCGCGCGCCCAGCCTGTGCCCAGCAGACGGATGGATGCGCTGCCCTGGGGAGTGGGGTTTAAGAAGTAGCTTTGAGCGCCAAACCTTTGTGCGGGCAAAGCGCCGCTCCTGCCAGCGGCTGAGGAAACCTGGCTGGTAGGTGGGATGAAGCAGATCCAGTGATTTGTAGCCCAGCCTCTCCGCACGCGGGACAGCGAGGGGGGAATGGGAGCTCAAGTCCCTCCCTTGTCCCAAACTCTGACTGGCAGGAGAAGGAACCAGTGAGGAAAATAGCGCCGTTTGACTGCTTGCTGCTCCGTATTCCTTTCAGTGGTCCTGGATGGGATCCGACTCTTGTTTGTTTGCTGTTCCGGGCAGTTCCACTGTGTGCTGGCTGCTCCTGCGTCCCCAAGGTGTGTGTGCTGCTCCAGGGCGGTGTGGATAATTCCTGAGCCCAAGTGCCACTGCAGAGGTTTGGAATGGCCCGGAGGTATTGAGGTTGTCTCGGTCCCCATATCACCTGCCTGCGCACTGCCTTGTGTTTCCCAGACCCTCTGTCTCGTAGCTTCTCTCGGTCTAATTAATTTGGGGGAGTTATGGTTTGAGAAAACCCATAACAATTTATTGTCGCTTGGACAATTATTCTCTCACCCAATGACCCCTCCCCACCCAGGAAGGGGAATTGGGAAGGAAACAAGAAAACCCAGGGGTTGAAAGATGAACAGATTTAATAGGATAGAACTGGATAATTAACAGTACTCACACAAAGGAACCCATATTGATCCCAATACCCGTATATACTGTACAAGGATTATCCTCAGCCAACTCTATCAGTCGGAAGCCGTGCGCTCCCAGCAGGGGACAGGGAATGTCGGACTCTGGGAGTGCTACAGCTTCAGGAAGAAGAGAAGGGCTCAGGGATCCAGCACCAGGGCAAGAAGTCTTCTGGATCGCTGCCATCAAGGGGAGAGCGTGAGCAAGGGGGAAAAAAACCCCACTTCACAGCAGACTTTCTAATTTCTATTGAATGTGCTGTTCATGGTATGAAATAACCCTGTTGGCAGCTTGGGGCAAGTGCCCGAGTCTCGCTCCTCCTCATCCCTGCACCTGGTGAGCTCAAAAACACCGAGACCTTGAAACCCCCCCACCGTGGCTGTCTGTACAGTGAATATCTTCACTAATTCAGACACCAGAGTCTGACACAAATACAGCTTTCCCAGCATTAGGTAAGAAATTAGTCCTGTGTTGCTCACACCAGGACAGGGGGGAAAGCTGAAAGGTGATGAGAGTCCCCGGCAACTCCTCAGAGTCTGTACTTCCCATCTAAGTACCATTCCCGGTGTGAGGTGTGCTCCGTCTGGGATCCTGGCTGCGTCAGACCGCCACACGAAGGCGCAGTACACGAGGAGCCTCCTGACTTTCGGGTGAGATTATCTGCACCCCTCCTAGACTTTGCATCCCTTCCCTGTTCACACACGCGTTCCTCAGTCTCCCCTTTTTGGCGGGGAACTGGAAGGTGGAACACAGAGAGGTGGGTGCCCGAGGGTGCGCGTACTTGCTGCAGACAAATAGAGCTTGGTCAGACTTCTGCGTGTTGTATCTATGGAACAGGGGGACTTGCGATAAAGAAAATGGAGAAGTGATGATTTAGTGGAATTTAAATCCTAATTATTTCAAAATTGAAAGAATGATGCGTTGTTCCTTGTGACTTGTCGTCTGTTATATGGGGCAGCCTGTGTGCTTTCTCCTCTCTGGTGTGCTGTATTCAGGGAGCACACGGCATCGGGTTTTTTCTGGGGAGTATTGGGAGAGTCTGAGTCTTGGATACAGCTCAACGAAATAGTTTCAAATGACAAATCTGTCCCAGGTTTGCCATTGTGTGGTGAACAGTTTTGTACTGCTTCTCAGCAATACTGTGTCTGCGTGCCTTCAGCCTTTCCTCTACAAAGATCTCCTGAAATAAAAAATGGAGCTTTCTGAGCTTTACCAGGCTGCAGTGCTGCCAGAAGAGGCTCCAGAACTGCTCAGACAAATGAAAAATGTCATGTCTCCAGCACCAGCCGGTATTTGTTCGGGAGGAACTGGCATATGAAGTGACTAAGCTGTTACCCGTGGTGTACAACGTGCCACTTCAAACCAACCAAGTACCAGAGGACCATCCCTGCAGCAGGACCGTGTCGGTGGGAAGTGACCGTTCTCTGCGTGGTGCTGCTTTCCAAAAAGGACTCCAAGAAGAACCTGGGAAATGATAAACCCAAAGGAGTCAACAAGTCAGCCTCTGGTTGGATTTCCAAACCACTCCTGACCAGGTCCCCCTCTGGGAGCCCAAAGAAACAAAGCTGTTGTGGAATAAAAAGAGATTTTATAATTGATTAATTACTGTCTGAAAGAGAGAAAGGCTGGGAACAGAAGATGCCTTTAGAGAAGGAAGGGGAGTTATCTTGTGCATCTCCCCTGGAGGCTGTGCTGCTCCGAACACCTGGATGTGAGATGGGAAAAGGGAATAAAGAGGGAGGTGACGGTTTGTTGATGGTGCTGCGCATTCAGGATAACAAAATAAAAGCTGGCAGTGAAGAATTTCGCAGTGCTGGTTAATTTGCTGGGAAAATGGCTGGCAAAATTTGGTCAGTAAATGGGAGCTACTGTTTGTGAGGAAACACTGGATTCCAATCCAGCTGTTACAGGCTGGAAAAGGTTTTCTGGGGATTTAATGGGATAGCGTGGAAGTACCACAGTGGGTCAGAAAGCCAATCAAACAGGAGGAATTAAGCAAGGAATAAATAAATAGAAGTCCTAAAGCCAGTATCAGTTCATGTTGTGCCCATCTGTAGATAAGCGTGCGTTGTGCTCTTTCTGCCATCTCAAAAATCCAGCACAGTCAGTGGAAAGATACGGGAAATAGCAGCCAGGGGATCATGGTCGTGGGGTGGATTTGTCTCCAAAATTGTATGTAAGATGTGATTAGGAATGTTTGCCTTTTCGCACAGGGAAGAATTAAAAGACATCAGAATTTTAAAACGGGTATGTTTTCGTCCAGTGTAAAATTCAACTGTGGAACTAATTGCTGTAGGACGTGGTTCATGCCAAAAGCTTTATGTTCAGAAACTGCTTGACGGGTGTAAATTCTCACTCTGTAAGTTAAGCTACAGGTCGCCGGGCTGTAGCGTGGTGTGGCAGGAAGCCTCCTTCTCTGATATAAAGAATAATTAAGAAGACATTATTTATTGACAGATTAGAGTCAAGAAATAAGATAGGGGAGAACTAATAAGGCCGAGGACCTTCTCAAATACTGGGGCAATAGTTTTAAAATGAAAAGCCGGCAATTTTTAGAAGGCTGAGTAATACTGTATCGCATAAATGGTGGGCAATTACGCTTTATATTTAATAGGCAGTTTTACTGAGTTTTTGGGTAACTTGCTGCGGTGGCATGAAGATTGTGTTTCTTCCCATCCTCTAAACTAGCAGAAAGAATATGTATATGTGTGGGATATTGCCTTGCTAATCCACGAGTTTTTGAGCCTTTTTCTCTTCCTGGCTTGCAGTAGCCTGAACTGATCTCTCTGACTGAGCCCGGTATCTCGGTGTTCTTGCGAAGGATGGATTTCGTCTTTACTTGGCGGTTTTTCTAGCTTTTCTTTGCTTTCTTGGGGGACCGACAAACAGAATTTGACCTTCGCAGCCCTCAATGGTTTGTCTTTTAAATTGATATCACTTGAGTTCCTCTGAACAAGCATTCCCTCACGCTGAAAAAGATAAGTGGTAAATTTGTCTGTGTCTTGACGAGAGACTTCAGGACGGTGCCAGCCTGTGTGCCAGCAGAGTCGAGGTTTAAACTTCAGAGCATATTGCGTGAGTTATTTTTGATCCCTTATTAATAGCTGCTCTAGAAGGAGCTCGATGCTTATGGCCAAATATTGTCTTCCAGCCGTTTTGAGTATTGGCTTGTCTTCAGTCTGCAGCTCAGTCTGCAAAATCCATTCGTGTCCATTTAGTTCAGGTGCTGTTAATCTTGAAGAAAATCGTTCAACGTTGCAGAAAGTGAAAAAGGAACAAAGAATTGATTGTAGTCGTTGGGAGGGGATCCATGTGCTGACGTTATGCCCAGCTTCCTGCAAATTTTGCTTGGCACTTAAAAATTCAAGCCCTGTCCAAAACAAGAACTGCTGCATTAGGGAAAATGAGATATTTTAATGTCACCTGATTCCAGGGTTATCTTTTAAAATACAGTGTTATGGGGATGAAACCCTCAGAGCCTTGGAGATTGGGGAATACCTGTTGTTGACAAAGCTACCAGCTCTTTATTATTATTATTACTACTACTACTATTATTATTACTATTTATTATTGTGTAAATGTTTGTTATTTTTTATTTCTGGGGTTTTTTGTTTTTTTGTTTTTTTATTTTTTAGTTTTGGTTTTGCTGGGTTTTCGTTTGGTTTTGCTGGTTTTTTTTTGTTTTTAGGTTTTTTGGGGGTTTTTTTTTTGGTTTTTGCTATGGCCTGGTCTTGGTTACACTAACCACTCACCCCTTCTCCAGTCTATCGAAGCCGCTTTCCGAATCCCTTGGCCGCCCGAGCGGTGCTTTGCGAGCTCTCTGTCCATCCGTTGAGCGATGCTGAAAGCCTCGTCTCTTCCTCTGCCGTTTGTCTGGCTTTTTGCCCTTTGCTCTGCACTGAGGGCGGCTGCTGCAGTGGTAGTCACTGGTGTTTGGCTGGACGAGCTCATGGGAGACCCTCTGCTCCGCTCCTCCACAGGAGCAGGTTTGTGAGAGCTTTTTGCCAAAAAGCAGCTTCCCAGAGCTCTCCTCCAGCGCCGGCCGGGCTGAGCACTTAGGAAGCGTTTCTTGGTGTTTGACCCAATTCCGCTTTTTTCCAAATGAAACTGAATTCTTTGTTTTCTTCTGGTTGCAGTTGCTTTCCCTTTCATAACAGCCTTCCCACTACTGGAAGACTCTTCTCCTCAAACCTTTTTTTTTCCTTTTACCTAGATATGTAAGGCTGGGTTTATTTAACCTTTCCAACTAGTCGACATCTTCTAAACTTGCCGTGAGCCTTGTTGTTCTCCTCTGGGTTTCTTAGGAGTATGTTGCTTTCAAACTGAACGTGACACTGAAGCAGAGATCACTCCCACCCAAGAACAATTTTCTTCAGGGCCTTGCTACCAGCAGTTGTCTGTAATGTGTTCCAGAACGAGATTTGCTTTCTTCTGCAGCAGCACCCCACTGAGTCATTCAGCCAGGCCGTAACCGCCCCGTGGGGATGGAGATGAGGGGATGGTAAAGCAAAATTAGAAGTAATGGTATAAATCATGAGCGCTGCAACAATATGTTTAGTAAATATTGCTTTGAAAGATGAAGACCCTAAGCGAGCAGCGTGCTCCCTGCAGCGTGGGAGCTGCCGGAGCTGGCGTGGTGCGTTGGCCATGGTGGCCAGGACCCAGCAGGAGCAGAGTTGCCCTCACACGAGCGAGGCCGGTGGCCCAGCAGCACAGTGGTTGGGCCCTTTCAGCCCAGCCTGACTGGAGTGGGTGTCTACGCAGTGGTCTGCTCTGATGCACAGTCCTTTTTGTCCTTGTTTTGCTTTCAGATGTCTCCCACCTAAGTGTAGGAATTGTCCTGGTGGCCAACAGGATGCCCGTGAGCCAGCAATGTGCCCTGGTGGCCAAGGTGGCCAGTGGCATCCTGGGGGGCATCAAGCAGAGCGTGGCCAGCAGGTGGAGGGGGGTCATCCTCCCCCTCTGCTCTGCCCTGGGGAGAGGTAGCTGGAGTCCTGTGAGCAGTTCTGGGCTCCCCAGTTCCAGAAGGACAGGGAACTGCTGGAGAGGGGACAGCAAAAGGCCACAGAGATGATGAGGGGGCTGGAGCATCTTTCTTATGAAGGAAAAGCTGAGAGAGTTGGGTCTTTTTAGGCTGGAGAAGAGCAGACTGAGGGGGGATCTCATCAATGCTTGTAAATACTTCAAGGGATGGTGCTGGGCGGATGGGACCAGTCTTTTTTCGGTGGTGCCCAGGGATGGGACAAGAGATAATAGGCACAAACTTGAACGTAGGAAGTTCCATCTGAACATGAGGAGGAACTTCTTTCCTTGGAGGGTGGCAGAGCACTGGCACAGGCTGCCCAGAGAGGTGGTGGAGTCTGCGACTCTGGAGACATTCCCAACCTGCCTGGACGCCATCCTGTGCCCCCTGCTGTGGGTGGACCTGCTCTGGCAGGGGGTTGGACCAGATGATCTCCAGAGGTCCCTGCCAACCCCGGGGATTCTGAGATTCTGTAATTTTCCTGTTTCGCTTTGTTGTACGAACATCTGTCAGGAGCGCTTTGAGTCCTGGTTCTGTTCCCTGGAGCTCTCCACCTTCTCCGCTTTGGTTTCACCTCACGCCCGCATGACGTGATCTCCGTTTCTCCACTTTTGTTGAAGGGGAGGAGCAGACCTGTTACTCTGTGCTGATGGGACTCTCGGAGGGTGTTTACACAGGCTCAAGGTTTTGCAGGCTGTGCTGAATCCTGGGCTCTCCTACGGAGCCCGCGTCCCTGCCGGCACAGCTGCCGAGGGGACAGCAGAGCGGATGTAGAGCCAGCGTCCTGCTTCCCCCACACCTTTTACAGCTTGTTCTCTTCTTACCTTTCTCAATTCTTCTTTAGCCATTTCTTTTTTTTCTTTTTTTCTTTCCCCCCCCTCTAAGCATTGTTTATTTCTCTGCTGCCCTACAAATAGTATAAACCATATTTGTGATGCCACTGAAGAAATGATTGTGGAAAAGGGGGAAAGTCGTTTGGGGGACATTGGGTTTTTTCCTCCATTTTTTTTTAAGTTAAGCTTTTTCTAATTCATGTTTACTGCGTGTTTTTTAGTTGTGGAGACTAGAATTTCTTATGATACTGAAAACCTAGTGCAGCATTACATAGGGGTCTAACGATATTTTTCTGGTTTGTTTTGTTCCATTCCAAATAATTTCTAGAATTTGCTTTGGTTTCTGAGCTTGGAGCTGATATTTTCCTACAGCTATTTGTTATAATCCGAAGAGCTTTTCCCTGAATGGCAGTAATAAGCTCAGAGCCCTTCATTTTGTTACATGATGTTAGGTGTATTTTTTGCCTGTGATTCACTCTACAGTTATCTGCATTGAATTTCATGTGCCATTCTGTCACCAGTTGCTCAGTATTGTAAGATTCTTCTTCAGGTTCGTCCTTTTCTATACCTTCTTGAATAGTTTCATCAGCAAACTTTATCATGTTGCTAATCACCTCCTCTTCCAGATAATACACTTGGCAGCACAGGTCTCGGGAAAGATTGCTGCAGAGATTTCCAGGCAGAAAATTTATCACATATTCTGGTCTTCCCATCATGAAAATATGTTTAATTGTGCAAGGACCTTCCCTTTTACCCTTGCTAATTCAGGGTTGTGAGAGGCCTGATGAGAAGCCCTTAGGATGTCTCTGTGGGTTGTATCGCCTGGGTCTCCCTTGCCATCCTGCTGATTTACCCTCCGGAGGACTCCAGTGGTTTTCCGTCCTACAACTTCCCTCTGTAAAAGCCTTGGTGGCTCTTTTCCAAAGTACCACCATTTCCCAAGCATCCACTATTTCGTGTTATACCATCCACTAATGTAAGAACCAGCAGCTTGGTTCTTTTTGGGTTTGAATATGTTTGAATATGAACTCTCTCTATTCCAGGAGTTTCCTCGCTTCCCAGTGACTCCTCCTTTCTATCTTCTCAGCCACGTGTTGAGACACGGGGCTGCTTGGCCACCTGTCTGGTCCTAGACGTAGCCTTGATGTGATTTCTGAGAGTGATACCCAAGAATTACTTCTGTCCAACCTTCTGACACAAGCCATTTTGTTTCTAGAGCCTCTCCTGGCTGTGTGCCTGTCACGGCTCCAGCAGACAGGTCACCTCACAGTCCGTGGTTGTCACCACCCATCTGTCCCTACCATGAAGGGACTTGCTCGTGGCCTTGCTCTTGCTTCAGGCTGGGAACTCAGCCCACAACCAGGGGCGGCATCCATGGTCTTGGGGACACGTGGTCATGTTCCCAGTGAGACAGACCCATGGATTGAGAGCAGCTCTGAGGAGAAGAGAAGGACTTGGGGTGTTGGTGGGGGAGAAGCTCAATGTGACCCAGCACCGTGCGCTGGCAGCCCAGAACCCCCCCACCCCCTGGGCTGCATCCCCACAGCGGGGGCAGAGGGCGAGGGGGGGATTCTGCCCCTCTGCTCCGCTCGGAGGCGACCTGACCTGGAATCCTGGGTCCAACTCTGGGGTCCTCAGCACTTGTTGGAACAAGTCCAGAGGAGGCCCCGGAGATGCTGGGAGGGCTGGAGTCCCTCTGCTGGGAGGACAGGCTGGGAGAGCTGGGGGGGGTTCAGACTGGAGAAGAGAAGGCTCTGGGGAGACCTTAGAGTAGTCTGTCAGTGCTTGAAGTGGGCCTGCAGGGCAGATGGGGAGGGACTGTGGGTCAGGGAGTGGAGCCATAGGACAAGGGGAACAGTTTTCAACTGGAAGGGGGGAGATTTAGAATGGATATCCGTAAGAAATGTTTCCCTCTGAGGGTGGGGAGCCCCTGGCCGGGGTTGCCCAGAGCAGCTGTGGCTGCCCCATCCCTGCAGGTTCAAGACCAGGTTGGATGGGGCTTGGTGGAGCAACCTGGTGTGGTGGGAGGTGTCCCTGCCCAGGGCAGGGGGTGGCACTGGATGGTCTTCAAGGTCCCTTCCGACCCAAACCATTCTAGGATTCAATGTTCTACAGCGTTGTTCCCCAGCCGTCAGCTCACTGCTTTCTCCTGTGAGCTCTTCCTCTTCCTGTGCAGCTGGCATGGAGATGGGGCCGCACTGTGATTGATACCTCTGAAAGTCCTCCTGCACGGTGCTCCTTGCTTCTCTCCCCTCTTCAGCAGAAATGGGGTGATCCACTCAGAAGTGAGACTGTTTCCTGCCAGCTGGATTTGGCCAACAAAGCTCGCCCTGTCCTAAATTTCTCCTGTTGACCGTGCAGGTTAACGTGCTTTGTTTCTGAGGATTGCCTGTGCCGCCCGTCTGCAAGGCAGACCGATGTGCAGGTGACACATTGCAATAAAGATGGAAGTCACCACCCTCTAGCTGGGCTTCCGCCGGGTTTTGGTTTACTTTAAGGATGAGTAAGGGCTGTAGTTCACCTGTTACCTGGCTGGTCTGCCTGGCTGCTGCCTCTGTAAATGGTAGTTGGAGAGGTGGAGAGCTCGTTCTCCCCCCACTCCTCCCGTTGCTGTGTGCGTTCCTTGCTCTGTCCATTTCTGGCTACGTCCTTATTTCGGCATCTGCCAGCCAGGGCTGCGTGACACTTGAAAAGTCCTGACAGAGCACTCAATCAGGAGTTCGTGCTGGGCTGCCAGCATCGAAACCATGCAGGGCACGCGCGCAGCGTCGGAGTAAGTAACTGGGTGTACATTACCCTTAAGGAAACATAAAAGTTTGTATCAGGGCTGTATTTCTTTGATCACAGAGACCACAGGTCTTGATTAGACTCAAAACGTCATTAATGTCACTGGGGAAAGTTGACACCTTAGTTGTGTCCATCTTTCAAAGCAGGAAGGTATCTGGTGTCAAGCCGTGACGAGAGCTGGCTGCACGGTGACATCCTGGGTGCACGGTGACATCCTGCGCGTGCTTACGGCACTCGGTGACTCCCTGGAAGCGTCTGTGCCAGGCTCTAGCAGAGAACTGTCATTGCAGCAGCACGTGTCCCTTGTGGTGACCTTATTCTACAGGTTGTTTTCTTTAATAGATCACCACTTCTCAGTAAGAGAAGTACCATGTTGGCCACCACTTCTCTTTGTCCATGGGCATCACCAGAACATGGTCCCTGGCCTCTGCTTGGGCTGCTGGTGGCAGCGTGAGGGTGATGTGCTCACAAGCCGTCCCGGAATGGTTTTGTTACTGGTGGCCATGCTGAGGTTTGCTTTAGTTTGTTTTTCACAGGATTTTAAAAAAAAAAGCCAAAAAAACCTCCAAAACAAACAAAAAAAACCAAAAAAAAACCCCCCAGCAAACCAACAGAGACACTTTCCTATGGATCGAGCAGCCCTAATACTGTTGATTTTTTTTTTTCTTCTTTTTTTCCCGTGAATAAAGGCAAGTTCAAGTGAACTCTGCCTGAAAGCGCAGTTGACGTTTGAAAGCTCGTGCGGGTCAGATTCTCAAACACGCATCGAGCACATGTCTTTTTCCTGTATTGGGTGTTCGTGAAAAGTTTGTTACCGAAGAGATGTGCAGACTCTGTCGTAGGACTGTGAACTCCTGTATTCTCCTTCACCTAAAAAAGCCAGCCATAGTCCAGACCTTAAATTGCAGTGGTTTGGTAAGTTGGGGTTTTTTGCTGTGTTTTAAGAAAATGTATAGCTTATTCTACTGTAATAGCAAATTATATTGAGATTTCACTAGCATTCAAAAGAAAATGTTTCCTGAAAGCTGCACCATGTTAAGTGATGTTGCAAATCCAAGTGATTGCACTGCAAACAGAAATGCTTGCGAAATCTTAGCTGTGGTCCTGTCAGGAAGAAATGTGGGATCACTTTCTTTTTAGAAAGATTTCTTTATTAGGAAGATTTCTCTATCCCGGCACCCTCTTTGTCTGCTCCATCGTTTGTTACGCTTCCAAAATAAAATTCCGTGTCCTCTAACTGATGTGGTGCCTTTTTCTGCTGGGAATGGCGAGGCTTCGTGGAGTTGAGCCACCGTCAACACCAGTCTTGTGTTCAGGTGCCGCGCGGGAACAAGGGCAAAACTCTGAAAACCCACTTGTTTACTGGAATGTGACGGCTCCGAGTTGCGCGGGACTGGAAAGCCTGAGCCAGCCTCTCCGTGTCTGCCTAGCCATGATTTCTGCTGAGCCCCCAGGAGCCCCCGGGACCGATACTTGGAGCGTATTTACCCACCACAGCCTGTATCTGCATAGAAAAAACTTTCAGTTTTCCCAGGCGCTGCAGGGCTGGCAGCGAGCACGAATAAGGAGGATTATTGAGTGTATGTTTTTCTTTTTATAAACCAACTTCTTTTTTTTTCTGGCCACAAAGGTGATACTCGGATCTAGAAACAAAACGTGATGTGGCTGCAAGGTAATGATGAGCACGAAAACCAAGGGCCTAATATTCTGCTTTGGAATAAACTCTCCATTAACCCACCAAAGGAATCTCCTCTTTCTGTTCATTTGCCATCGTCGTGTTGAGGTGTTTGTGCCTGGAGCCGCTCTTTTCATCGACTTCACCCTTCCTGGCATTTCCTGGCCTTGGCAGGAGCTGGTGGTACTGTCCCTACAGGAGCTTTGGTGTCTGTAAGGAAGAGCTGGTTTCTGTGAGAGCAGTACTAGCCCTGGACCCACTTTATTGCTTTTTGTGTTGAAAAAAGAGTTTTTCCCTGGGCCGTGTGCAGCGTGAGCTGTCTCTCTTGACATAAGCAAGATGCCCAAGTGTATAGCTGTGCGGCAGCTTACGACTATCTCAATCCTGCCCTTCCTGCTGCTCTTGTCGTATGCTTTTCATCCTGCTTGATGAGTGCTTGTCTGGTCCCACTGTGAACCAGTTCAGCTCCTGGATGTGTTTAGTGGGGTATCGAATGAGTATCGCTGCCCCTTGCTGGGGGAGAGGGGCTGGACGGAGGCAGCCCCGGCTTCAGCCGGTGGAGCCTGCTGCAAAATCCTGCCAGGAGGGAGACTCTAAAGGAAGCCTGAAGTGACCAGCAGAGATTTCTCTGGCTGTCTTTGAGGTCTATAGTTAGGCGACACAAATCTCATCTTTAGTTTGCCAAGTTGGAGCTTGCATCGTTTGCAGCTGTTTTTCCGTGTCTCTGAGCGGTTATGAGGAGACCCCAGAGAGCCTCTTCCCGAAGAGGAGTGTTTGCTGGAGCACGGAGTGGCCCTGCCATGCCTTCCTATCCCATCTTCCCTTCTGCCAGGTGTGGTCCGAGTGCAGTAACCTTGCCAAATGGGCCGGAAAGTGATTTTGATTGGGTTTTTTCCCCGTTATTGACACTGGCATTGGCCTTACCACGCTGCTCTGCAACCTCCAAGTGGCCGTTCAAGACGACGGAGCGAACGTCAGCCCTGGGCTGCAGGAGACCACGTTAGTTTGGCTGAAGCTGATCTAAGGTTGCATCTTGGAAATTTGGAATGTGTTTATGTAACGTAGCTGATGGCAGAAACAGCATATCTCTATTTTGCTTGCATTGTAAAAGTGACTTTAGGAACTGCATTAAGTAGGTAGAGTATTACTGCTGGTGTAGCACCTGTAGGGCCAGAGAACAAGGGGGCTGTTGGCAGAACCTTTCTTTGCTGAGAAAACTGGCAGTGGCTAAATTTCCATTTTCCACACAGGAGTGAAATGCTTTGTGAGCTTTCTAATTATGAACTGTAAAGTTATTTGAGGCAGGAACTAAAATTTCAGTAATTTAAGGGCAGGATTTTATATATACTGTCTTGATCCAGTGCCAGAGAGCACTGGCTGAGTGGGAGAGAAATGACACACTTATTGGTCAGAATGACTAAACTGGTGAAACTTGAAAAGCTAATGCTGCTCTACACCATTAGAAAACTGGCAGTCCCTGTTTTTTAGTCACTTTTTAGTGACAGAAAGACCTTATTTTTAGTGTTGGCGGTTGCTCAAGTACTGG
Source organism: Chionis minor (assembly GCA_013398295.1). Taxonomy (NCBI): domain Eukaryota; kingdom Metazoa; phylum Chordata; class Aves; order Charadriiformes; family Chionidae; genus Chionis; species Chionis minor. Next base: position 128,486 of record VZSF01001609.1, on the reverse strand, counting down.
ACTCATTTCAAGCTCTTCTCAGATGGCACAAAGTATTAGCCTCCAACTGCTGTTGAAATAATGGGCATTAAAAATCATGTTGGAATTAAGGGGATGAAGATGATGAAAAGGAAGAGAGTAAAATGCTAATCTAGATTGGATTTTAAAGTCCGTCCCACACGGCCTGTCTCTGCTTTAGAGCTGTGTGTTCTGGTCTGCGAATGCAAATGGCAAACCAGTCCGTTGGCTGCAGAGGAGAAACACGGTGGAAGTGGAAAATCCCTGTATTGGCTCCAGTTTGAATGAGAGGTGAATTAAATGTAGGATTCTGGATGTGTGGGAGAGCGACTAATAGGAGGCTGGAGGGGTTGGCGTAAGGGTTCATCCCTGGGGCTCTGTGCATAGTGGTCCTCGCTGGTCCTCCTAGATGTGCCAAAATGCTGCTTGATTAGAAGCGTTAAATGAGGGGCAAAAAGGCGGCAGTCCTGCCTGCCTGTGCCTGTTGTCCCAGAGGAAGTAAAAGCAGGGCAATTTAGATTTCGTTGCGTTTTCTTCCCATTTCAATAGCACGGAGTGTGTGAGTGTCCAACTGACCTTCTCTTCCTTTACAGCAGCAGTTCCTGTTTATCCTAAAGAAGTCGAGTGGGAAGCTCTGGCACGCCAGGGCCACCTCGCTGAAACGGAGCGGGGTGCCTCAGCGTTCACTGGCTGCGTAGCTAAAGCAGAAGTCCTGATAATTATAAAGAATTTCACAGACATTTAGCTAAGCCATCTATAGTCTAGTGCAGTAGATATTTACATCTCCCGCCGTTTAAATAAGGTGATGTCCCCAGCCACATATATGAAGGCGTGGAGCATTTCAAAATGGGGCTTCTAGTCAAAGCAGTTCTCCACCTGGCATTTCATGCTGCTGTTTGATCTTGAAAATGCTAAGTTCATGAAATAATTATGCCTTTGCACGTATTCCTCTCTTCCCTTGTGCTCTACTGGCTTTTTTGTTGTGCTAATCATTCTAAGAGATTTGTTGTTGGTTTCTTTTGATGACTGGCATGGATACTGCTGAGTACTTCTAGTTGTTGTGGGGTTTTTTCCAATGGAAAAACCTGACATAATCCATATCTCTTTTCCTGCTTACATGAGAAGTATGACTCAACCGCTGTTAAAAAATGAAGCAGCGTAGCTAGTTAATCAAATGAGAAAATGAATAATACCCTTTTTGTGTCATTTCCCTCCTTTTTCCCCTGCTCTCTTTAAAACAGAATTTACCTCTTTCTGCTGGTTCTAAAAGAATTGTGTCAGAATTAGATTTGCACAAGGATTTTAAAGCATAAAGATTTTAAAACTGGGTTTGTGGTATGGAAGTGCCCGTGCAGGATGTCCGTAAGGACACCCTGAACCTGGGGCTGGGAAGAGAAAAGGGGAATTTACAGAAGCTCCGTGTTTTTGCAGGAGCAACAGTAGGAGCGGTTTGTTGTTCCCCAAATTGCTGGCAAGTGTAATCTGCGCTGCTGGAGACGGAGGATCGCTTGGAAGCGGAATTTTTGGTAGTGCAGGTTCTGACAAATGCCCCCTTAAGAGTGGAGCTGTGATCATGGGACACAATGGCAAGGTCATACCTTCCAGTGCTGACAGTCGCTAGTGGTGACAGTTGCGAGGCTATTTTGGGAGTGCTTTTCTCTTTGTTTTCTGTGAACTCCTCTCTCTGTGTTCCCAGATTTAACCCTGATGCTGTTCAGCTGTCAGCGGGTTTGCCCGCGTTTGTGGAGCGGGGGCTGGTTTGCAGTGTATGTTGACATCATGTATTTACTCTTCCTTTGCATTCAGTGGAAGATTGACTCCCTTCATCTCCCGGCTAACTTTGTTCCATATATTTTAGACTTATGACAGGAGAGCAGTAGAGAAGTAAGTCTTGTCATTTAATCCCTTTGACTGTGACCTCTGTGTTGTGACAGCGTGACTTAACCGACCTGCTAATGCTCCCAGCCCAGTGAATTAACAGTTAATGTTCCTGCTGGTATCAATGGCATCCTCCCGTTTGCAGTAACTCTTTAACCATTTCTAAAACTCCTCAAAAAGCTCTAGTTGCGCTAATCATAGAGCATAAGGTTGTGGTAGAAAGCCATCTCAAGCCTCAGGTTAAGGAGCGAGCTGGTAAATCTCTTGGAGGCATCTCCTGTGGCTGCTGGCGAGTCCTTGAGGGTGGGATTCACCTCATCCTGCTGTAAATGGGTCCGTGCTGGTCTGCAGGCAGTGGGAAAGGACAGGAGCTGTCAGGGTAAAACATCCCACCTACCTTAGACAGCCAACACCCTCTGGGTACATCCATTTCTTTACACTTTGAAAATGTGAATGAAATAAATCTTGTGCAAGACAAGGGAACGTATGGCTGGGGCAGGAGGGACCCTGGCAACCTGCACTTGAACTTCCGTAAGCTGTTGTGGGGGTCTCAGGTTGAAATCAAGGCTGTATTTGCGTGCACACGGAGGGTGTTCTGCTTTTAGTGCTTTTTATGGCCTGTATTCACTGCAATAACTCTCTGGCTCCTCATTTAGCCCAAAGAAAACCTTTTAATCAGTTTAAGCATGATGTGGATCTGTCTGATCTTGTCAAAAACCATCCCACTGTTAGGGTTAGGAAAGGGTGTGCTTGGTTTGTATGAACAAAACCAACTTTTGTCGCCCCGTATCTGAAGCAGAATCTTTTGTAGCTCATGGGTGGTGCAGGCTTTGCCACCCAAATGAGTCTAGGTCAGGTTTCCTGCACGAGAACGTCATTTGGCTGGAGAAAACTAAAGGAGAGGCTGAAAGAGTTGGGGCTGTTCAGCCTGCAGAAGAGAAGGCTCCGGGGAGATCTTATGGTGGCCTTCCAGTACCTAAAGGGGCTACAGGAGAGCAGGGGAAGGACTTTTTCCTCGGGCATGTAGTGACAGGACGAGGGGGAATGGCTTTAACCTGGAAGAGGGCAGGTTGAGATTAAACATGAGGAAGAAATGTTTTCCTTTGAGGGTGGTGAGGCACTGGAACAGGTTGCCCAGAGAGGTTGTTGCGGCCCCATCCCTGGAGGTGTTTCAGGCCAGGCTGGATGTGGCCTTGGGCAACCTGGTCTAGTGGGAGGTGTCCCTGCCTATGGCAGGGGGTTGGAACTCCATGATCTGCAAGGTCCCTTCCAACCTAAACCATTCTAGGATTCTGTGAAAACAGTTGCCTTAATGTGGGTGGCTGCGACAGCCCTGCAGTTATTGCCCCAGCTTCTGGGTTTGTAACCAGCCCCTTTTCTCCCTGTAGAGGCAACAAGGTGCGGGGTTTTCTCACTCAGCTGATCCCAAGCAATTCCTTTGTAATTTGTCAGGTGGTTTAGTTGCTCTCTTCCCTGCCACGCTGTATGTAGTGGGAATGTAACACCAGTCATAGGCTGGGGTTTGCTAAATGTGATGCACCCTGTAGAAAGTGAGCAGTATTACACTGCTTACACCTCGCTGGAGCTCAGCTCTTGGTCCTCTGAACCCTTCGGTCTCATCCCATCTGGCTCCTGTTACTCCCTGCTCATCCCAGCTCTGTCCCGTGGGGGATGCCCAGGAGATACGCAAACCAGAAACCTTGGCAGGCACCAGGAGCTGTCGCGTTGATGATGCTCGTCAGAAGTTGAGCGACACTCAGTTGTGCTCTGCGTGCTCTGAGGAAGGAGCAGACGCTAACAATGCTATTATAATAATGAGGTTTCATTCAAGATAAAGATCAGATTTTGTCTGGTTGTCCAACAAGCCTTGCAAGACAAGCAGAGTTTTGTGGAGTTGTTTTGTAACGTTTCCTGGTGTCCCCCCGTTTTGTTATTGTAATGTAAACTTCATGCTTGAAAGAAGAATGCCTTGGCAGTGGCTACTAGCAAAAAAAAAAAGAAAAGAAAATATGCAGTGAGTGTCCCTGGCTGTAAAGGGCTACACCTGTTATCTAAGAGGGGGAAGCTAATATGCCATATCTGCAAATTTTAGAAACTGAGCACTTCCTCCCTATGGAAAAACTGCTAAATGCTGGTCCCCTGCCAGGAGCTGAAGGAACACCATGAGCTGGGAATGGAGTCTCGCCCAGCGATGCCCGGGATTTAAATGGTATGAGCCAACTTTCTTTGAGCGGTTAGTGGGTAATTCTGGGCGCTGGATGCAGTTTGCATCAAAGACTGCTAAAACTGTAATACATTAGTGCCATTCCAGGAGCACTCGGAGCCAACCAACTGCCAAGAAAAATACAAGGATGGTAAGAGATTAGCCGGCTGGAGATCTGCAATTAGAGGGAAAGATAGCCAGCGCACACTCCCACCCTGCCTCACTGCCGTGAAGGGTGTATTATATCTTTTACAGGGAAAGAAGATAAAGAAGGAATTAAAAATTTAGAGACAAAAATGCTGTGCTCTGTGGTTAACTTTGCTTTTAGGCTCTTCTCCGTGCACAGCCGAGCAGCTGAGGGCTGGCAGTGCCTCTAATTGAAAGAATTAAGCCTATCCATGCATGTATTTTTCTTTACGCAAAGCAAATTTCAAGGGTGTTTTAGGGGAGGGAGTGTTTCCTTGCATTAAATAACTGCCCACCGAAAACCCAACGTTACTTCTCAACCATCTTTTTTTTTTTTTGACTTTCTTTCCTCCCTTTGGGGTTGGAGGGGCAGGTGTCTGCTTCGTAATAGCGCTGTCCCGTATAGTTATTCTTACAATGTTCCCAAGGAATGCTGTATCAAATAAAAGAGGAGAACTTTGCATAGCGATAGATCCTCTCGAGTTACTAAACTTATCCACTCTCCTAAATTTAAGGTGGGAGGATTAATAGTACTTAAAGGAGGACACATCTACCCCTTTTACTTCCTCTTTGTCCTCTTCTCCTTCCTCCAGTAACCTCAGGTAACCTGTTTTGCTTAGCCGTAAGGTGAACTTTACCCTCTGAATCTCAGCGAACACGTTTTCCTCATGCCATGTTTTGCAGCGCACGGTTTTGGGGGATGTGCACGATAAGGCGGAGATTTTCCGGAGCAGTATCAGCCATCAGGGCTCTCAAAAATTTCAGGTGGGCAAGTGTGTGCCCTGAGTTACTTCTAAACAGTGAGAATTTCTGCTCTTTAATTTATAGCTTGGAAAGCGTCGTCTATGAAACTAGTAATACCATGTGTGCAAGTATGAATTCTGCGATAATATATAAGCGTTACATCAGTTGGCAGTTAAAAAGTACGTGCAGAAATGCATTGCAGGCCCTAAAAGCTGCCATTTAGTCACTCATAACTTTTCGACATGTTTTCTAATGTTCTTAAAGTTCAGAAGATCTATGAAACTAGTAATACCATGTGTGCAAGTACAAATTCTGTGATAATACATAAGCGTTAAATCAGTTGGCAGTTAAAAAGTACACGCAGAAATACATTGCAGCCCCTAAAAGCTGCCATTTAATCTCTCATAACTTTTCTACATGTTTTCTAATGTTCTTAAAGTTTAGGAGTTCTATGAAACTAGTCATACCATGTGTGCAAGTACGAATTCTGCGTTAAATCAGTTGGTAGTTAAAAAGTACACGCAGAAGTACATGGCAGCCCCTAAAAGCTGCCATTTAATCTCTCATAACTTTTCTACATGTTTTCTAATGTTCTTAAAGTTCAGAAGATCTATGAAACTAGTAATACCATGTGTGCAAGTACAAATTCTGTGATAATACATAAGCGTTAAATCAGTTGGCAGTTAAAAAGTACACGCAGAAATACATTGCAGCCCCTAAAAGCTGCCATTTAATCTCTCATAACTTTTCTACATGTTTTCTAATGTTCTTAAAGTTTAGGAGTTCTATGAAACTAGTCATACCATGTGTGCAAGTACGAATTCTGCGTTAAATCAGTTGGTAGTTAAAAAGTACACGCAGAAGTACATGGCAGCCCCTAAAAGCTGCCATTTAGTCACTCATAACTTTTTGACATGTTTTCTAATGTTCTTAAAGTTCAGAAGATCTATGAAACTAGTAATACCATGTGTGCAAGTACAAATTCTGCGATAATATATGTGTTAAATCAGTTGGCAGTTAAAAAGTACACGCAGAAATACATTGCAGCCCCTAAAAGCTGCCATTTAATCTCTCATAACTTTTCTACATGTTTTCTAATGTTCTTAAAGTTTAGAAGATCTTTAGAAATTAACCAGTTTTACTCATTACCCCAATCGCTGGGCTCATAATTATGGCTCTGAGATGCGTTACATGTGTCGTAGCCTATTAAGGTACAAGCAGTGTATCCTTTCAGGGCACCTGACTAAAAATTGATGCAAGAAATCCTACGCCTGATCGTTTCTTGCCTGAGACAATGAAGAGATTTTCAGCACTGAGCAGGGGTTATTGGGTACCTCTGTTTGTGGAATGCCCTTTCCTGAAACAACTCCTCCACCTCACTTGTTAAAATCTTGGCCAGTATGGGGAGTATTATGTAATATTACAAAAAATGCCCAAATTCCTGCATTTCGCTGTTTGAGGCAGGCAAGAAGTCATACCTGCTCATGTTGACGCAGCCTGGAGTCATTTAGAGAACTGTTCATGTTACTCAGCTCTGTGCTCGTTTCCTTTCTTCTGCGTCGCGAACTAGTACTAAAATAAATATTTGCCAGGCAGTGTCACATTGCTTGATGACAGAGTTGGAACAGCAGCCTTTCAGGATACATCGGTGCAGGAGGGTGGAGTGTGCGTTATTTTTCTTCGATATTAAAGAATACATTGCTGCTCCGTTAAGGACTAAAGGCACCTTTGCACTTTTATCTTGGTGGCAAATGCCAACGGTGAGCGCAAAATGCATTGTGGTTCCCTTGGAGAAGCGAGCGAGCGCCTGCTGTTGTCAGCACCCGTGTAGCTTTGTCACTTTGTCATCGTTTTATCTCTTCAGAAGCCGGGCGAGTCAAATGACCGCAGATTTCGGTGTAGGAACAGGTGGGGTTTGATCCCATTATCCCTTCTGTTTCTAGCCTGCATTCCATAGGAACCATGCGAGACGGGGGCCAGCAGAACAGAGGCCAATAACAAGCTGAAATTTAAAAGGGGGAGGGGGGACTCTTTTACGCATCTAAACAGATATTTAATTTTAGAGTCCAATATATCCAGTGGCTTGAGCAAGAGCTGCTCTTCTCTCCTGGCCAATTCCCGGTATGTGCAGATGCAGTGGGTGGATTTGGGTGGTTTAAATGATAAACAATGTAAATAGAATTCTCTATCAAATATATACGGAGCTCACAACATAGAGACATTCTTCATTCTAAATTTAGATTTCCACTCAAGCTGCAGGTAATACTTAAACAAACACAGCAGAACAGTAAGTACGCGCAGGCGCGAAACCTCTACCTCGCTGCTTTGTCAGAGCCACGCTGATAAAATTCTTCTTTGAGGCTGTTCTTCTTTAGTCAGGCAGAAGGGATTGTGCTCAGAAGAAACCACTGCATGGGCGAACTTTTCTTGGCTGTTCTTGGAGCAATACGCTTTTAGATGAAGTCAGTTTTATTTAAAAAATGAGATATATATAATGGCTGCGTTCCCAGGTCAAAATGTAAATTGCTGATCAGTAAGATTGCAAGCGTAATTTACTTGAGGTGCGTTGGGGCAAAACTCGAAGTATATCACGATGCATATGGGCGTCAATAACACGCAGCTCTGAGTTTTGCCGGCCGAGACTCAAATTCCCAACAGGTTGCTCCTTGAACTGAGAATGACTTATTCTGTTCCTCCGTGTATCCCGTGCGTCGCATTGCTTTACCTTCCGACTGCGTTTGAATGCATTGTTATGGACATAAGCCATTTGTTTGCAGGATTATGGAAACTGGGGGTGTATCCCCTCTAGAGTATGTCTTAAAATTAATTTTGTGCATAGTGGGGCCGCATTAGTTGCCCTGTGCAGTAGGAATGCTTGGCTGGTGTTTCCTGCTCTCGTCACCTGCTCAGACTTTGAGGGTACGTCTGTACTGCTGGAGCAGGAGGCACAAGTTGCAGCAACAAAAATCCTGATTAGGTAGTAAGAAAAATTACCCAGTGAGAGGGTGATGAAGCACTGGGACAGGGGCCCAGGCCGGCTGTGGAGTCTCCATCCTTGCGGCCAGTAAAACCTGGCTGGAGCAGGCCCGGAGCAACCGGATCTAATTTCAGATTTAGCCCAGCTTTGAGGAGGAGGTTGGACCGGATGATCTAAATAAAAGAGGGCCAAGGAGCAAACCTTGCCCCTGGGGCTGGTGGTAGAACCTGGTTTGCACAGAATAGAAACATAGAATCACTGAGTCTGGAAGGGACCTTTAAGGTCATTGAGTCCAACCATCAACCCAACACTGCCCAACCCACCACCAACCCATGTCCCTCAGCACCACGTCTGCCCAGCTGCCCTCCAGGGATGGCGACTCCACCACTGCCCTGCGCAGCCTGTTCCAATGCCTGACAACCCTTTTGGTGAAGAGATTTTTCCTAATATCCAATATAAACCTCTCCTGGCACAACTTGAGGCTGTTTTCTCTTGCCCCATCGCTTGTTCCTTGGGAGAAGAGACCGACCCCTGTGGCTACACCCTCCTCTCAGGCAGTTGCGGAGAGCGAGAAGGTCTCCCCTCAGCCTCCTTCTCTGCAGGCTGAACAACCCCACTTCCCTCGGCCGCTCCTCAGGAGACTTGTGCTCCAGACCCCTCCCAGCTGCGGTGCCCTTCTCTGGACACGCTCCGGCACCTCAAGGTCTTTCATGTCGTGAGGGGCCCAAACCTGAGCACAGCACTCGAGGTGGGTCCTCCCCAGTGCTGCATACAGGGGGACGGTCACTGCCCTGGACCTTCTTCACGCTATTCCCAGTACAGACCAGGATGCTGTGGGCCACCTTGGCCACCTGGGCACGTGCTGGCTCCCGTTCAGCCAACTGCTGACCAATGCCCCCAAGTCCTACTCTGCCAGGCAGCTTTCCAGCCACTTTGCTCAGGCCTGGCCGTGTCTTACCCCATCATGCTTGGACCTGGGACTCCTCTGACCTCAGTGTGATGCTCCTCAGTCCCCTGTATTTTTGGTTTGGATTGTTGGGGTTGTTTTCAGCTCTAGGGCCTGAAATAATCTAGAGCTGGGTGTACAGGGTGAAGCTCTTCCACGCCGGGGGCTGGGAGAGTGTTGATGGACTGGACAGGGTGGACCCAGGGGCCACCCAGGGGCCGTATCATCTGCGTTGGAGTTTGGAGCAGTAAAGTATTTCTAGAATTATGCTTGTTCTTTTCTGGCAAAGAGTAAAGTTAAACCAATCTGTAACAGAGCAAGGGAACACGCGGCGTAGGCGTAGTCTGGACGTGGGTGTTTGGGTGTGTTCCCGGGGCATCCTTTCCTAGCACCAGAGATGGACCCTGCCAAGGAACTCCACTAGGAGATAGTTTCCTGGAGCATGCTTCCTTGGAGGTGTCAGAGTTTTTGCTCTCAAAGTTCACAGGTAGCCTTTTGCATGGCTACGTGTGAACCCAGCAAATACAGGAGTGACCCGTGTTTGCAGGGCATCAGGCTCGTTTGGGATTTGCACTCGCAGTAGCAGTTACAAGAGGGGTATTAGATAATATGAGATTGTCTCTTTTGGGGGACGTGTTGATTAGAGATGATTTTCTCATTTTCCAAACTTGACAGGGTAGGAATGGATAGTCAGCGTTGATCATCTGGAAGTCATGTGACTGCTCTAACTGGTAGATGCGCCCACATCAAGCTATATAAAAGAATCAAGTACGGTGATTTTGGAGGAGTTTTGACCCAGCTGATTCCCTTTCTAGTAATGAGGAACTAGGTTTCTGCCCGTAGATGGACATGATGCAGTAAAAGGCAGTCAGCCCTTCGCCTCCTGGTCACACTTGGTGCTTCTCAGCTGAGGCACATGCGTTTGGACGTATGTATTAAATTGCCAGCTCATCCTTAAATAGTAGCTTCCAGTGAACTGGAAATGCAACGCAGAACGTGCTGTAGCCAGGAATCTGAGGAAGGAGGAATTCCACCCCGCAGAAGTGCTGAGACCTGAAAATCTAGCTAGGTTTTCTTCCGGCAACTTCAAAGCTAGCAGGTCTCTGTAAGTGCAGGCTCTGGAATTAATACAGTGGCTAATGAAGGGTTGTCGTTCCCTTCAGGAGCTCACAGGGTCTGTAGAGCTAACAGGGGAAGTTGTGCTTTGTTTTACTCAGGAAAATTAATAGATACTGCTGAATAAAGAAGTTATTAATTTCTATAAAGTTCTGCTTTTGCTGTGGTTACATCCAGGATTATAGAGATGGTCTGGTTTAGTCAGGCTTCTGGAGCTCGTGCTTCCCCTGCTCATCCCTACCACTGGTGATACCTCATTTCACTCCTTGTTATGACGTTATTTCATTGACATTTTGAGGGAACAACGTAATGTAAATAAATACATAGCTTGCCTTCCTTAGAGGAATTTGATGCCGTGCCTAAAACTAATAGAGATAGATAATTGTGCAGTGTGTCCCGCTCCAGGGAGATAACAGTGTGGTAGCGAGGAAGGAAACAGATCAATTGGTGAGAAGTAAAGCTTGAGCAAATTTAGAGGTTGTCCACCTGGGGACTCTGAGTTACAATTAATGTTTGAAAGTTCTGAAATTAATGTATTTTAGTTCCCAAATTGATGCTACCTCAACTTTCAAGGTGTGTTAGCTCACAGCCGGGGAAATTCAGCCCAGGCATTGCCTGCTGCCAGAAAACTGCAAATGAAGGTGGTACGCTTGATTTAACACCAACACCTTTTTTTTTCCCCTTCCTTTTCTCTTCCATCCTTCCCTCCCCTGTATTTGCCCCCTCCCCTTCTCCCTCAGGCCTGTATAGATGAGAACCTGGACATGGTGAAGTTCCTTGTAGAAAATGGAGCCAATGTGAACCAGCAAGATAACGAGGGCTGGACCCCTCTTCACGCAGTGGCGTCCTGTGGCTATCTGAACATAGCAGAGTGAGTGAGTTTCAGGCTATTCTGGGTATCTGTAATACTTTCCACGTCTTCCTCTTCGGAGCAGGTACGCGGGCACTTGATGCTCGGAGACTTGCACAACACCTCGGGAAGCCATGCTGAAAATAGATGCATCTCTCCTCTTACTGAAGTCTTAATTGGTGAGGGTTAAGGTGGAGCCTGCAACTGGTTGCCTTTAGCCCATCCCGTGGCCGTGAAGCATCATTAGATACTTCAGCGAAAACGCCAAGCGGGTGGGCAAGGCGCTGGCTGACAGGGGGGCTGATGCAGAGCTGCCACGGGCTGTCTTGTGCGCTTCCGTCAGCGGGGAGCCCATGCAGAATTGTGAGTGTGACCCAAGAGAAATTTGGGATTTGAGATATTCCTCTAACTGAACAGGAACTGTACAAAATGTACATTAGTGTAATTACAAGCCTATTGCTCTTCTGGTGTAAACCCCAAGTAGCAGGTGCACGGTGTATTACAAAACAATCCAAACAGGGTTGGCACCAACGCTTATCTTTGTTCTGAGCCTTTGCAAAGCGACTACGTTTTCTTAGCGTGGAGAGTAGCGCAGTTGTGTGGAGGCTTTCGAGAGAGAAACACAACGTTCTGGGCTCTGCAGTCACCAGTCTGGGCTCTGCAGACCAGCATCATGTCGTTTTCTTCAAATTCAGATCTTACGTTTCTGTTTCTTGCATACTGTCTGACAAAAGATGGAGGAGTAGATAAAAGTAACTGCTTGTTACTGAATTTGCTTACAATTGGAGCATGATCTTTAATTTTTTTTTTGGTTTTTTACAACACAAGATACTGGGCTCAGTTTGGACATAATCAGGTGAAATTCTGTGGCCTGCCGTAGAGAGATTAGATAATCTACTAAATACAAACGTAAAATACCATAAAACAAAAGAAGAGACAGTAAATATAGCGGAGTTTTGTCCAGTAGATGTTTAAAGCAAAGCAGTAACCTGCTGTAGGTGACTCCCAACAAAGATTTGACTCTTCTTGGCACAGGGTCTGATTCCAGGGTTTGAAATAACATTCTGCATCTGATCTGAGCATTCATTACACTCACAAAGGACTAATAGTCTGTTTGTCCTGGAAAAGATACTGATACAGACTACGTGTTGTGCACCAACAAGTTGCTCTGAGAGTTTGAGTGGTGCTCAAATATATGACCTGGAGTGCTGGAATAACGGCAGCCAAAGAACAGGCAAATGTAAACGGTGGTTTCCCAACTGAAATAATTTTTTCTGAGATAAAAGCTGCATTATAGGTTAGAAGAATAAGGGAAAACAATGGTATTTCTCAAGATGGTTCTCTACAATGTATTCTAACAAAGCAAAACAAAAATCTGCTGTGGCTTATTTATTTCTGTGTGTCGTACTCCTCCTGGAACAGTTCTTAGCTCTTTGAGTGATCCTGTCTCAGTTTGTTTTTTCTTCTTACCAAATGCTAGTTCTTCAAGTGAAAAGTGTTATTATTCTTTACTAGTTGTACCATGCCTATATTAGTCCACCACAGCTACCAAACAGTTACCCAAATTTGAATACCAATAGCTATTTCTCAAAGGCATTGAAAGTAAATTTTAAAACCAAGCAACCTCACCCTCCTGTGAGCAACATCACCCTCCTAGATTTGTGTGTTGAAACAGATACTTCTTTTACTTCCCAGAATTTTGCTGGTTTCAGGATGTACAAGCTGAAGAAGACGTTTCTGTTCTTGAATGAACTTCTGGTATAGTTATAAAAAGACAAATTAAAATAAATGAGGATGGCTTCATTTATATTATTATTATTTCCTTATTTAATAAAAGAGCATAATAGATCAGATTATCAGATTAGTGGAAGAACTAGGGGTGCTGGAATAACTAGAGAGAAACAAAAACTATGAGCCACTGACCAGGGACCTTGCATTTGACAATGAACTTTTTTAGTCTGGAAATTTGATAAGAATAAGGCACTCTTTTGGTAGTTGGACTCGAATGAGAAAGACTAATGTTTTTTTCTGGTACTTGACTTACAGTGTAAGTTGCAGTGAAGCCTGCACGCGAGGTTTAACCCGTTCGTATTCGTCTCATTCACGTAGGTACTTAATTAGTCATGGAGCCCATGTGGCTGCTGTGAACAGCGAAGGTGAAGTCCCATCTGACATCGCCGAGGAAGCAGCCATGAAGGACCTGCTTCTGGAACAAGTCAAGAAACAAGGTAAATCGGTAGCGGGGTTGGATATGTGAGAGTTAGACCCCTAAGAGTTTGTGTAAGACAATCCTGTCGCCTTACTGTCTGTCGGTGAAGAGATCTGAAATGTGGCCCATGAGGCAGCAGACACATTTTGCTTTGGTAGCGGAACAGGGGAAGAGATGCAGAAGGTTTGTGGCGTGCAGTCTCTGTCCTTAGGATTCTTCCAAGCAGGACACGACAGCGCTGAAACGGGATTCATGAGATGTGTTTGCCTTTAAAGTGAGATTAATTCTGACCTCTGGTATCAATGAAAGCTCGTTTCACTAAGATTTGATAATAAACATACAAGGTTTACAGCCCCACCAAGAGTAGGGACTAGGAAATGGGTATGCCTGGCCTGGAGTGACCTGCTTTATCCTGATCATCCCTAAACTCCTGCAGCCCATCTGCTCTGCCATTTCCCCTTTCTCATCAGGTGTCCCTGGCCGAGGGGCAACTCTGTCCTGTCCCTGCCAAAACATTGCTGGTAGAAGAAACGTCTTGGACAGTGTAACTTGTGTTAAAATTACGAAGTGCTTCATCAGTGTAAAGTTTTCTTCACGCTCTTGAAATTCAGCTGTGAGTGGTTAGGTGTCTGTACCTATGCGCGAGAAGTTTAAATCCTATTTATGAAGTTCATCAGGAATGTTTTTGAAGGATGCATTTATCTCAGCTGTGTGGGAAGTGATGAACTGAGACAAATTAAGCTGATATGAGCAACCGTTCCACACTGGAGATACACGGGCTGCAGATTTAGCCTTGAGAAGAGAAGATTGACAGGGGGATCTCAGCGCTGTCCTCCACTGCTTTGAGGGAGGCTGTAGAGGCAATGGAGCCAGACTCTTCTCAGAGCTGCAAAGTGACAGGATGAGAGGAAAAAGTCACTGAATCACAGAATTGCCAGGTTGGAAGGGACCTTTAAGATCATTGAGTCCAATCGTCAACCCAACACTGCCCAACCCACAACCAACCCATGTCCTTCAGCACCACGTCTGCCCGGCTGGGAAATCCCTCCAGGGACAGAGATTCCACCACTGCCCTGGGCAGCCTGTTCCAATGCCTGACAACCCTTTTGGTGAAGAGATTTTTCCTAATATCCAATATAAACCTCTCCTGGCACAACTTGAGGCTGTTTTCTCTTGCCCCATCGCTTGTTCCTTGGGAGAAGAGACCGACCCCTGTGGCTACACCCTCCTCTCAGGCAGTTGCGGAGAGCGAGAAGGTCTCCCCTCAGCCTCCTTCTCTGCAGGCTGAACAACCCCACTTCCCTCGGCCGCTCCTCAGGAGACTTGTGCTCCAGACCCCTCCCCAGCTCCAGTGCCCTTCTCTGGACACGCTCCGGCACCTCAATGTCTTTCATGTCGTGAGGGGCCCAAACCTGAGCACAGCACTCGAGGTGGGACCTCCCCAGTGCTGCGTACAGGGGGATGGGCACTGCCCTGGTCCTGCTGGCCACACTATTCCTGTCCAACTTGAGACTGTTTCCTCTTGTCCTGTCGCTTGTTACTTGACAGAAGAGACTGACCCCCACCTGGCTACAATCTCCTTTCAAGTAAGCGATAAGGTTTGAACAAGGGACATTCTTGACTGCATGACTGCATGTGGATACATATAGATATATGGAAAAATGTTTCCCAGGAAAGTGGTGTAGCATCAGAACAAGGACCCAAGAAGTCTGTGGATCCTCCATCCTTGGAGGTGGTCAAAGTCAGCTGCATTCAGCTCTGGGCAGTTTGGTCTGGGCTTGAAGTTACCCTCCTTTAAGCAGGGATTTGGGCTCAAGACCCCCAAAGATTCTTTCCAGTCTGGATTATTTGATGAGTGTGGGTTGGGGTTGTTGCGTGCTGGATTGAATCCAGTCCTCCCCAACAGATCTATTCTGCTTGGCGCACGGTGGTTACTTCATTTTTGAAGCTATTTTCAGGTAGAGTTGGGAAGAGATCAGTCCCTGGCTACTTCGTCAACCCCGTTACTGTTCCGCTGGTGAGTTTGTAGCTGTCCATCCGAGAGCTGGTTGTTACTGGTGTTAGTGTTCCTCTTGGATCATACTCCTCCTGGTAAACAGGAACTTTTGACTTTCTGGTCTAGTGGTATTTGTGACAAGGTTATTCTTATTTTGTTCCCCTTTTCCCTCCACTTTTGAAATAAGCTTAAATAGCCCTTCTCTGCTCATGTATTTAAAAAGAAGAACTGTGCCTACAGTCAGCATTTGTTTTACTAGGCTGTCCAGGCCATGCCTGTCTCCTCCCTGCACTTGGACTTCCTTGGATGCCCAGAAAGATAGAGATCCTTTCTGCACATCAGTGTAACTCGTCTCTCTTTGAACTGGCTATCAAGAACTGCACATGATAATAACGTAGTTGAAACCTCGCAGGACATTAGGGCAGTAATTCTGCCTCAGCTGCAGATATTTTGCCTGACGCTTCTTGGGATTCTGCTTGGCTTTTTCGTTGCTTCACCACATTAGCGGCATCCTGCTAAGATGCCCTGAAACAACCATCTGTCTCCACTGAGCAGCTCCCCGTTGACACAGTTTAAAGGGCTCAGAGCTGCTGGAGTAAATGTGCTGTAAACCTTAAATAAGTGTACAGCCAGCTCTGTAGCCTGTCTTCAGCCGTAGCGATAAGCACGTGCCTCCTGCAAACTATAACAACGGGACAAACGTGTATGATTCCCCTCCCAGACATTTTCCCAGCCTCCAACCACTGTGCCTCAAGGAATTCCCAAGCCAGATGGGCTTTCTGTGTGCTCCTGAATCCCCTGTGGCTTTCTGTTTCACAAACTTGTGCAATCTTTGGGAGCTTCTGGCACGTTTAGCGTTATGGTTAATAGCTGCACATTTGTCTAACCCTTGTTCTGACGCCGGTTGTGTTTCTAATCTTTGCAATGTCCTGTGGTAGCGGGTTTCACAGTTCAGGCTCCGAGCTGATAAGTGTTTTCTTCTGTTCTGGTTTAAACCTAATGCTCCATAATTTAATTAGGAATCATGTCATTCTTACCCTAAAAGCACTAATCCACAGGGACCGTTGCTGTTCAACACCCATTTTGGGTTTTGAGGTTTGTCATCTTCTTCACATTTTCTCCCGAGCCATCGAGCTCTGGTCTGATTAATTGTGTAGGGAGCCACGTTGTCCTGCTGAGGGATAGGTCGTCCTCACGTGACCTCATCATCATGAAAACTCCGCTTACAAAACCAAGTGGAAGATCGTTTTGCCTCTTGTGGGTTCAGTGACAGCGGACACAGCCCGTCGGCCAGACCCACCTGGCCTCTCCGTGCTGTAGTGGTTTTTTCCCAGGCTGGGAAACTTGTCCCTCTTGTTCCGGGACAGCCCCACAGTCCGCGGCTCTCTTAGCCCAGGGTGGGTGTCGATGAACTTACTTGATCTGGCTTCATCCAAAGCAGATCTCTGAAGCCATCAGAGTGCAGGTGTTTTTTGGCCTTCTGTCCTCAAACTGATTTAGAGTCGTGTTTTGTCAGAATGTGGTGTTATCCTGCGCAGTGGAATTAAGTAAATATTGCTTTGGACATGCCTGACACTGCTCTGGTGCAGTACAGGCCTCTGCGTATGCAGCTTGAAACTGTACTGAATTTTGATGGAGCGTACAGTTGGGGTTGTGCTGCCCTTGCAGGAGACAGCTTAGGATCATCTCTTAGATCTTCACTGCAGGTTATACTCTCACTATAGTTTAATTCAGTTTGATAAGCTGTTATTCATGACTTTGTTATTTCCATCGAGGGGACTGCATATGTACAGTCCTTCTGCCTGTAGTTCACAGGTGAGCTTAGTAGTTAGTTGGGCTGGTTTGCAACCAGTGGCTCAACTTGCAGGTTTTTTTAAGTCAGGCAGCTTTGAAGTCTCTGTCAATGACGTGGGAGTTCTCCCAACTCCTAGAAGATGCTTTTTTTGAGGTTTTTTTTGTGGCAGATTACAAATAGTTTACTAATGTTCTATAGCAAATGAAACCTCGGGTAAGTTTGACAAGTACATGAGAGCTTTCACTTGATAATCTCTTCTTCTGTCCTTCACCCTCTTAGGTGTAGACCTAGACCTTGCAAGAAAAGAAGAGGAGCAGCAAATGCTACAGGATGCCCGACAGTGGCTGAACAGTGGGAGAATTGAAGATATAAAACAGCCTCGAACAGGCGCCACGGCTCTTCATGTCGCTGCCGCAAAGGGCTACTCGGAAGTCATGAGGTAGGAGCTCCTTCCCAGGGCTGATGTATTGAGTTGAGGCTGGTTTTCATAAAAAGCACACCTGGCTTTGCAGTCGAGAGAAATTTGTTTCATACTGAGATTTTCAGGCTGCTGTTTCACAAAAAGCTCTGTAGATTTATGTGCCCAACCACAGTGGTGCACCTAGAAATAAATAGGGACCAGAAGATTCCCTTTCATACCCCTAGGCCTTTAAAGTGATGAAAGCTTTTCAGAGGGCGAGACGTAAATTAGAAGGTTTAGTTTTCACTATTAGAGTAACAGTTTTAGGACTGCCATTCAGAGTTACTGAACAAAATTGGTCCTGTTTTACCTCAAACCAGGACAAGGACTGGCAAGTTAAACAGCGTTAGGGCATTAAAGTGTAATTTCAGCCTACAAGGTGATGATAATCACCTCATGACAGTCACAAAACCCACCTGTCTGACAATCACAAAAGCCCTGCAGTTTACATGACCTGTCTAGTGGAAAAATGCAGTGTCCACCCTCGTCTCAGGGTCCCCGGCTCCTCAGTGCCGCTGCTTCTGCAGCTGTCGGCAGTGACAGAGGGATTCCAACACCTAACAGTTCTGCTTCTGCTGCTCTGGCTCTAACAAGCTTATTATGAATATAAATTTGCCCAGTGTAGTGTTTCCTGGCAATAAAGCACTAGTATTTTTACAGGTAAGGTTAAATTAAGGTTTCCAACAGTAAATCTTTCTTCTCTACTCTTTATGTACAAGTGGAGCTACCCATAAACATCAGCAAGGTTACTCTGTGCCCACGTTAAAATCCTTTCTGGAAGTGTTCCTCTATCTCTATCCTTAATTTCATAGTTTTAAGTGGCATGAGTTGATGTGTACGAGCTGTTTCTTACCAAGCTCTAGTAATTTTGTTGTTCTCCATGTTTCCTGTTTGTATTCATTCATTAGAGCTTATAATTGAGTTGTAAGCTGGCTGGGCCTGTGCCATGCCCGAGCACATTAATCTAACACAGCTCATGTGGAATAGAAATGTAGTATCTCCCGAATTTGAGATGTTGGTTTTGTGGACTTCCAGGGGAGCGTTGTATATCCAGTACTCATCAACGCAGGCTGCCTTCGGGGTTTGCAGGGTGATTAGGTCTGATCAGCTACTCCTTGGCATTAATTGTTATAATGGTAAATGGATCTCATGGAGAGCTGAGATTGTTTGGCTCTTGTGTATTTTATGGCCACCCTGTAGGTTAAAATACAAAGCGTCAGTGACTTAAACCAAAAGGGGCTGGAAGCCAGGAGCCAGCTCGCTCTCCAGCGAGACGTGGAATTTGTCTGTGACCTTGAGTCTCTTAGCAGCTATGTTCCTCCCTTTTGCCAGCTGAAAAATCAACATAAAGTCAGTACCTAATTTAAAATTTCTTTCCCAGAGAAGCACACTGCTGCTGTAGGGGGACTGTGTTTTATTTAGCGCGGTAATGCTGCGGGAGTTTCGAAACGGTTCGTGCCGTTCTGGGGTCGTGCTGGAGTTCTGCAGAAGGTGCTGCAGAAAGGTGGCTCTGGATGGTGGAATTTCCCACAGTAGCGTTTTTCGGTATAATTTCGGACAATTTTCGGTAGCAGTTTTACCAGAGTTGCAGAATTCCCCTGGGACGTTCTTCAATATTTAAGCAACTTGGATAAACGTCACTTTTGATACACGAGCCGCTGAGTACTTTGGTCTAATCACTGGTGTACCAGCATGCAGGTGTCTCTGAAGCTTCAGACTACAACGGACTCTCCTTTGGTTGGTTTGTTTTTACCTATTGAGCCCCAGAGGCTTTGCAACGCTCGTGCTCGGCTCTGGCAGAGGAGGGAGCGGGTGGAAGGTGCCCAGCACTAAATGTGCTGCGAGGGTGTTCCCAGGCGCGTTCCTTGGGTGAGATTTGCTTCAACCGTGCAAGGACTGGTCTGCGAAAATGCCTTTTGCATTGTTTAACCCAAATGTGGGTTATTTACGTTACAAACGTCACATCTGTCAATCACAGTAATGTCACTGCTTCTTAACTGGCAGTCCTGCTGGCATCGTGTCCTTATGGACATGTTCTCTGGTGGAACCGGGGCTGAGCTTGTTGCCAAAAGTCCTGTTCCTGCCGGGTGCGGTGCTTGGCTCCTTGGCGCGGAGGTGACAGGCTGAGGAACTGATGGTTGTCGTGCCTCTCGCCCGCTGGAGCAGCAGTTCCGGCTGGGTCACCGACGCCAGCTGAGAAATTGAGATGTTCTCCCAGTTTAGGATGCGATGAAAGGGAACCTTATCAACTAGACACGTTCCAGCAGGTTTTGTAGCGAAGTCACTTTTTCTTTTTGTTTAGCGCCCTTTTCTGTTGCAGTTGCAAGAACATCAAGTGGGCTGTTTCTGAGGTGAATAAACAACTTCAGGAACTACTGGCTTTTTGTGACCCACGTTACCTACTCGGTGGCTCACGGGGTGAACTCCTCGGTGTCAAGAAGTCATTCTCAGGTGGGCAGAAAACGATCTTGCTTCTTTCCTCAGGCTCTTGATCCAGGCTGGGTTTAATCTGAATGTCCAGGACAACGACGGCTGGACGCCGCTGCACGCTGCCGCGCACTGGGGGGTGAAGGAAGCTTGCTCCATCCTGGCTGAGGCGCTGTGCGATATGGACATCAGGAACAAGCTGGTTAGTACCCACAGGTGTTGGCACAACTTTACGTGCTGTATTTTATAGCCAGATGAGTATCAGATTTAGTGCCTACCAACGCCAGGCCAGAGTTACACGGTGAGCAGTTCTAGCGTGTGCACTGGAGCATGTAACACCTTCAGAAAATAAAGAATCTTGACTGGCGGAAGGCATAGAAGATCTCAAATATTACTGCAAAAGATGAATGATTAAAATTAGGACCAAGATAGCAAGAAGGGATGAGGGCAAATCTGTGTCTTCCCGTTTTAGTGTAATCATGATAAATTAAACAACAAAAAATTTGAAAAGCAAAATAAGATGCTCATATTAAGGTATAAGGCACTGAAAACTAGTGAACCATTGAAAAACTGACAGCTTTAAATCCTTCTGTTCTACTAGGCTGGTCATGAAAATGAAAATAGAAAATTGATTCAGATTTGTGAGAAATCATAGGATGGTTTAGGTTGGAAGGGACCTTAAAGATCACCCAGTGCCACCCCCTGCCCTGGGCAGGGACACCTCCCACCAGACCAGGGTGCTCCAAGCCCCGTCCAACCTGGCCTTGAACCTCCAGGGATGGGGCAGCCACAGCTGCTCTGGGCAACCCCGGCCAGGGGCTCCCCACCCTCACAGCCAGGAATTTCTGCCCAGTATCTCATCTAAATCTCCCCTCTCCCAGTTTGAAGCCATCACCCCTTGTCCTATCACTACCTGCCCTTGTAAAAGGTCCATCTGTCCTGGAGCCCCTTTAGGGGCTGGAAGGTCTCCCCGCAGCCTTCTCTTCTCCAGGCTGAACCCCCCCAGCTCTCCCAGCCTGTCCTCCCAGCAGAGGGGCTCCAGCCCTCCCAGCATCTTTGTGGTCCTCACAAAATAGAAAGCAAGAAAAAAAAAAAGGGTAGGAAAAAAATTCCTTTTCCATCCTGATAGAATTTTTTCCTTGAGGAGCCCCTGGATTTCCAAGAGCTGACGTGTGCTTGCGCAGGGCTGTTCTTTGTGTTCCCCTCCCTGCTGCCATGGCCAGGCGGTGGCTGTGAACCGCTTCCTGCTGGAGCAGATTCAGCTGTCCCATGGCTGCTTCTGGAGGAGGAAATGAGGTTGTACGTACTGGGACAGCACCGGGCAGTGGAAGCAGGCGAGAGAATTTGATGAGAAGATGTAGCGCTGTATGGTCTGAGCGCCTCTGTCTGTACCGGAAACTGATGTTCTACGAGAAGGAGCCATTTTAGCATCGTGAGCTCTTTGACATCCGAAATACAGGGCATCTTTTTTGTTTTAAGTTCCTTCAGGTGCTTTTCCAAAGTGTTCCGAGTATGTGGAGGGTTTGTATTGTGGTGGACTTGAAAAGAAACAGACAGGGTTGTATTTGCTGCATTACCTGCTGTTTCCAGCCAGGGACTGGTACCTTGCTGGACCAGAGAGCCAAGGCACCCGCTGTTTATTCAATCCCTAGCCGTCAAGTTTCATTATGTGTTGTTAATAAAATGGTTGTCATAGCTTTAATTATGACGAAAATGTAAATGATTTCTTGGTTTGTGCCCCAAAGTAATTTTTCTGATTTATTTTATTTTGTAAATACCCATGGATGTGGAAATGGCTCCCAAATTTTTTGGCCTGCTGAGGATTGCTGATTTTGGGAGGTCCAGTGGTACCCACAGTGGTACAGTAGACCAGGTTGATTGCATTCCTCCTCATTACAACAGCATCCTTTTTGGAAATCTGGAAACTCAAATATATTAGTCGTGGCTTTTAGATTTGAGCAGCAGCAACTGGGGGACTGTGCCTCCATGATTAAGATTGCTCTGATCATGGATTGAGTCGTCCAACTGCCATCGCTGCCGCGTGGCTTTCCCTGCTCCGAAGAGAAACAGAGCGTGTTACGCAGCACTGCAGGAGGGAGGATGCGGTGCATATTCACTTTTGTTCTTCCCTGTCGAATAGTGCTTTTTTGGGTAATAACAGCAAGCCGTATCAGGTATCCTCTTGTCTTCTCTTATCGCATCAGGGCCAGACGCCGTTCGACGTGGCTGATGAGGGACTGGTCGAGCATTTAGAAATGCTGCAGAAGAAACAGACTGCGGTGAGTTTCTGGCAGATCATTTTCCACCTCTCCAATTACCTTTTCACGCACGGGGGTTCTCTAAGACATATGGCGTCAACAGATGCACGAAGCTGAGGCCCAGCTTTTTTTCATGTTAGTCATTTGGAATCTTTAATTACACCAATATTCTTAATAGCTTGAAATCTGTAAAACTGGATGACCGCATCAGGAAGGTCAGTAGTGTGCTGACATGCAGAACTGTGTACACTGGTAAGGAACGTATAGTTCATCTTTGGAATTTTATTATTCCGTAGCTGCTTTGTTAGCTGGCAAGCTCGCTAGCACCAAACTGCTCTTTTCTTAATGAGTAATTGCCCAAGTCAACTTTGTCTTTGCCTCTAAGGAAGTACGCTGTCAGTGTTGAGAAGTAGATGTTTCTGTGTCTGTCTTTCTTACAATAGGGAGACTTTTGATTGAGAAGAAATTCAGGGAGTTCTGGACTAAAAAAATCGGTGATTTGAAAACCATATTAAACTGCCATTTCATAGGGCAGTGGAGATATTGGAAGGGGTTATAAGCAGAAAGTTGGCTTAAAAAAGGAAAGCAAAAATATATCTTGATCAAAGTAAAGCCAGTCGCCTATCCAGAAATTTGGTTTTTTGATTGCATTTTTTCATCTGGTCTACTCAGTTACCTCATTTGGGTGCTTCCAAAAACCCAACCAATCTTTCTTAAAAAAATAAAAATCAGAAAGTATCATTGAAAGTGTCGGATTCGGAAACAGACATAATGAGAACGCTGCTGATAAAACCCAGTAAAGTATTTTGAGGAACTGACAATGTGGGTGGTGGAACTCAAGCTCTGATCATAACACAGCTGCTGGCATCCTTAAATAGCATCCTTAACATTCACCGAAACTTTTAAAAAATTAATCGGCTTCTTCCTGAATGAGGTGTGGGTAAATACTATCAGGGTTGTGTTTTGGATTCCCTCCTCTCTCACTACACTAGGATTCTGCAGATAACTGCACACCTCAGAAGAAAAGGAAACAAAAAACGAGGGCAAGGATCTTTTTTGGATGGGTGCTAGCCCATTTTTAGGCTGGCTTCGCAACCCGCCTTGTTCCCTATATAGTAGCACTATATAAAGGCCTTCTCCACTTACTAAATGGGTGTAGCAAGCGCTAGTGGAACTGGGAAGAAGAGAAGAATCCGGATTTTATCACACTGGGTTTTTTTTTTAGTGGATATGATGTTTTTAATAGAAATGCCATTTTATCATGTGGGTTTACCATGTGCTATTTTTATCACTTAAAATCAAAACCTTATATTTGTTAAGGATAAAATAGGCAATTCCGTGACATTCCTCTAAGTACATTATTTCACTTCCAAAATGGCTCTCAAATCAGATTTTTTAATCTAAAGCTTGGAGCGGAGCAATGCACTGTCCCTGCTAACAAGATTCGCTGCTGTTGCTGGCAAGAAGAGGGGGTTTTTCTTTGCTGGATTCAATTCATTTGATTTGGGTTTGGATTTTTTTCCCCCAGTCTCTGAATGATATTTGAATGGAGCAGGCTGTTGCCTGCACTTCCCTTCGCTGTGCTCCCCTAGTTTCTTCTGTTTAATGACATGCTGCACCCCAAGTTCTGCCTCTTGGCTGGGCTCCATGTAGCTTTGCCCACGTTCAGAGTTTGCAGAGCTTCTCCTTCTTGTGCCTGGTGTCAAAGGAGACAGAGCTTTTCCTTCTTGTGCTCCCATCAAAAGAGAAAGACTAACTAGGCTCCGTGTGGCACAAAAGAAACAGCCTTAAAAGTTGAGCCTCTAATTGCTGTCCCTTTTTCTACCTGAGCTATGCTTCTAGAAGGTCCAAACCAATTTTTTGGTTCCTCTTCTGTCCATCAGCGGTGACAGAATTCACATTGCTGCTCTGGGCAAAATATTGCAAAATATTGCGGTTGCTGCGGTGATCACAGGTATCCTGGTGCGGTGACTTACGCTGGCCGTTGAGAGTGTTGCGAGGTGACCCATCCTCCTAGGAGATCCGTCGGCTTCCAGGGCCTGCCTGAATGCTTTCCCCCGCTGCTACGGAGGCAGCGGATCTTCAGCTGATTCCAGCCTGATTTCATGGGGATACAAACACGCGTGGACAGAGCTGCGGCTCTGTCTGCGTGGGCAGATGCAGGGCGGTACTCTGGAAGTCAGGATTCGACCCTGGGTCTCCGCAGGGAGCGCTGCAGACTTCTCCGAAGGTTCTGTTCTTGCAGCTTGAGTCTAAGGAGGTGCTGGGTGTGTAGCTGTGCCCGTGTGGAGCTGTAGTCCAAGAGATCCAGTGCTCTTGCAGACATGCATCTCCTGAGTTGGCTCGTTAAACAAATCCACGGTATTTTTCATCTTAACGAGGGTGGGAAGACCTTATGCTGTGGTAATTACCAGGTTGTGCTGAGGTGGCTTGTTAAGACGCCTCTTTTCATTCTTTCTCCCATCTACTTGGATTTTTCGACAGTTGCGAAGTGAGAAGGAGACGAGGAACAAGCTAATAGAAGCCGACATGAACGGCAAGCCTCAAAGCGGACTCTTCACCAAGTAGGTTTTTCTCGCTTTGTTGAAAAGAAGCTGCAGGGAGTGTCATGGGAGGCCGGGTCGTCTGTTAGCTGGCAGCTGGCCTCAGCTGGTTTAAAGAAAATGTACTGCTATTCGTGTTCCTTTCATGGTTTCTTTTAAATTTGAGCTAGCTTAAATACAATTTGAGCTGTTTCTTAACATGCCCGCTGAATGGCAGGACGAGCAGTTGGGCTGGTGCTGGGTCCCCCAGCTGGGTCCCACCAGCTTCTGGGCTGGTGCTGGGACCCCCAGCTGGGACCCCCAGCTGGGTCCCCCAGCAGATACTATAGCAGAAGTGGCTGGTCTATCTGATACTCTACTCCCACTGAGTATCAGTTTGGGCTGGGAACGGCAGCTTTGCCGTTGCGCAGAGCCCTGCAGCCCAGCCGATGGGTTGGGTAGCACTAGGAAAAGAGACGACATTTTTTTTGGACCGAGAAATGCTTGCAAATTTACACAAGCCTGGCATTGGAATCCGTGGAATTCAATACCGCGGTGTAATTCAATTGGCGGTGCTGGGATGTTGAGTCTGTAGATGGATTTTGTCCTTTCGCTTGTTCTATACGTAGCAAATCATGTCTGTGTGTGTTCCTGAGAAGCAGAACTCCAAAATAACTTGCTCACCTGGTGGTCCTTAAAATTGCTGTATCTTGCAGCAAAGAGAAGATTCTTTATGAGGAAGACACGCTGAAGTCCGTGGAAATGGAGGAGGAGAACAAGGACTCCAGCAGTTCTAGTTCTGAAGAAGAGGAAGAAGCTGAAGAAGATGAAGTTTCGGAATCGGATGCTGAAAAGGAGTCAGGTAAGACTTAGTACAGTCTTGCATTTAATAAGTAGCCTAGCAATACTAAGTTTGATTAATATCAATTTGAGAACTGCTCTTTTTTTGCTTAGTTGTTAAAGACACCCTGAAAGTCTTATTTCCGGTGTGTATGTAGAGAACATGGAGAACTCTGTACGTAGGGTACTGAAAAAGCTGATCAAAATGCTGACTCCCAGGTCGGCATAATTTTTCCACGAGAAAGCTGCGGATAGTATTTTAATTTCTACTTCCAACTCACTTGAATTTAAGATAGCACATTGTTCATAGGTTGTTCTTAAACAGTAGGGTTTTTCTCTTGTTGGCCAGTTTCGGGATGAATACTTGAGTTCCTGCAAGATGGCAGAGGAGCAGTTGAACGTGTAGGAAGGTAATAAATAGCCTGTTGTATTTAGATCAGAGAAATGAAATGAAGGGCTGAGGCTGTTCCGTGTAATTAAAGAGATGAGGAACTTTTTTTTGACTGTAACGTATAATAATTGCAAAACATAGTGGGAAATAAGGATTAAGTACATCGAGTCACCTCAGCCTTCTAGCATATTGCTGGCATCCTACTCCCATTGTTCTTCCATAATTCCTAAGGCTTCCTTAATGAGTTTAAACAGCGTATATGCACAGCACAGAAAGTTTAAATAAAGATACTTAATTTTACAGTAAGCCAAGACTTACTCGTACTTACCTGCAAACAGAGACGGATCTTGGGCTATGATGTGTTTATTGTTAAACACTGTTGGCATCAGCTTGCTTGGCCTGTATCCCCATATACCAATAAATAAGCCCTTGCAGAGAAGTGTAGTTTAAAGTTTGTCCTGCTTCTTGTGCCGGTAAAATTGAGCCCTGTGTTCTAATTGTATCAATTACGATGGTTATCGCAGCATGAGAGGTGTTGAGAAGCCTTGGCTGGGCTTTGCAGAGTTGGTAGGTACAAAAGCTATTTGAGTGTGACGGTAACACGATGAAATAATGTTTTTGGCTTTTAGATCAAGCCAATGTAGCGGGAGAAGTCAGTGGTAGAAACAGGCAGGCAGGAGAAGTCACATTTATTTGCTCCATAAATCAGGGTTTTACTGGACAGCAGCCCCGTTCAGCTGCATGCCAGTTCTTGTAAACATGGTAGGAACTTGACCAAAACTCCTCTAACATACGTACAGCTCTAAGAAACGGAGCTTTGTGGTCTTCAACTGATGCAGGAATTGCAGAAGGTCCTTCAGCAAGGCACGTGCTGCAGCAGTCAGCATTAAATTTTGTGTAAAACCAGAGCAGGACTTTTTATTGAATTATTTCACTGAGCAAAGCACATTATACTGATCTATTTCAAGCCACTAAAGCTAAAACAAATCAAAGACAATAAGCGTTCAGGTACCGATTAACATCAGGCTTCGGGCTTTGTACCTGCGCTCTCCTCTCCTGGAGAGATTATTGGCTCCGCTGAGAAGTTTCAATTAGAATTGAAGCTCTGTCTTGTAACCTTCTCAAATCTCTAATAAAATGAGCCTGAACTTGTCCAGCTGGACGTAGACATAGTTGTTGGTTGTTGCGTATGTGAATGGGGTGTACGTTTTGGGTACCCTTTTTGGAACAAGGTTCATGAGATAACAACATCAGCCCACGGGTTCTAGCAGGACTCCAAATAGAAATAGAGGTGAAAACAGTTTTTCATAGAAAATTATAAATGCCACAGTATTACTAGTTTCAAACACAGTCTTAAGAACAATTATGCTTTATTATCCGCTAGACATTTTAAATGCTTGGGTGGATATAGGAGACCTTTTTTTGAAAAAGTGGAAATTATTTCCTTATTCCCCTTCGTTTTCTTCTGAGATTTAATATTCACATAGCTTTGTGATTCTAAGCAGTGCTGGACAGACATAAGACAGCTGTTTTCCTAAAGTGTTCAAAGTCCAGAAAAAGGGGGGAAAAAAAGAAGCCGAAATATTGTTAGGAGTGATGTTTTTAAATAAAAAAAAAAAAAATCGAACTCCTTTGGTAACTGAGCATAAGGCAGGACAAAGTAGAAGCTGGCAGTGTAATACAGAAGTGTATTTTGAGGAATGTTTTGAAGGGGCTCAGCTTGCGATAAATTTGTGGAATTTGCAGAGGCTGTGGGAGGAGAAGAAGCATGAAGAGGTGAGCGGTGAAACTGCTGGAGTGCTTCAGAGGGTACCGTGTTTCTTACAATCTGTAAGAAATTCGTGTTCTTCAAACAAAGGAAACTAAGTGCTTTAATGCCGTTTTATTATTCATCTTGAGGAAAATTAACAATTTGGCATTGGGTTGTATATAAACAACAGTGTAGAGTTCTATGGGCATTATCTGTGCTGGTATTATTGTGAATTAAAGCAGGCCAGGGAAGCTTTCAGTGTTGGGGTTTTTTTAAAAAAAAAAGAAAGAACCCACCCCCCCACCCCCCCCAAAGAAAAGCTTAAGAAAAAATTATACTTACGCCAAATTAAAGAACTAAATTTTTCATCTCACCAAATTTGGTTTGGGGAGATGGGACTGTAATCCTCGCCAGTTTCCCTTGATTGGAATTCGCAGTGTTTATTGCTGAGATTTTAGGAAAATGAAAGGTGGGATCCTCCCCTAAAGACAGCGCTGCCTGCGGTCATGCAGCCTCTCACGCTGCCGCTGCTTTTGCCCATCCTCCTTCTGCAATCGACTCCTCCCGGTGGCATTGCTCACAATCAGAAGTTCTTTCCAACCTCTCATTATCGCTTAAGCTTGTGCCCTTGTAATTAGGCTTGACCTTAAAAGTTGACCTGTGTGCTGGAGACTTCCAGCATGGGCCACCAGTCGCCATCCAGCGCTGCCAGTGAAGCCCACTGGTCGGGTCAGGTCTGCTCTCCCCTCCCTGCGATCCCGGGATTCTCCTGGGGTTTATGGGCTTTGCTCTCCACAAACGGGGGGATGGTGAGCGTGTGATTTTGTGTCTGTGTGCACCTCTGTGGGCTGCCGGGAGAAATGGGTGATCTACTGCCCCTTCCTAAAGGGCTGTTGGAAGGTGCCGGGCGCCTGCGTGTGAGGCTCAAGGGATGAAATTCTCCGTCGAGCTGACTTTGATGGAAGTTCTGAGGTAGCACAGAGGGAGGGAAGGGTGGCTGAGACTTCCCTAGGGAAGATGCATCTTTGTCTCTTTAATTCTGCATCTGTCAGTCCTGCTAACTGCCTGTTATTGTAAAATGTTTCTCTTGGCTTGCTCTTTTCTGTTTTCCATGTCCTTTGAATCCTGCAGTCTAGGACTGAGAACGCTTGTTTCAGAAAGATTGATCTTCGTGCTCCAAGGTGCCATCCTCACAGACGCTCCATCCCCAACTGCTTTTTATGTGTAACACAGGATATTTAGTCACTGCACATACCTCATTTACGAGCACTGTTTGGGTGCTTACGCTTAAAATGACTTCATTTTTTCAAACCCATAACTGTGTGAGGCGCTCCCAGCTGTGAGAGGAAGACGGTGGCCGGTGGGTGTAGGTGCCTCGTTCCTCAGGCACCTCCACATGGCCGCGGTCAGTAAATAGTCTGTCTCAGAGCCCTCTGCCCCTCTGTCAGGGCAACCTATTGCCCCAGACATCGTTTCTGCCCCTGGAAATGTCTGGCGGATGTTCTTATATCAAGCATGGTGCATAGATTTAAAAAAAACCAAAAATACGGGATGATTGCACGTGTCTACCAAGGAGACAGTGTGCCTGGAGCCCTGTTAAAGAGTTTTGTTGGGAATCAGCCCCAGCTTCCTGGATTTTGCTGTAAAAGACCAAAAATTGTGCCCACCAGCATAAGCAACCGCAGCAGAACCGTGCGCTGATACCCAGCGGCAGGTCTGCTGCGGGCCGCATGCCGTAATCCCGCTCTCCTACTGCCGTAGGACCGGCGCGTTCTGCCTTTCTTCCTGAGCGTATCAAGGGAAGAACAATCCCTGAGAGGAAACGAAATGGCGAATAAACCAAAAAAAAAACCCCCAAAAAATCCGTTTGTCTTCCTTAAGGTTTGCTTTCTGCAAAGATCGTGCTTGTATGTGGGGATGGAGTTCCAAAGCTTTGCCTGGCAAACGCATCTGTGGTGGTTTTGAGGAAGCGGAAAGCCTCCTTGCAGAAAGCCCCGATGGCCGACGCCGTCGTCGGGGGCTGCGGCGTGCCGAGGTCACAGCAAGGCTGTGCTGGAGCCGAGCGCATGCCGTGCTTGTAAAGGAGGGCCTGGGAAGTGCAATACTGAAACATTTGGTTTCTCTTCTTGTTTAAAATTGTAGAAAGGAAGGAAGAGCCCTTTGCCAACCACTCCAGCCATGAAACCAGGCCTAGCATCACTGAGCAAATACCACCACCCGAGCCCAACTCCTTCACTGCATCTGCCAGAAGAGTAAGTGAATTTGGAATCCATGGGGACTTCAACACAGCTTGAAAGCAGTAGGTTTTTTCTGGGAAACAGACGCTCTGAAACCAAATTTCAGAGGGGTTCTAAGATGTGAAGCATGATAGTATGCAATTTTGATAAAGGTGCTGCGTTAACGACAGTACAGGGCTGGCGCGGAGGACGATGTTTTAGGTTCCTCTTGAATCTCTTGCCCTCTGAAGCAAGTGGTGCTGTTGGCCAGAGAAACCCCGCTTGGCGCAAGTGCTTTGTGTCACTGTCAGTTGTGAGAAAGCTGTTGCCAATCTCATACCAGCAGGAGATCTTTCACCAAAGCTGGTTCCTGCTGGTGTATCAGCAGTGGATTTGGCATCATCGTCTGAAGCGCCTCCGACTTGCCAAACTCCCTTGATTGGGTGGCATGATGTTACAGCCCGGTAAGCAGAGAGGATAAAGTTTGCACCTGACTAGATAGCTGGGCTGTGAAAGCTTTCTAAAGGTGAAGCAGAGTTACTGAAATCTTATCTGAATTCTCCAGCTCTCACGTCACTCAGCTAGATGGCACCAGGAGACTCTGTGTTCTGCTGAGGACTGGCAACTTCTGTTTCTGCTTTCTTTTTGCACCAGAATATGGAGGACAGCTACACAATGCAGGCACCTTGCCAAAGGCTGAAGCGCTAGGTACACGGTAGAGGGGAAGTGGTTTTTGTTAGTCACAATTTTTTTTATTTTTGACAGGCTACTAAGTCTAATTTCTCGTCCAGATCAAATGAAATAGAGCTCCTCTGGGCGCTCTTCAACTCAGGCTGACTTAGCAGGGGAAGTATCAAAGGTAGAAGGATACTGGGAAGTGTGAGCACTTCAGTTCACCTTTTTGCAGCTGCAGAGTATTGTTCTCACTCATTTGAGCTGTTTAACCCAGAATAAGGCTGTTAGGGTATAGAAGAGGGCCTGTGTGCAAAGCAATTATTAAGATTGGCTGCTTTACCATCTCTTACATGTTTGATTCTTCCGTAACTCTCTTTGTCAGATCAGATTTTATATGGGAAAATATGAGTGCTTGTGTTGCCCTCCGTTGGTGGAGTTATTAATATTTGCTGTTCCTGTGTTGTTGGGAAATCGCAGAAGGCACACTGTGGATTTGAGCTTTCTCCGAGGAAAGTGTCAAAACAACATTAAAGCATTAGAGCTGTGTAGCTCACTGGACTGAAGTGCTAGAATTAGTGGAGTACAGGAGATTAACTCTGTGCATCTGCATTAAAATAACATTAGATAAGAAACACTGCTAAAATACTGCGGTGATAATTTTATCTTTGCAGTCTTGAGTCAATGAGTTTGAGGGCAGAGCTCCCCAGTAGTCTCATTTATTCTGAATAATGTGAGATGTTTTGTGTTATGTAGAATATGGCATAATAATGCTTCATTCGGCTTTGACTGAAAGCCTTGTCTGCCCCAGTATCCTGCCCTTGATGGTGACCATGAAAAGATAATAGAGAAGGCAGAATCTGGCTGGATTTCTCTCCCACCTTCTAGCAATTTGCATTTCTGGGACTTGCTGAACCTGTTGTATTTTTTTGTATTCAGTCCCCCATTAGACTTTTCCTCTATGAATTTGTGCAGTCACTTTTTGAGTGCCCATAATGTTTGGGATCCTATAGCACCCAGGGGCAGCGGGATTCAGTGTAATTAATTCAGTGTAATTAAATATTATACAGAGTTTCCTGCAACTCTTTCTTTAAGCCTGCCACACGCTGGTTTTGTTTGCTGCCCCGAGTTCCTTTATGGGAAGGAACTGTACTACCTCCAGCTTTGGAGTCCTCAGCACAAGAAGGACATGGCCATGTTGGAGAGGGCCCAGAGGGGGCCACAAAGATGCTGCGAGGGCTGGAGCCCCTCTGCTGGGAGAGCTGGGGGGGTTCAGCCTGGAGAAGAGAAGGCTCCGGGGAGACCTTCCAGCCCCTGCCAGTGTCTGAAACGGGCTCCAGGAAAGCTGGGGAGAGACTTTTTACAAGGGCATGGAGTGATAGGACAAGGGGTGATGGCTTCAAACTGGCAGAGGGGAGATTGAGATGAGATATTGGGCAGAAATTCCTGGCTGTGAGGGTGGGGAGCCCCTGGCCGGGGTTGCCCAGAGAAGCTGTGGCTGCCCCATCCCTGGAGGTTCAAGACCAGGTTGGACTGGGCTTGGAGCAACCTGGTCTGGTGGGAGGTGTCCCTGCCCAGGGCAGGGGGGGGGAACAAGGTGACCTTTAGGTCCCTTCCGACCTAAACCATTCTGTGATTCTATGGAGAAGGAATAATTGATACTCATTCACCCTTCTATATGCCACTGAGGATATGTGTACCTTGGTCATACCTCAGCCTGGAGACTGCTGATACCCTGCGTAACTCCTCATACAAAAACTCTCTTGCTCTGCTCATTCTTGTTGCCTTTCTGTGAGTCTCTTCCCCTTCAATACTGCTTTTGAGCTGTGGAGCAGAGCTGTGTGCGATATCAAAAGTGTGATTGTACCCTGCAGTAACACAGAGGCGTAATTGTGGCATGTTTCATATGCAATTCTTTTCCAATAATTCCTAATGTTCTGTTTGTTTTATTTCCTATGCAACTCAGTGTTCAGCCCCTGTCTTTGTAGAAGTATCCCTAGTGGTGCCCAGGCTCCATTCCTGAATGGCAGTCAGCATCTTTTTGTACGACTTGGTACTATAACTCCAGTTGTACATTTAAGCAGCTATAGATTTGAGGAATAATAAATGCTTGTCAGAAGTGCCTTAGGTAACAGAAAGCACGAAGGCCCATTCTGTACCGTGTAGAGAATATGCAGTTACCTAGTCCTAAAAGCTTTAGGCTAGAACGGGCCTCTGCAAGCCTCTGGTCCAAGGTCCTACTTGAAGAAGGGCCAGCTTCAAGCCTGTGTCATGTTGCTTTGAACTACCTGAGCTCAGCTGAGTAGTGGAAAGTCTCTGAGGATGGAGATGCCCCACTCTCTGGCTCCCTGTCCCAGTGCAGCATCGCTCCTACCGGGAGGTATGTCTTCCTTCACCTCAATTGGGATTTCCCGAGTTGGAACTCATGTCTGTTTCTCCTTCTCCTTTCACTGTAGACTGCTGAGAAGAAGGCTGGTTCCATATCCTCTGTAAACCCCACCCTCCAAGTAGCAGAACAACTCAATCCTTTGTTTGCCTTCTCTGTTCCGGGCTAAACACACCAGGTTTCCTCAGTCTCTCCCTTTGTGTGTTGAGGGCTCCAGCTCCCTGATGATCTTAATGGCTTCTCCTGGACTCTGTCCAGTTTGATCTGTGTCAGGGGTTTATTTGCAGGCAGTCCCAAAAGAGTTGATTACTGTTTTTTTTTTTTGGTTTTCTGCCTTTACTGAATAATTCCCCCTTCCTAAATGGGTGCTGATAAAAGCTTCATTGTTCCTTATATTCTTTCTGCAAAGCTGGAGGAGGGCATTGTGTAGGCAAAGGGAGCTGCACAATGACACAAGATCTCTTTCATCGTCTGTCCTTGGGCATGAGGGCGCTACAGCAGTCTGCATCCCTGTGAGTTCACCTTGAGCTACGTCCTGCATTTAAAGCCAAGCAGGAAATCAAAGTCGCTCTGTCTTATAAGTGTAGCCCAGCAAAAACAGGGGCTTGTTGAAACACTTTCAGAACTTAGATTGTGCCTTGCAGTGCTCTGACTTCTTCCAAATGTCCCCGTTTCTCCTCTACAGTTCAGTTGGCTCAGCAAGTCAGACGAGCAGAAGGATGAGTCACCTTCGTCGTGGAGGCTGGGGCTACGGAAGACTGGCAGCCACAACATGTTGAGTGAAGTCGCTGCTACTCGTGAGGCACAGAGAGATAAGACTTCTTCTATCTATCGTTCTTCCTCAAGTCCTCGGATATCTGCATTATTAGACAACAAAGACAAGGTTTGGCTTTCAGCAAACGTGTTTTAGTGCATCCCTCTTGAGCAGACTTTACCTCACAGGTTTAAGACCCTTTCCCTTGCGTTTTGAGTTATTGTTGGGTTTTGTGTCTGTAACAAACTTGGGTGTCTCTCACTCTTTCTTTTTTTTTTTTTTTTTCTTTTCTTTTGAAAGTTACCCCAAGCATATCAGTTGTTCTTGCAGAACTGGAGTTCGGTGCCCCTTTGATCAAATTCCTGCTCGGTTTGGAGTGGGCTGCTGGTGCACTGCTGCTGGGCTGGCACAGCTCATTTCTTACCCCAAAATGTCTAACTCAGACAGTAGCACACAGCTGCAGTGGAATTTCTCCTTCACTGCCACCGATACAGATTCCTCCTGTATCCACCAGCTGCATTTGTGAATCCCATCCTGTGTATTCGCTGACTCTAACTTGGCTGCCCATGGGTGGATGCCCCGTCCCTGGAAACATTCCAGGCCAGGTTGGAGGTGGCTCTGAGCAAGTTGATCTAGATGAAGATGTCCCAGATCATTGCAGGGGGGTTGGACACGATGGCCTTTAAAGGTCCCTTCCTACCCACGCTATCCTATCATTCTGTGCTTTATAAGTAGTTCTAGTTAGAAGCTGCTTTTATTTGCTAGCATACTCTTCAGGAAATCGCCTTCCGAACTGATACCTTTATGCTGGGGTATGTGTTACTGAAGAAAACGCCTTAAACCAGTTGTCCTTAGACAGGAGAATGCTTTCTTAGTTGAAGAAATTTGAACATGAATTTAGTTGTCACAGAATGTGCTGGAAGTGTAACAGCTGTGCAGCTGAAATACGCCTTTTGCTTCACCAGGATAAAGACAACAAGAGCTATCTCGCCACAATAGCCCCCAGGAGACTCAGCAGTACGAGCGATATAGAAGAAAAAGAAAACAGGTGAGACTGACTGAACTTCATGCTCAGCTGCTGTCCTGTCGATAGTTCCTCCGCTGTACCCTTTTTCTACATTTGTGCTTTGTGTGTGTTCTCAGCGGGCCCAAGCACACATGGGAATTCACAATATTGAGAGCTGTCTCTGATGGAGGGGGGTCATCCTCCCCTTTTACTCTGCCCTGGTGAGGCCACATCTGGAGCACTGTGTCCAGTTCTGGGCTCCCCAGTTCAAGAAGGACAGGGAACTGCTGCAGAGGGGACAGCAAAAGGCTACGGAGATGATTCGGTGACTGGAGCATCTCTCTGATGAGGAAAGGCTGAGGGAGTTGGGTCTTTTTAGTTGGGAGAAGAGCAGACTGAGGGGGAGAATCTCATCAATGCTTGTAAATACTTCAAGGGAGGGTGCTGAGAGGAGGGGGCCAGGCTTTTTCCAGTGGTGCCCAGTGATAGGACAACAGGGAACAGGCGCAAACTTGAACATAGGAAGTTCCATCTGAACATGAGGAGGAACTTCTTTCCTTGGAGGGTGGCAGAGCCCTGGCACAGGCTGCCCAGAGAGGTGGTGGAGTCTCCGACTCTGGAGACATTCCCAACCCGCCTGGACGCCACCCTGTGCCATCTGCTGTAGGTGGACCTGCTCTGGCATGATCTCCAGAGGGCCCTTCCAAGCCCTAACATCCTATGATTCTATGATCTATAAAAGTTCTGGTATGTTGCTTTTCATTTAGGTGAGCAGGGTGACAGGCTGCTTTCTCCGCCCCATGCTCATACATATACAGTCTCCAGCCAGGAAACTGGATTTTTGCATACTTTTCCCTTTTATGTGCAAGTGCCTCATTTTGTAGCTGGCACCTGCACTTGTACTTCTGTCACTTGCTCGGTAGTCACCTTCAGTCCCTTTGTTCACACATCTGTCATTTTTTGATTCATTTGAATTTGTGAACTCTCTCTTGTGCCGAATCGTTCCCATCACCAGGGTTGTGTTTGCAGTTGAATGTGTGTCGTTGCCTCTGGACGGAACCACAGTATAAACGGGATAAACACATAGTATCTCAAGAAATATTTGAGGAGCTCATCTCTACAAACACGTTCTTCACAGTTTGTGCTAGAAGGAGCAAAATTTGAGCTTAGCTTCGTTTCCAGCCACTCCCACAGCAGCGCTAGGAAGGCTCAGATCGAGGAGTGTAACCGTTGTGAAGAAGCCACGGCAGATGCCCACCCTGGGAGAATTTCAGCCCAGCTTGAGATTCTTTGCTGGAATCTCCCTGCTGCGTTCTTGCTTAATCTCAGCCAGTCACTGTGATTTGGAGTTTAGCAGACAATTTGTGTTGAAATGATAAGCCTGAGCGGTTTTGGCAGTGGCTGGTCTTGAGTGGCACATCCAGCTGACTGCTGGTAAGTGTCCTTTGCTTGGAAAAGTAGGGAGTGAGGAGAATTGGCCGGCAGGAACAGATGGTGCCCAGATGTACTGCGTAGGACAGATTTTTCCCCATATTCTTTCCTTTCAGAACAGCTGAGTTTCACTTCATGGAACCCACAGGTGTCTGAAAGGGCATCAGCATGGACACGGCAATTGAGAAATGACAAATAATTGCAGGGTAACGAGTGACTGGGTTTGTGTTGCATTACAAGCTTGAGGTTCTGTCCAAGACTGGAAAAGGACAGGACATACTGCCAGAGCGTGTCTTAGGAAAAGTGGCCCTGATTTCAGAGAACTATGATAAATAGGAATACTAGTAATTTATTGATAACTTTTCAAGTAGTTTTAGATATTGCCAAATCTTTTGTTTGTTGTTTTCTGCTGCTCGGTATAGCAGAGGATTTGCCATACTGAACTGCTGCACTGTCAGGATGCCGCAGAGAATAAAAACTTCCCCTGCAGTTGCAATATCTGTCCCGTTACGCGATGTTGTTTGATGCAAGATGGAGTGCCAAATGACATTATTTAATATGCTAAATGAATAATCTACATTTCAAATTGCAAGTTTTCTGACTAAAGGGGATCTTATTCCCCTTTATGCAAAATCTTACGTCATCTGGCAGTTCTTGAGCTGGCAATAACAGAAACTGATGGTGAGGCCAGAAGAGGTGTTTTGGTGAGTTGTGTCACCGTGGAACAATGGTGCACGTGTTGGGGTAGGGGAAGGATTTGTGTTCTGGAACTGTAGAGGAACCAAAAAGAGACTCCCAGAGGTTCTAAACAAACCTTGTGCTCTCTCCCGCGTTAGAGAATCAGCCGTTAACCTGGTGCGGAGCGGCTCTTACACCCGCCAGCCGTGGAGGGATGAATCAAAGGGAAACGAAGCTCCTCATTCTGGTGCACCCACTACCTACGTATCTACCTACTTGAAAAGGTAAGTCCGATTCTGTCCCGCCCGGGCTCCCAGGCAGCCCCTTCTACTCTTGACGCGCCTCCCAAACTTCAGCCTTCTGCTTGCTGCTTCCTGCATCTGTGTCACTGGCCTTGGGACCCTCTGCTGCTGAGAGCAGGAAATAAAAATTCAGATTTACCGACGTTTTGTCACGCTGAATAGTCTTTTTAAAGGCCATCGTTTTTGTTGATTTGTGAATTGTTGAGCTGAATTGAAATACTCTCGTTCACATAATTCAAATGCAAAGTGTTTTCTCAATTTTATGCTAGTATTATGGTTAGATAATAAAACCAAAATTGATCATAAAACGAGAATAAAGTAATTACAGTCTGAAAGTATTATTCAAATAGCTAGTTACAGGTAAGTAGTAGCTTATCTCTAATTTTGGTTTGCGATGCCGTAAACATGGACTCATCAGAAAAGTGGCAGTGTTCTTGTGCACGACTTCCAGCGCTCACTAGGGAGTGAGACTGATGGCTCCAACCATTTTCTTGTGTCAGTAAGGAAGCGATTTCTGCACAGCTATGTGAGATTGCGGAGGCTAATGGCTGGTAAACTAGCCAGGCAGAATCAGGAAAGCAATCCTGTGCCTAACTGCTCTAATTGGCAGTATCTTTTACCCTTTTGAAGGTAGAGGCTCGGTTTCCTTCAAGTACCAGATAATGGCTGTCTCTGAATGGGGTGACTGAATGCCCTGCTCCGTTAAGGCAAATAATCCCTGACAGAGTTGTGAGAAGGAGGATCAGCCCTTTGTGCCATCACCCCACCTTTATTAGAGCTGATACTGCAAACCACCGAAACGGCCTGTATAAACATGTCACCATCTGTGCTTAAGGGCAGAAATATTTCAGGGTTTTAGATTGTGTTGCGCAAAATTCGAGACCCTAAACTAAATAACCGTCCTGAAGATGGGACAATTGCTGGAGATATTTGGGAAGAGGCGGATTTTTCGTGTTCTAGTACTTAGGTTGGTAGCGGTAAGTTGTGCTTGAGGATGTGTCTGTCCAATTGCTGAGCACACACAGCCCCGTTTCCACAAAAGGTGAAACAGCCACTTCCAGCAGTAGACTCCTCCTGATCCGCTGATCCGTTCCAGTGACTTCACATCTATCCTGGGACATGATGACAGGCCAGCCTCCGTAGCTTTTCTCTCTAAAGGCTCTCCGACAAGCCGCAGCTGATTACATTGGAAAACTTTTGCCTCTTGCTGCTGGCACGCCTCACTGTTCCCCAGTCTGAGACAGGCCGGTCGCTCACGTGGCCGCCCGCTGAAACTTTACAAACGTTGCCTGCTGATCTCAGCTAATCCAGAACCAGATTTAGTGTTATGTTCGCATAGTTGTACTGTATTTCCTTGGATAAGCGTGCAGAGACTAGCGAAGGTCTTGGCTGGCAGTGGTATTTCACTGATACCCATTTCTTGTCGCAAAGGCTGAATTCTGGCCTTTCATAGGAGTTGGTTTACAAGAGTTAAAGAGAATAGCTTTGAAAGGTAGGAATAAAGTGTTCTTTCTTTAAAGACATTGCTGGTTTTGCATTTTTTGTACAAACAGTGAAACCATGACCAGTTTGATGTCTGTCCTGTATGGTTTTCTATAGAAAAGCACAGACAAATTAAATATAATCGTATTGAACCTCTGATTTCTCCAGCCTCGTGCATCATCAGCCTCTAAGACGAGGAAGGGAACCTGGTTGTCTGTTAGGGATAAGTTCTTTGTCGTTTCCAGGTATTAACAAAACTCTGAACACAACTCAAAAAGATAAAAGCTTGTTCTGAGAGAGGAAAAATTGAAGTGAACGTGATGTACTTGGATGTTACTGAGAAGGATGATTGTACATCTGCATCACCCCTTTACCTTAGTATTTAACTCCTCTACATAAAGATACCCAGTTCTGTTCTAGAAGTGCTTTATATGACCCCCAGAGTCAGCAGCAGCAATAGATCATCTTAAGACGTTGAACATTGCTTTTCTTCTAAAAGGGGACAAAATAACTTGCAGCAATGTTGCAAATGTTCTTCAGCTTCAGTTGAAGCAAATGTAAAAGCTACTGTCGTTCATTCTGCTTTCTCTAAGAGTGGGCCACCAGCCCAAAAACTCACAGAGTTCTGCCAGCCCAGTCTGCGTTTTAGTGTGTATTGGCCTTAAAACGGCCAGTTCACGTCGCCTGTATGTTAAAGGATTTGGAGGAAAAGTGGCATAGCAGATGGGATTAACCCAGCATCCTTCCTTTGACATCAGCCATAAGAGACGCCTCCCAGGAAGGGAACGCGCACACCAAAATGACATCACTTTTTCACACAGTTTAGTTTCTCCTTCATTTTACAGATTTGCAGATAAACCTTCTCGCGGGTTTTCAAAACCATCACAGCGAGTCAGACCAGCGGTCCACGCAGTCCAGACTCTGTTTCTGACAGCAACTGGTTTTGAAGGACAAGTTGCAAAAGTGAGGGAGACTTAAGGGCAACATTCCACCTCCCGCACTCTCCTTGCTTCCCGCAGTCGTGAGCGTAGGAGCCAGGGGTTATCCGTAACCATCGCTCTTAACAGCCGCCACTGATGCCAGCTTCCACGAGAAAATCCTGGTTTGATCTGTGCAACACCCTGTGGCAGTGTGTTAAAAAACAGTTACATGTTTCGTGCAAACCTTTTTTTTCATTAGTGTATGTGAAAGTTTTTTAAGGTTTTGAAAGTTTTTTAAGATTGTGGATTCTACTGGCCATAGCTGTTTCCGGAAGTATTTCTTTTTATTGATTTGAAACGTCGCTTTCCATTTCATTGCTCGTTCCCTGGTGGTTATGTTATGGTGATTGCGTTAGAGAAGGAGTAGCAGTGTGTCGGTGCCTTTTTTATTTCTAATTTTGAATTCTTGAGCGTAAATCCATAGTCTTCCTTTTAACAGACATGTATGAACACAGCCGTTAATTGACAAGATTCCCCAGCCAACCCTTTTCTTGCAATTTTCTGGTCCTGTTCAGATCAGTTGTGAACAGTTGAAGAAATGCCTTAGGGTCCTCCTCCAAGTGTGCAGTGCCACCCATGCCAGCTGCCAGGGTGGGTGAAATCCTTAGCGCTGGCTCCCTGCGAGCGGGAGGGGGTGGGAGATGCCCCAGCACCATGTTTCCCCTGGCCAGGGCGTGCGCACGTAGGATTTGGCACCGCACCATCCCCATGCTCTTCTCCTCCGTTCCCCCCCCTTATTCCCATCTGTGTTCTCCCAGGCACCTGGTGCTGCTTCCATCCTCTTGTCTCCCCTTTTCACCCATTTCCCTTCTGAAAGACAGTCCTTGTCAGGTCTTAATTAACAACCCTCCTGCGTCCTCCCTCCCTGACCGGGGTCCTTCTCCTTTTTGCAGCAACCCCACATGCCCCAGCCTCTCTGCCTTGGGGTCTCCTAGGATGGTGCCACATCAACCCTGCTGCCTCCAGGGTTGCCACAACCTTTTCCCCCGCCACTCCTCTTGTTCCTGCTCCCGGCGCACGCCCCAATGCCATCGTCTTCTCAATACACTCATTTCTGCAACTTCATGGCTGCTTGCTCTGCACGCCCGCACCAGCCAGGCTTTGCTCCCTGCTCTCCCTCCTCCCAGCCCATCTCCAGAGCTTGGCCTTTTCCTCTGGTGCAGAGAGCCAAGGAGGGAGGCACTTGCTTCCAACAGGACTTCCTGCTCCCCAGTGCTCCGGGCAGGGGCCGGCTTTCCAGAGGAAGCTTTGTTTAGGGTCCGGTGGAGGTTGCTACCTGGTGACAATAACTTGCTTGTTCCTCTGTGACCTGGGTATGGCAAGCAGCCATCAACTGAAGAGCCCAAACGTAAGGTTCCTCCCCGTGGAGGCCATCCAGGATGCTCCATTCTCTCCTTCGGCTGTCCAGGGACCAGCTGCCTGTTCTGGGCTGGCTGGGGGCCTCGGCACATAGAACTGGTTTGTAAATCGGGTGCTTAAGTGAACTGGTCGGGATCCTTCCCCCCCTCCTGTCCTTGGCTGTTGTCCTGCCCCTTCCAAGTTCCACTTCAGCCTTGGGCTGCTCTCGCTCACTCTTCCTCTAGTGTTGACTTCCAGTTCCAGCCTGTTGTCCCTGGCTTTCCCATAAACCTGCAGCTCTTTATCCCGGTCTGCTTTTCCTCTAGGTCAGGTTTTCTTCCTGGTGCTTTCCTCCGTGCACGCTGTCATGGGAGTCACTGGGATGCAGGAGGTGAGAGAGGCAGCCCCTCCAGCCTTCCTAGCCTTTGATCCTGCAGACAGCCCCGTCTGACCAGTAGCAACCAGGAATACCAGTTGCGGGGAAAGGCGTGGCAGGGTCCTCGATCATGCCTGTGTGCTCGTTTGCTCTGTGCCGGCGACGAGCAGCCTGTGTGTGGGGCTGTGGCACACGCAGCCGGAGACTGTGCCAGATTCCATCAAGTCTGGTTTTAGAGGTTTGCAACTTCTCCCACTTAGGGTGGATTTTTCTCTGAAAAAGCGAAAGGGGAACGTCCTCGTGTGAGAGCCCTTCTCCTCTTCTCCTGTCTCTTCTCTGAAGTACAAACACAACAATTACAGCTTTTCAGTAATAATGGTTCTAAGGTTTTAGTTTTAACTGGCAAAATACCTATTTCCCTTGCTCATTCTTGAATATTTTTTGGACAGCTTTGTGAGCTATTTTCCAAAAATACAGAATTTGCGCCAGGCACGCCTTAAAGAAAATTAAAGCCTGAACTCATCCTCTTAACTGATGAAGCTTTAAACCACTGAAAACAAGTTCTTAAAACTGGAAGTCCTGGGCATCCTTAGGAGGTGGTGCAGCCACACCTGCTCATGTCACTCTCTCCTCCCCTGCTTTGAGCAACCTCATCCTCGCTCCTTGTTTCTGCCCAGTGCACAGGGCTGCCCTGCGTGCGCCACTTTCACTGCGGTAGGGTTTTTCCCTTCCCTGATCTTCACCGATTCACCTCCCCGCCGTTATTCTCTCACTGAAACTCAGCCGGGCTTAGCTAAGAGGGGTGCTGTGAGCGCTGGCCTGCGTGGGCAACCTGCGGCGGCTCCGGTGTGCTCTAATCGCCTTCCATACGGTTTGCTAAGGTGTAATTCTCACTCCCTTTCCAGCTGAGAGCCCAGCCCTGGTGATGTTGTGTTGAATATTGACTGTGCTCTGAAGGACGTGATTTTGTGATGTTTTACAGTGCTTCATTTGGTAGAAGTAGTGACCTCAGCAGTCCCTACATTTCAGCCAGTCGCAATACATCTCTAGCTACCTCACCCACTACCACTGGGTCATCTACCTCCTCGGGCACCCCGTGGCAACCTGTCTCTGCCTGTCCCACATCTCTCGGTGCGACCACTACTGCGGCAGCCCGCCAGTATACCAGGTAACGGCCTCACAGCTGAGATAACGCTGCAGAAAATCGGCGTTTGGGTTGGAAGTTCTGAATTCTGGAGCGGAGTATGGATTGGGAGCACGCTTCCGCGTGGGAAGCACTGATAAGAAATCCCAGAATGGTTACGCGGGACAGTTGCAGCGGTGCGGATGCACCAGCAGGCAGTTAACGGCCCGTATGTGACCTGAGCTTCTTCACTCCCTGGAGCAGTCACTTGTGCCCTCTTGCTGCCCTGCCAGAGACACGGAGCGCTGCTCAGGCTGCTCTTGGGTGTTCGGGGCACAAGCTCTTGGAGTTCATTCCTTCTGCTCATTCCCCAGGTACATTTTCTAATCATTTTTGCTACAAACAGGGATGTGAAGACTATGAATTCCTCCTGCTTATTCTTCTGCAAGTTTTTAAAACCTCGTTTTAACGTGTGCTGTTCTCCACGAAAACACGAGTCGAGAACAAGGAGAATGAAGTGTCAACGCTCCCTGGAGGTGGCTGGTCTCGGTCAGCAGTTGAGTTCACTTGCTTTGCTTTCCATTATGTCTTCTCTATTTCAGAGCCCCTTTCAGGCAACAAACTGATTCTGCTGTAGAGAAAAATACAGAGGGCATCTCTGCTAGCACCCCCCTAGGTGTAATCACAAATCGTGCTATACTCGGCTCTGCTAACGGTATTGCGAATGCCGGTGCTGCCTCCACTGCAGGAAAGGACTTCGCAGCTGAGGAAGCCAGGGAGCGCAGAAGGTTAGTGAGCAGAGTTGCCGGGGTGTGTCGGTCCTCCTCTGCGATCAGCTCTCACGTGGTGGTGATGGTGGGGGTGTAAGAACTGTTTCGTAGGTGCTACGTGGAGTTACGGGCTGCTGCCCCCGTTCCAGCTTAAGGTTTTGAATTGAGTCATCGCTGGCTCGGAGGTTAAATTTAGTTTCCTAATTTTCTACTTGCCTTTTCAGCGCCTCAGCCTTTTTTTTCAGTAGTCGTCTCAGCCACTAACCTCAATCCCAAAGGCCTCTATGTACAGAGGGATAGACGGCCCAGTAGCCACTTGCAGTAGGTTCCGTAACGTGAATCCCATCCTAAAAAAAGCGTTGGACTGAAGCATGTCCAGGTACAGCCCGTCCCTCTGAGTCCGCCTAGCTACAATTCCATAAGCCCTGATGGAGATGTCTTTGCTGCACGAGCCCCCTAAATTCCCTCTGCAGTTAGTGGGGGGGAAGCAAATGTTCCTGGAGGGTGTGGATGTGCGGTACAGGAGGAGATGAACTGCACCCTAAAAGCAAACATTTCTTGTGATTGACGTCGAAAGGAGGAAGTAGCTGTATATATATTTCATATATACAGAGGGAGAAGTCTGCCTTTTGCAACTGAGGCTTTTCCAGCAGCAGCAGCATTTGGAATTACTCTGAATCTAGCTGGTGGTACCTCTTTCTTATCGTATGATGCTATTTTAAGGCTGGGGAAATATAAACTTGGCGTAGCCCGTCCTCTTTTCGAGGGAAATTCACCATATGCATTTAAGTACAGCATGTCAAATGATCCATATTTATTCCTGCGAACAGGTTAACGTTTGCCAAATCTGTCTCTTCCGATGGCCTCCATGAAAGTTAAATGGTAATAAATAAAACGCAGTGACGAACTGCGTGTTTCTAACTAGCCACCGGTTCGTGCAGTGTTTGCAGTAATTTGATTTCTTCCAACCTGAAATAATAACTTCTTAAAATACACACCTTCCTGAGCGGAGCTAGTACTCTGACATATTTTAAATGGCCTGAAGCCAAAGGATGCGAAAAGCAATAATGGAAATTCCCAGCTTGCGAAGGTAAAGGTGGTGGAGTTCAGCAGCGCCCCGTAACCTGCAGTCAGGCACGTGGCTCTCCCGCAGGGAACGACGTGTCTGCTGTGGGCTGCTCCTTGCTCCAGCTGCAGCAGATCCAAGAAAGAAGGTGGTCTGTGCTCTTTGGAAAATAATCAAACTTTTAATGCTGTTGGGGCTTTTTTCACTTTTTTCCCAGAGCTGACACAGACAGTGTTTTAAGGTATTGCAGGCATTCCTGATGAGCCATTCATCAGCTCCGTGTGCAGGGACGTAATTGGGAATCGCTACTGCAGAGCGTCTTTGTCTGTAGGAACACTTCCATTTAATATTCGGAGCGGCTCCGTGTGCTCCTTGTCATTTTGCTCGGGGTCAGTCGGCTCGGTGTCATTTGCGATTGAATTGGGATGAGCTGCCAAAAGATACCCCCGGCGCAAAGTGGGGTTGTGCAGAAGAGGACAGAGTGAGTATTGTGCTCTCAGTTCGCACTTCGGCCGGTTTCACAACAGTCTCTCCATTTTGGCAAGCCCAGAATCAAGTTGCAGAAGCTTTAGATTTTTCCCTGAAGAAGTGGGCTCCGCAAAATCCCCCAGACTTGGCAGCGTCTGCAGACAGGGAACTTGACTGTGACAGTACTTGTAAATACCCAAAAGAGCATCTATTAATATTACTGCATTGGCATTT
This sequence comes from Chionis minor, assembly GCA_013398295.1. Taxonomy (NCBI): domain Eukaryota; kingdom Metazoa; phylum Chordata; class Aves; order Charadriiformes; family Chionidae; genus Chionis; species Chionis minor. The sequence goes on along the minus strand of VZSF01001609.1, from coordinate 83,659 downwards.
ATTGCCGAATCAGTTTCTATAAATAACATAAAAGATCTGTTTAAGCCCTCTGCGTTTTTATTAGAGAACCATCTCCTATGAATTATGCTAATGCAAAGAGAAACACCAGAAAACTCCCCCCACCTTTAATTGATGCTTTGAAACTACTGAGAGGGAAAGAGAAAAAAAAAAAAAAAAGCACAGCGATGATGCCTTGTGCTTGTGGGTGGGGGAAACCGTATTTATGGATGTATGTTCTAACAGCAGGATGTACTGGCTGGGGAACTGCCTGCACAGTTTGAACTGGGAAATGTGGACCTAGAGAAACAGCAGAGGTCACCGAAATGGGAAAGGCTTATTTTGGAAAGGGACCGATTCCAGTAAAATGAAATAAAAAAGGAAAATGCAAACAGTTGTCAGGGAAGCACTATATGGATTTCAGTTCCCCCCGGCAGCTGTTGCAGTCGCATTTGGTCTGCTTCAGTGTTTCCAAAGCTCCAGCTTTCTCTTAGCAACAAAAACATAAACAAGCTTATCACCTAATATTAGCTCACGGGGACGTCTCTGAACTTGCGGCCTTAAATTATCTGCGCAAAGCCAAAAGGTTAAAGCAGAAGAGACTGCTGGGGCTGGGGAGGAACCACTGGCCAAGTGCTCCGACGGGCCGTTCTGCATCCTTTGGTGGCCAACAAGCCTTGCGCTGGCCCAGCGCAGCGCTTCACCCGTGGCGTTCTGCCTGCTGCTTGGTTGCGAGCTAAACTGGTCAGCCAACACTCCAGTAGCTGGAAAATAGTGGGGATCCCGCCTCGCGTCCTTACAAAAAAGGGGAGGAAAGAAAAAACGGAGGAGAAGGCAGCGCAGGAGGAAGCAGTCCGGGGGAATGCAGCGCGCTCGGTCTACCTGGACGGAGCGTGGCAAATCGCCGCCCACTCCATCCGTGTCCATCCGTGTTGGAGCCGCATGTCTCGGGTGTTCAGCCAAGCTGCCGCCATGCGCATTTACATGTACCCAGCTGCACGTCCAGCCTCCCCTCATTCCGCTGCAGCACTGCGGAGCGCTGCTGCTGAGAGGCTGGAAAAGTGCCATCTCCCCGAGCCGATAGATTTGGCCAGGCAGTTTCTTTCTCTTTTTCACGGGGAATTTTGCAGCCCCCGATGAATGTTGCTGTTCGGCCGTCTTGCCGACCTCCTGCCAGCCTCAAATCGTGTCGCGTGGCAAGTGCGTTTGTCCAGTTGAACGGAAAACGGCGCTGGCTGCACTGAGGGGGAATTACAAGCGTGTGGGTGCTGTGCCGACGGGATTGCACGTAGACCCTGTTCCTCCTGGGGCTAAACTGACATCCGTTCCCTTTCCGTTTGGTGCAAACAGGTGGCAGGGACTTGGGGGTCCTGTTGGTTGCAGCTCACTGCTGGATTATCCACCTTCATTCAGGCTCACAGCGGCCTCTAGTGCCACCAAAAGCTCCTTTGCGAAGTTCGTCTGCGACTCTGCCCGTGTCGTTTGGGTGCGGGGTTTCGTGGCCACGTCCCTCCTCTCTCCCCCTGCGGCCCCTCTCCACGGCGTTCCCGTCTCGCAGGCTCCCTGTGCACTGGAAGCTGCTGGGAGCTGCATCCCCTCGGCACGGAGAGGGCTCTGCGGGAGAGCTTGCCAAGCTGGAACACGGCTTGTGCCATGAGACAGCTGGTGCTGAAAGGAAGGTCTGGAGAACCTGGATGTCTCTGAAGCCATTCGTGTTCTAGGAGAGCTTTGGTTCCCAGGACGCATCGAACGGCTCCGGTGGAGCCTGCAGCTGCCACGAGTTTTGCCCAAGAACTTCTACCAGACAAGTCTGCATTCTCCATTGTGTGACCAGTTTAAAAGGACGCTCCTCAATTTGAAATCTGGCCTGGTTTTGTCAAAGTGAGGATTTTGATTTCTCCTTCCTCTTTTTTTTCCCCTCCCTCAGCCACTTTGTTTACGCGGTTCCATTCTGCGATTGTATTTGTTCTTCCTGTGTCACAGGAAGGTTCAGGCAAGGTGGTAGCACTTGGCCGTCAGGCAAGCTGTTGGTTAGGGACAGGAAACACGTCTCTCTCTCCCATATTTTTTAATGCACTCTGACCAGTTTTCCAGACCAGTCGGGAACGGGAATGAGGTGGGCTTGTTTTCCGAGCAGCCCTGGGGCCGAGGGCTGTGCTCAGCCTGGCTTCTCGCTCCCTAAGTGTCCCCTAGAAACTTTTTTCAGATGAAGAAACTTCATCTGAAAAAAAGAACTTCGTCTTTTCAGATGAGGAAAGTTCACCGGCGTGCGAGGTAAATGTGTCTAGCAAACATTTCTCTTCGCCGCTTCGCTCCCAGGAGGAATTTATCTTTCATTCTTCATTCCTTCATTCTGAGGATCCAGCTGCTAATTATAGTAGCATATATTAATAATATATTAATAACTGAATCCTCCTCCACCAGTACTGTTAGATGAACAATTTTTGGCAAGTCCCTTTACCTCGTGATTCTTGTCCTGTCCAAATTCAGAACATGACTCCTCTAGGGCGAGCGTGGGTGCCCGCCATGTCTGTTAGCCCTTCGTATCTGACAAAAAACCAAGAAATCTTGATCTCTGTAAGAGTTAAACTTAGGGAATTTACACATTCAAGGGGTATTTAATCGTCACTTGAGAGGAACTGATCCAAGAAGCTGTGAGTGTTGTCTCACTGCCACTTTGAGGGTTTTTCAGTAGGATTTGACTCTCTAATCCTGATCACTGAGTGAAGCCAAGTGGTCTCTCCTTCTGGTCTCTGGGGAGCGGAGCGGTGGGGATGCTCGTGCAAGGCACTGCGGCAAGGGACAGATTCCCGTCCGCACTACGCAGCGGCCAACAAAAAGTTAAGAGGTTTCTCTCTTAGGAAGAGCTGAACAATCATCCAGCACCTGCTGTTGAAAGCATTTATCTGCCACGCTTCTGCGGTTAATCTCATTCAGATAAAGTTGTCCTTTTTTTAAAAGGCTGCTGGTGCAGATGACGTGGGAGGGCAGGAATTCTGCCGGCCGTCGGATTGTCCATGTTGGGAAGAGGCGAGATTGCTCCTGCTGTATCAGAAATCGGGCTGCATTTTTATTTGGGAAAAGGTCGAGGTGTGGGATGGGGGTCGCCGCTGCCGAGGCTGGTTTCCTGTAAAGGCGGCGAGCAGGTGTGCTGCTGCGTGCTCAGCTGCCGCCGGCTTTATCCAGCGCCCGGGGAAGGGAAGGGGGGGGGCTATTTTGGCATTTGCTTTGGGGCGGAGGAGCCCAGGCTGTAGGTTGGCCTGCCAACTGGGCGCAGGAATATATGCGGGATCCTCCAGGAATGGTCAAGGAAACGAAGCAGGGACCACTTGAGCTAACCAATGTAAAAGATCGGCAGCTTGACAGCATGGCGCAAGCAGAAGGTAAAACCGCCTTTCCCCATCCCCGTCGACAGGCAAAATTTGTGTGCGATTCCCCTTTGTTTACTAATTGTAACCGCTGACGTGTTCCACGTGTTTAACCCTCGTGTCTAACAGCCCATTTCTCTCATGGCTCTGCATTCTCTCTGCAGCCAGGGCTCCAGTTCCATCTGGGTACCCTTCCCTGGATGTTCAGGGCACGGGCAGTTACCAACTTCGACATGTTCGCATACTTCTCCGTGTCTAAAAATGGCCATTAAACTCAAGAACGTACCCGAAATATTTGTGGCGATACAGCATGACAGTACAGCTGGGAGCTAATTTAGCACAAAATCAGCTATTCTGTTAAATTCTTTGCTCCGCAGCACCGACCCGTGGATGTTGCAGGTGGAGAATCCATGGAAGCCAGGTAGCCACCCTGGGATTTCTATGGGAAAACTTTCTGAGTAAACTTCATAAATCTTCTATCCCCGAGAGTAGTGGACACTTGAACCAAAGCCACTGCCGCATGCTGAGAAAATGCACTCTTAGCGCAGTAGGAAATGGAAATCTTTTATAAGGTATTAATATTCGGCAGTGTTTTCTGTAATTCAGCTGGGGCTGATTTATGATCATCGTCCTTGAAACTGCTCCAGCCTCTGCTCGGCGGCTGCTTCCACGAGGTGGCAGCCGAAGGCTGCGCGGATGCACTTGCCAAGTGAGCAAACAGATAAAGCTCACGTTTATCTAGCTCAGCCTGCTTTAGCACCATCAAGTTCTGATTTTATTTTATTTTGTAGTTGCAAAAGGCAATTTCCCAAATATTTAGATTTTTGCCAAGTGATTTTTTTTTTTTTTATTACTCCCCGCCCCCTGGGGATTTCCTGCCCTGTTTGAGACTGTGTAGACTGGTTTTGGGGAAAGCTGTTAGAGGTCTGCTTGAGGTTGTTTAAAATGTCAACTTGTGTTGGCTTCACTTGAAAATGAGGACGAGAAACACCGTCTGAGGCAGGACACTCGCACCTTTGCCTTCATTTCCTTCATCCGCTGGCAGGAGATGGAGTTCCAGCCCGCTCCGTTTCATGCAGCAGTTTTTTTAATGCGAAGATCCAGCCCCTGAGGACTGCAGACCGTAGCGCACGGTGTTCCGTGACGCAGTGACAAACGGCTCGGTGTTGTATATTGACACTTGGTGTCCTACGCTGAACACAAACCTATTTGAGAATATTCCAGCCTGGAAAGCTTTGCACTCGTGACAGTCGCAGCTGATGGATTCAGTAACTAAAGGGAAGTTTGGGAGGGAAAAGGTGGTGCTGGTTTGCTTGGGTTGGTGTTTGCAGCACTCTTTGCTCTTCTCTTGCAGAAAAAACGTCCTGGATTTATTTGGGTTTTGTTTTGAAACATGTACATTTTCCCTTTTTCTGGAAGAATTTTAAAGGTCTGGGATCCCAGCAGCGGCCAGCCTTCTCCAGACAAGGTGGCCAGTTTGAGGAATGTGACCACTGTGATCTTTGTTGCCTTTTCACTTTTTACCATGATGTGGAGCGGCATTAATTAGCGCAAAGGGGTAACAGTGATCATTTAAAAGCTTTCAGTCTACGTGCTATCTCCCCCAGCCCCAAGCTTTGAGTTCTCGGTCGTTCCAACGCTGTATTTGCCTCTTCTGGCAGAGGAAACAGCGAGCAGGTGGGGCTGAGCAGGAGCAGGCCGACGTTCCCACCTGGCTCGGCCGTCACAGCCCTCGTCCAGCCTGCGGAGCACGGAGCTGGCTGCTGGAGGAGCACGGCACGAGGGAAGCAGCTCTGCTTTCTGACGGGCACGTACAGAGAGATGAACGTGGGCAGATGGGGACGCAAAAGCATCGGGAAGCGTATGACAGGAAGTATTCTTGGAGCATCAGCTGCCGGACGGGTAACCTCAACCCATTGTAAACATCACATTGAAGCGTGAGTTTTGAGGAGGGATAAAGGGTCCTTGTTGTTTTGATTAACAAGTGACAAAGATCGCACGTCTCTTAAGCTCTCAGATCAGCACCTGAACGTGTCGAGCAAAGCGAAGCTGTTGCAACTAAAGAATATCATCGTGTGCCTGTTAACCTGCTAATCATGCTGTAAATAAATGGTTGAAATTCAGACGTTTAAACTCGCATGGGTTGAGAATTCACAGTCCAGATTGAAACACAATGACAGCTCACGACAGCCAGGGCTAACTGGGGAGGGAAAAGCAGAGGCCTCAGGATGGCGAATGCTCAGCCAAGGCTTTTCGAGCCAGCTGTGAAACGCTTTAAGGGCATGATCCCGAAATCGTGTTATCCCCCTGTCCTCAGCTTAATCGGTAGCTCACTGGTGTCTGGCTGTCTCTCCCCTCGTTCTCGGCTCCCACACTTGCGGATTCTGACAGGTTATCCTTCTCTCTCGACAGTTCAACGGGCTTCTCAGATTCTTGTCAGCCAACTTGTCGTGGCAGCTTCTCTAATGAGTCTGTGCAGTTGTGGTGGGCTGATGCCTGGAACGCGTTAGGGCTGGGATAAATACAGCGGAGAACTGAGACCTGTTGCTTGCTTGGATGAGAGAGCAGGAAAGATTCTTTTTCTGACTGTTTCCCTGTAATTGGCAATGACTGACTTGCTGCTCGGTACGTACTTTATTATCCAGCTTAAGGAATTGTATTTTGGGAACTGCTGTCAGCATTGCTGCCTGCAAAACTTGCTCTTGCTTCTCTTCCCTCCCCAGGCTTATAGATGGTTTCTGAGCCAATGGCAAATTTCCACTTTGTAGGAATGCGTCGCTGGGATGCTGTACTTTTCCAACTGTTTCCAGGGGAACAGTATCAGTATTTGAGGCTTTTGCTGAGTTTTTTATCTGTCTTCCTTGTTTCAGTGTGTGTGTGTGTGTGTATATTTATGTGTGTCTATATGTATTTATGAGAGATAAGGAGAGAGGTATATATGTACGATGAGGATCTCTGAAATCACAGCAGTGTTTGGATTAGTGATATTGTACTCTTAAGAAAAGCTGTTACAAACATTTTAGAGTCTGAATGTCTGTATTGCTGTCCGTACGCTGCCTTTTTGTGTGCAGGAAGCCAAACCTGTGCCTGGCTCCCTCTGCCCCTATTACCCAGAGCTGGAAGAACCGGAAGTCTGTCCTGGCTTCCGAGAAAACTGTCACTATAGTTTCTAGCGTAGTTCAGAGTCACTCCTAAACTAGAAAGAGAATTTGGGGTGAGATGAGAGGAGTCGGAGAGGGCCAGCAGAGCAGCTCCTGCCCACGGCGAGCTTTCCCCTAGAACATCCATGTCAAGCGTCGCCCCCGTTCACGACCAACAGCGCCGCGTTCGTTGACACCCCAAGTCACCACCTGTCAACTCCTGTTCTCACTGCACTCGTCTCCTGCTCTGGAGACATTCCCAACCCGCCCGGACGCCATCCTGTGCAGCCTGCTCTGGGTGCCCCTGCTTCGGCAGGGGGTTGGACTAGATGAGCTCCAGAGGGCCCTTCCGACCCCGGGGATTCTGTGAACGTGTGTTTATTGGAGAAGGACTTGATGGAGACGAGGGGAAACCCGTGGTGGCCCACTGAAGCTCCTGGGGGTGCGCATCTCTGTTTCTGTGTGCTGGCAGCAAGACGAAATGCCTTGAATCCCCGTTGACAAATGGGCAGCTCTAACGAGTTAATGAACATTTAGCTTCCAAATTTGTTGCTGAGTTTTGATGTGCGTAGGTGAGTGTCTTTTAGGCAAATGCTTTCCCGGTGTTGGATCACTGAAGTGTGAGAATGTAAAACTTCAGCAAGTTTTACAGATTCTTGGTGTTCCCTCTGGGATAGGGCAATGTCATAGAATCATAGAATCACTTGGGCTGGAAGAGACCTTCAAGATCATCGAGTCCAACCATCAACCTATGCCAAACCCACCCCTAACCCATGTCCCTCAGCACCACGTCTGCCCGGCTTTTAAATACCTCCAGGGACCGCAATTCCACCACCTCCCTGGGCAGCCTGTTCCAATGCTTGATAACCCTTTTGGTAAAGAAGTTTTTCCTAATATCCAACCTAAACCTCCCCTGGCACAACTTGAGGCCATTTCCTCTTGTCCTGTCGCTTGTTCCTTGGGAGAAGAGATTGACCCCACCTGGCTGTAACCTCCTTTCAGGGAGTTGTAGAGAGCCATAAGGTCTCCCCTCAACCTTCTCTTCTCCAGGCTGAACAATCCCAACTCCCTCAGCCGCTCCTCAGGAAACTTGTTCTCCAGACTCCTCACCAGCTCCGTTGCCCTTCTCTGGACATGAGTCCTTCTGCTGAAGGACTCTGCGTGGTGGTGGATGGTGTTTGCTACAAACGCTTCAGTCTGTAAGTGCTTGAAGGAGTTCAGGGAGGAAGGGAAGGAGACGAGCATTGCAAAGAGATTATCAGAAGCTTCTGTGTTTTTGGAGAATCTGTTCTTGTTATCTGTATGCTAATTAACAGGGGATTTTAATTTCTTTTTCTGCATCATTTAGCCTTTATTTGGGAGGGGTTTCTTCTACAGCAGGTGGTTTTTTTTTTTGTCTCTGGCACAAGTTCTCTAATGTGCAGATTTGCTCTTGTATTCTTTGCTTACCAGCTTGTATATCCAGGCTTACTGTTGCCTGGTTTTGAATCTCCCCTTCTATTAATATTTTCTTGCAGCTCTTTTTGCCTTGAGATGGTGATGAGCCATCAGGATCCATCTTTCTGTGTTGCGCTGCCCTGATTAAAAGTGTTAACGGAGAGAATAGGTGTTTTCTTGAAAGCAGGGAGAATTAAATGGGAGCCAGATTCATCATTCGGGTCTTTTCTAGCTAATGCACAAATCAAAAGCCTGTGGCTCTTGCGGCAGCAGGACACGCTTGTCTCTGTCTCTGGGAACTATAAACTTCTGCAGTGTTTTTGCTGACTTTCACGTCCGCATCTCTGACAATTTATATTCTGCTGCTTGTACTTGCAACCAAAACTCTGGGAAAAATCTGTTCCGCTTTACGCGTGCCTTGAACTTGGCATGGTGGCTGCTCCTATTCCATGTATTTCTCAGAGAAAGCGTATTGCCAGAACATACAACTACATGGGGCCATTCCTTTGAAGAGCTGCGTGGATCAAGTGAATTAATTAACTGGCTTGAATTAACAGCATGACATAGATACTGTGCTGGAGCAAGCAGCGTGTTTCTTGAAAACGGAATTAAAAACTCCGTGGATTGTTTGCAGACTGCCTCCTACCCCGTTCGCTCTCTGTCCCCTGCAGCTTTGCTGCGCTCGGCAGTTTTTCGGCGCTGGAGCGCAGTGCAGGGCTCTCCCTCTGCCATCCAGCCCAGCCTGGCCGTGGGGCTGCGGCAGCTTCGCCGCCTCCTTTCACGGAATCCACTCCCTCTTTCTTCCATCCCACTCAGTGCACTCAAGTCTCTTAAAATTCAACTCATAAGCAAAGTGAAGCATCAACGAAAATTGTAAAATCTGCCTTTATCCTCCTTTCCTCCCCCAAAGAATAAAACAAAACACAAAAAACAAAAAACCCCAAGTAGAGCAAAAGCCTGATTGAATTGCCAGCGGGTATGGTGTCTGCTCTTTGCATTTGAAATATTTACAGCGCGGCCACCTTCTTTCCTCACCAGGAAAAGGCTGTAGCTGCTTATTTAGAGAAACCAGCTAAGTCACTGTGCTGCGGCTCTGCCCGCTTGTTTCAGAAAATTCAGTTATCTCATGTTTGTAAAATGGCTTTGGGTGAGCTCCAAGCAGCGGGGAATTGTGTAAATGGAAAGAAACCAAAAATTAGCAATCGATAAAGGCTGCAGCCCGAACTGAGCCACTCTGACTTGCAAAATGTACTTGTCTGAGGATAAAGTCACTGCTACAGGCTGGACACCCAAAATTGCTAAGCATGCTTTAACGTACTGCTATTTTTATATACATTCTGGGAGAGCAAAGGAAAAGGAGTGTGGGAGGATGACGGGGTAAGAGACACAAAATGGTTTTTGCGCTGTGTCTGTGCGCAGAGCTGGAGCTCAGCACCGACAGGAGGGAACCCCGCACCCTGCTGCGCTCCTGCCAACCCGCCGCTTTGGAGCCTGCCGGAAAGCGGCCCCGGCTCAGCGCCGGAGTGCCCAGCCTCCTCTCCAGTGGCTCCCGCTGACCCCTTCTCCACGCATTTGCCTAATCTGTTCGGAAACTATTTCGAAACTCCGTTTTGTCCTCTCTCCCATCCAGCGCCAGGGGGTTGGGTATTATTTTTCCCTGCGTGCAGAAGTGCCCCAGCTGTGTTGCTGCCGCAGACCAGGAGTGTTCCTGGAGGGGCACAGTGGGGCTCGCTGCATACGTGCTTCCATGAGCTGAATTCCTCCTCGGGCAAAGGCAGGTCTCATCTCTCCTCCTCCTGTTCCCGTCGTACTTATGTAGCTCCCACACGCCTGTGTCCTCGTTGCAGAGTATGAGACGTAAATTCCACTGATTCAAAGCCGCCGCAGTCAAGTGTCCACCTTACTTAGCTACGAATTTACTTGGTTTATATGTTTCAGGAACTATTTTTATTTTTTTTTCTTTTTTTACTACTGCTCCGAACTTAATTTGCAGTATATTTCGCAAATGCAGTCTTCCTGGAGGTGGCTTATTACTTCTGGATGCTGTGCAAATAGCAGCTATTCTGCTTGTGTCAAAAGCTGCAGAAAATGCTTATTGTTTCCTTAATGTGCCATTACCTGGGTAGCACATATGCACTGCGCAGAGGAGAGCGGAAGAGAACTACTTGTCTGCAAAATTAGGAGTTGGCGCAGCTTTCGCTCATCAAAAAGCAGCTTTTTTTTTTATTAGTGAAACGGCAAATTCTTGGGAGGCAATCATCCCTCTGAATGTTAGGCGCTTCCCGCGTTGGCGTATCCATCACAGCTCCTGTGTCTGTCTGGGTAATCAATGGGAAGCGATGAGCTCCTCTGCAATGCATTCACATGATCTGTGCCGGAGGCTCTTTCTGAAGATGATAAATTGTTCCCTGGAAGTGCAGCTCGCTGAGCCTGGCCAGCTTGGGTGTAGACATCTCCATTGCGGCCAGCTCCCAAAGCGTGATTCATCTCCTCCGGAAGTCTGCAGTGCTTCTCCAGCATGGACCGTCCATCCTTGGTCCTCTCCTTGTATTCTGGACATCAGGGGAGTTTGGGGCATGATCAAATGTGGCTCTGGGGCGGGTCAAATACACCAGTTTTAGGTGAGAAGGTTCTCACGTCTGCCCCACCGACACTTGAAGTACAAGGTGACTGGCTCCCGTGGATGTACCTCCAAAGAGGAGGGTGGCCAGCGGGTCAAGGGAGGGGATTCTCCCCACCTACTGCACTCTCGTGAGACCCCACGTGGAATCCTGGGTCCAGCTCTGGAGCCCCCAAAGGCAGAAGGACACGGAGCTGTTGGAGCGGGGCCAGAGGAGGCCACGAAGATGTTCCAAGGGCTGGAGCCCCTCTGCTGGGAGGACAGGCTGGGAGAGCTGGGGGGCTTCAGCCTGGAGAAGAGAAGGCTCCGGGGAGACCTTCCAGCCCCTGCCAGTGTCTGAAAGGGGCTCCAGGAAAGCTGGGGAGGGACTTTTTACAAGGGCATGTAGTGATAGGACAAGGGGTGATGGCTTCAAACTGGGAGAGGGGAGATTTAGATGAGATACTGGGCAGAAATTCCTGGCTGTGAGGGTGGGGAGCCCCTGGCCGGGGTTGCCCAGAGCAGCTGTGGCTGCCCCATCCCTGGAGGTTCAAGGCCAGGTTGGATGGGGCTTGGAGCAGCCTGGTGTGGTGGGAGGTGTCCCTGCCCAGGGCAGGGGGTGGCACTGGGTGATCTTTAAGGTCCCTCCCAACCCAGACCATGCTGTGATTCTGTCATTCTATGAACACTCCGAGGACACCCCCTGCTAAGTGACGTGTCTCTGCTGGGCACTGGAGGTCAGACTGCGTTTGGCTGCTCAGCTAAATTGGCCCTGGGCATGGGATTGTGAAGGTGGATAAAAGCACATGATTGCAGAATGATCCAGGTTTTGTGCTTCTGCGAGGTTTTATGATAGCGCAACAAAGTTAGTAATTTTTCTAAGAAATGTCTCAACTTACTGGATCAGATGCAAAATCTGTTCAGCCCATTACCTTTTCCATGCAAGTGGTTGATAGTGGGGAACCAAGAAAAGCGTCCAAGGACAAAGTAAGCATATTCCTTGATGGATCTTCATTCCTCACTTGGCTAATTATTCTTTGAACTTATCTTTGATAGTCTGTTAACCTGTGGCAGCGATAGCCCTACAAAAGAACTTTGCGTTTCAGGCACCCTCATCCTTGTACGGAGAGACAGTGTCAATAACCATTCCCTATTAACCAGGCTGAAGAGTCCAAGCTAATTAATCTTTTCTAGGATGGAAGCCACTCCGCCTGTAAGGAACTCAGCCTTACTGCTGTGCCATCCCCGGCTCCACAGGAGCACTGCGAATTCCCCTCCAGTGCACCCGCAGTCAGTGCCAGTGCAGCCAGTTCAGTTTATATATTTTCACGTGAATAATTCTTTAGAAATCTCGCTGCTTTAATGAAATCTGGTGGGGACCAGCTCTGTATTTTAACCGTGTGTTTTTCAGTATTAACGCACTCTGTTTACTCTGGAGGGGTGAAGGTCGTTTCTTTAGTTTCGTAGCTTTTTTCAAAGTGTTTTGTCTCCGTAAGATGCCTGCGGTTCAGCCGGTTTCTGGCGTGATGGATTTCATATTGATGAAGACAGCAGATTGCAGGAATATGATCATGAATATAATGACAGGAAGGAGGGTCTGAGGAATGTGCCAGCGCAGGATTTCTCTTCTTGAGATCTTTATCGGAACGAGAGGTGGTTTGGGTTGGTTTTTTCCCTGATGATGCAATAAGACATGGAATGGGGCAAATAATCTACTAAATAGTTGCACCTTTTTTTAACAGAGCATGTCTGACACCCAGGAGTTTATGCAGAGACTCTGTGGAGAACGTAATGCCAGCATTTGTGTTTCGTGTGCTCGTAGAAAAGTTGTCCCAAAGCAGAAGATGACGGTAGTCTTGGGAGATGGAGCTAAAATGCTTTTTGTCCATATGAAGGAGAATAATCTCTCAGCTCTGGAGCTTGCAGAGACAGGAAGGCAGAGCATCTGTTTTTATTTTCACCTCTTCTGTCCTTGTTTTCCAGGTCATATCTGACTCCAGTGCGGGATGAGGAAGCAGAATCACTGAGGAAGGCACGATCCAGGCAGGCCCGGCAGACTCGCAGGTCTACACAGGTAAAGAGTGGCAATACTCCTCTTTGTGTGTAGGATGAAGAGAACCGATGTATAAAGAGGCAAGATTTTCTTCTGCTCTTGCATTACTCCTTGGGACCAGGGACTTGTCTGCCCTCGCTGTGCTGGAGAGGTTCTGGCAAAAGCAAGCAGTTATTACAAAATACTCCCCTGAGCACACAGGAGTTAGATTTCAAAGTTCTCATTTCTGCAGTATACTTGCCTTTCAGTCTGTAGCTTGATCACGTATATTTGGGTTGCTTTGAGTCAGTAATTAGGTAGGTACACTGAGAAATGAGTTAAAGGCAACAAAACTCTCTTCTTTCTGTTAGCGTAAAGATGAAACATTAGCCTGGCCAGGTAGGAGCTGCTGGGTGTTTTAAACAGACCCGGAAGACTTGAAATCTAATTGCGTAAATTTAAAAATCCTCTCTGTTCCTTTGTCCGCAGGGTGTGACGCTGACAGACCTTCAGGAGGCGGAGCGAACCTTCAGCCGGTCCCGGGCAGAGCGGCAAGCGCAGGAGCAGCAAAGCGAGAAAGCGGAGAGCGCGGAGCCGGCCGAGGACAGCGGCGAGAGGCAGGAGACCCGGTCACGGTGGAGCAGAAATACAGATGAGGAGGTGATCCTCCTGGCCTCACTTCTCATTGCTCCGGAGTTAGCGTCACCATTTAGGGTAGCTGAGATCAGGAGAAATCCCTGGGGGATCTGTTTATTTCAAGAGGGCAGACTTGTTTCCCAGGAGTCACGCCGAGGAGGAGTACCTCACCTCATCCTGCACGGGCGGATGTGGGTGTGCGAGTGTTCGAGGTTAACGCTGTTCCCGTCCTCTCCACTGGGAACTTCACTTTTCTGTCTCTTGCCAGAAAATAAAACTTTGTAACTCACAGAAAGTGATTCTCATTCGAGAAGGCTAATGATGAGGTGTGGCTCATTAGAAGGCTAACGATAGAGATGTGGCCCGGATCCATCCCTGCTGCGCAGGCTGGACGTACCCTGCATCCCTGCTGTGCTGGCTTTGTGTTCGCATTTTTCCACGGATGTTCTGTGTGTAATGGCAAAGCCAGAGAGACTGGTTTTCTCCCCCTGCCGTCACTTTTGGGTTTTAACTCTCAAATAACTTGTTTATCCTGCCATTGGGTGGTTTTGGCAGCATAGGTTTATGGTTGGACTCAATGATCTTGAAGGTCTCTTCCAACCCAAGTGATTCTGTGATTCTACGATTGGCAGCAGGGACAGAGATTGGTCCCAGACTTACCAGCGATGGGAAGGGGCTCTGGCATTGTAGCTGTCCAGTGCTTTTAACGTTCATCCCAGTCTGATGGGATGAACCTGATCTGGTGGATGGCGGCAGCAGTGAAGTAAACGTTACACTCCAAAAGATTACCCAGTTTCCTGAAATCCCAAATCTGCTATTCCTTTGCATTCTACTAACTTTTTGTCATGATTTGATGTTTATAGACTGTGTATCGGCGATTAAGGTGCCCGGTACAAGCAGACAAACCTACGACCCCTGTGTCTCCTTCGACGTCAGCACCTCTCCTTTATACAAGTTCATACCTGACTCGAACAAATAAGTATCTGGGTCTCAACTCTGTGAATCCAGCAGACTTCAGAGGTGCAGCCACAGAGATGGAGAAAAATGGTATGTACCCGGGAGAATGAGGAACAGTCAAAGCTCAGGGATTTTCATGGGGTTTGGAACTTTCAGTGTGTACAGACAGAGAATACATTTACTTCTTGTTCTGAGGGGAGCCGTATGTGGAGCTGCCATCTCACCAAGAAAATGTTACGTGTTCAAATGGAAATCCTAGTGTAGGCTACAGCCTATTGCTTCTAACAGAGAGGGATAAGAGGTTGTTTGCCATTTTGGATGAGTAAATGAGGTAGTAATCCATGGAGTGTTTAGGTCGTAGAGCTGGGGGAGCGATTCCACCAGGACGGTTTGTCCTCAGAAAAGGAGTAAGTCGGGCTGATCTGGGGAGAGCTGACAGCTAGGGTAACCTCTGTGGGCTGTGGTAAAGGAAGGAGTGTGAGTAACCAGACGTAGTAGGGCACTGAGATTCCATTTCATTTGGTTTAATAACTCCTTTGTAATACAACACAAGCCAAGATGACCTTGATCAGCTCAAAAAGAACCCCAGTACCTTAGCGAAAGCACAGATGTAAATCACTGAAACCAAAGCAGTCTTTCTTTGCTTGGCCAGAGTGTGAAGATCAGGATGTAGACGACAGATCTCCGAACAAACAGTCAATCCGAGAGAGGCGGCGGCCAAAAGAGAGGCGAAGAGGTACCGGCATAATATTCTCAACAAAAGATGTAAGTTTGAGTTCCTTAGAGAGGAGAAACTCATTCTGTCATATTCAGGGTGAATTTTCTTGCAGTTCCAAGCTCCAGATTTTTTTCCACATCAGTTGATTTCCCACTAGTCCTTCCCTCTCCGACTCTATTTCAGGCTGGCAATTCCAAAGGAATGGCATCCCTGTTTGGCCCATGTCAAAACCAAGCTGCGAGCTCTGGGAAGCCATAAATCAGCAGAATCTTTGCAGAATTGTGAAAGAGCCCCCATGGGAAAAGAGAGATTAGAAGTCTAGTTTCTTTGGAAGAAGGAGGTCACGAGCCACTGGAAGAATTTTCCCATTCCTCTGAGCCCGAATTTGGTTATGCTTTAGGCCCCCTACAAGGAGGACAACGAGGAGTAAAACCTGTGTCTGGATCCCCTGCCCAGCAGCAGAGAACACACACAGCATGAACGCAGATGAGCTGTGTATGTCATGGTCATTTCTTTTAGTCTGGGTTTCAAACGGATTTCTTCAGTCTGAGGGAAGAAATCCAACCTTCCAAACCTTGGTTAGAGATTCCGGTAGGAAAATCGATCACCTTTTTCAGAGAGAGTAAGTATTATGCAGTCATGGTTAAGAAGTCTGCAATGATTCCAGTCCAGTGGTGGACGTACAACCTTCCTCCTGCACCTGAGGGGCAGAGGTTTCCTGCGCAGCACAAGGGAAAAAACCCCTGTGGTCTTCCCTGTGGCAACAGATAAGTTGAATTTTTGGAGTTACAGACAAGTTGAATGGCCCTGCTGGAAGCCTCAGAATTTCTATTGAAAGACTTGCCACAAACACCCCCTTTTATTATTTTCAAATGATTCTTACATTTTTTCACTTGCATGCCAAATGTGATTTTTTTTTTTTTTTTTTTATTTCTTCTTGTTTTTTTAGTTAAACGCTTTGCAGCTTGCCGAGTTGCCTACTGGCTTGTTGTAGCAATATTACTAGCTTCAGAGCAGAAAGCAAAGCACTTCTCAGGGTTTTAGTTTATTTCCCCGTTGTCGCTAGATGAAACTGCAGCTACAACTTCCGAAACACCTTGAGTTCAGTACAGGGGCAGAGCTCATGCCGTGGTAGTTTGCCATCGCTCCGCAAAACCCCAGAGCTGCTACCAAGAGGCAGTGGGTTGTGGAGAGGCTGCGTAAGTGCACACTATCTGGGATGACTTGTCTTTCCTCCTGGAGTCTAATTGAAGTGGAGGATATTCTTTGAAAGTCAATATGATGTCAGCATTTCAGATACGCAGGCTTCCCGAGCCGTGTGTTTGTTCCCAAAGTATATTAAGGAGTGTTGCTCCTCCTGCTTGACTCTTCAGGAGCATTCGGATTGCGGTAGCCATCTCAAGAGAGTAATTCTGTCCCCAGTACCAAGATCTTCTGTTTGGCCATTAATTTACCAAACCTTATCTGATAATCAGACGAAAGCATCCAGACAGGCATTTCTTTTGAAAGACTTGGTCTTAGCTTTAACATCAAATCATAAGCGATACACCGTCTTCCTGTGATTAAAAGTTGTTGTCTCCCAAGGCCGCCTAATTATTTTGTTTGCTTTTCATTGCAGGATGATGATGAAGTCGATGGAAGTGAGGAGGTGAAGGAAACTCGGGTGAGTGAGAACATAAGTCTAAATAGTTGGTGTTTCACTGTTGAGTGTTGGTGGCAAGAGGTCTTCTATGGCTTTACTTCCGTTGATGCTGTTCAGGCTCTGTTCAGGAGCTGAGTAGGGTCTGGGAGGTAGTTCTCAGTAGCAAATTGCTTGCTGATTTCTCACCTGAAGGATAAAGGGTGTCTACAGACTGGCCTGGGTTCAAAAGTTGGCTCTTTGAGAGCCGCATAGGCAGCCCTCAACCCTGGAGGGACTGGAGCAGAAGCAGGGCCGTCAGCGGCTGCGCTGGCCGGGCAGCGTGGCTGTCAGGTGTCCCAAGGAAGGTGCGTGACCTTGTAGCTCAGAATCACCCTGACGCTGTTATTTTGGGCAGTGTGTTTGCTGTGCCTAAAATCTGCGCTCTTGTCTCCTCGTGGATTTGTTTTCTTGCGGGAAATTGTCTTGGCAGGCAGCACATCCGAGATGGTTCATTGTTGCCCTGTTCTTGCAATAGTGTCATTATCCTTCGAGGCCCTTTTTTCCCTTTTGTAATAATTACTGAGTCCTTCCCAATTGCTTTGGTTTCTTTGGGTTTTGTTTGTCTTTGCCTGAAACACATTGGTGCCTGACAACATGACTTACTCTGACAATGCTAAAGCGAAATACGCTGCCAAACTATTAAAGCCTGATGTGCAAGACCTGGGAGAAACAGCAAATTTAAGGTTGCATAGGGGTCGGCCTGCTTGTGTGATGTTTCATCTTTGCCAGCAAATGTTGAACTTATCATTGGTTTTCCACATATTTTGCGACTGAGTAGGGTGATTGAAGCATAGTTTTATTGAGGAGTTAACTGGTTTTTTCCTGAAAGTTTTCGGTAACTTTGCAACATGGTAGGGTGATTGAAGCATAGTTTTGTTGAAGAGTTAACTGGGTTTTGCCTGAAAATGTTCAGTAACGCTCTTCAGAGCGTATTTTTGGTTTTCGTCCTGCAATACTCAAAATGGGGCAAAGTCATGTTGGGACCAGAGACTCGTGTGGTTCTGGGATGGTTTTTAGCACGTGCTTATCTTTCCATGCCAGCCTTTACTTTCCACGGGATTATTTTGCAACGTGAAAAGCAGGATATTCCTTCCTGCAGAAGCACCACCAACTCAAGCAGCCCAACTCCTCCCACGGGAGTTTCTGCTCGTAGTGGTACAGAGCTTTGTTAAATCTTCCACCTAACCCTGCCTGAAAGATTCAGCCGTTTATTGTCCTCAGAATTGTTTTGACATGTCTGCTGTCTCACAGTAAGACAGAAGGAGGGATATTTTGCAATGTGTGAAGTAATACTAATAGAATCATAGAATGGTTTAGGTTGGAAGATCATCCAGTCCCACCCCCTGCCCTGGGCAGGGACACCTCCCACCACACCAGGCTGCTCCCAGCCCCGTCCAACCTGGCCTTGAACCTCCAGGGGTGGGGCAGCCACAGCTTCTCTGGGCAACCCCAGCCAGGGGCTCCCCACCCTCACAGCCAGGAATTTCTGCCCAATATCTCATCTAAATCTCCCCTCTGCCAGTTTGAAGCCATCACCCCTTGTCCTATCACTACCTGCCCTTGTAAAAAGTCCCTCCCCAGCTTTCCTGGAGCCCCTTTCAGACACTGGCAGGGGCTCTAAAGTGTCCCCGGAGCCTTCTCCTCTCCAGGCTGAACCCCCCCAGCTCTCCCAGCCTGTCCTCCCAGCAGAGGGGCTCCAGCCCTCCCAGCATCTCCGGGGCCTCCTCCGGCCCCGCTCCAACAGCTCCGTGTCCTTCTGCTGTTGGGACCCCCGGAGCTGGACCCAGGATTCCAGGTGGGGTCTCCCCCGAGCGGAGCAGAGGAGCAGAATCCCCCCCCTCGCCCTCTGCCCCCGCTGTGGGGATGCAGCCCAGGGGCTGGGGGGGTTCTGGGCTGCCAGCGCATGGTGCTGGGTCACACTGAGCTTCTCCCCCACCAACACCCCCAAATTCCTCTCCTCAGGGCTGCTCCAGCCATTCCCTGCCCAGTCTGGATTTGTGCTTGGGATTGCCCCGATGCACACGCAGGACCTTGCACTTGGCCTTGTTGAACTTCATGAGGTTGGTGTGGCCCGACCTCTCCAGCCTGTCTGGATCCCTCCAGATGGCATCCTGTCCCTCCAGTGGGTTGACTGCTCCACACAGCTTGGTGGTGTCAGTAAACTGGCTGAGGGTGCTCAGTCCCAACATCCATGTCACCAGCAAAGACGTTAAATAGTACTGGTCCCAGTACCGACCCCTGAGGAACACCACTCGTCACTGCTCCCCTCTTGGACATCAAGCCATTGACGACAACCCTTTGAGTGTGACTGTCCAGCCATTTTGTTATCCACCGAGTGGTCCATCCTTCAAATCCATGGTTCTCCAATTTAGAGACCAGGATGTCGCACGGGACAGTGTCAAATGCTTTGCACAAGTCCAGGTAGATGACGTCAGTCGCTCTCCCCTTATCCACCAACACCGTAACCTCCTTCTAAAACCCTCCAGATTTGTCAGGCATGTTTTGCCTGTCGTGAAGCCATGTTGGCTGTCACCAATCACCTCCTTATTTTCCACATGCCTTAGCAGGAGGATCTGCTCCATCATCTCGCGGGGCACAGAGGTGACTGGCCTGTAGTTCCCCAGGTCTTCCTTTTTTCCCCTTTTTGAAAATGGGGGTTACGTTTACACTTGTCCAGTCAGTGGGAACTTCACCGGACTGTCACAACTTCTATAATAATAATGACAACAACAGCAACAACAACAACAATAATAATAATAATAATGAATTGTTTCCAGCAGTCGTGTTTTGGACTTGCTGGCAATGTCTTGTTCCGCGAAGCTGTCACAGATTAGCTGAATTAAGACAAAGGAGTATCTGAGGCTGCAGGTTTGGAGCCTTCCTCGAGTCTAGTTTTAAGACTTTCAGCAATTTTAAAATTGCTGAAAACTTGAGCACAGTCCTCGCCGCTCTTGTAAATGGGTAACCTGCACTGCCTCGGAACCCGCCATGTGTTCCTGCCCAAAAATTCAGGGTCATCCAGTCTCTTATAATTAATGATTTTGTTTTGCCGCAGATTAATACCAAGGAATCCTTTTGTCTTCTACTTCCCACCATTTTCTTGTGGGTTCCCAACTAATAGCAGAGCAACTTCCCTTCGGTTCCTTGGTTCCTTTGTGCACGTGCTTTGTGGCCACGGTCCTGTTTTCTCACACACCTCACCTGTGTCAGACCCCGGTTTAGACTCTCCTTCCACTCGTGCTGGTTTTCCCATTCTCCCAGTCCTCTTGTTTTTATCCAGTTTCCAGTCCATTTTCTTGACTGCGTGCCTCCAGCATCACATCATCGGGTCAGTCTTCCCTGGTTTATTTTACATCCAAATCAGAGAGATTTCTGTCCTGCTAACTGGCCTTCAGTTTGGCAGAAGTCACAGAGCAGCTCCTCGCTTTTGGTTCTCGTACTGCACAGGAACGACAATTAATAACCGTTAATTCATCAATAATAATTCTAGAATGGCAGGTGCCACCATCAGAGCAAACACACTAAAGTGTCCCGTTTTAGCTGCAAACCCCCAAAGACTCTCCTGATTTCACGTGAGGGGTTATTTTTTCCCTCCGGGGTTCGTATCGTGGCTGATATTAGGAAGATCTTTCATTTCCAAGCCCTACTCAAATTCCCTCCTCCAAACTGTGCGGCACTGGAGTTTAAGCAAAGGAAAGGTAAATGCCATTTTGGAACAAAAGGAGCAAATACATGTTGTTCTGATTCTCAGAAGTGGATGAATTCTTTTGGCTGCAGCTTATGAGCACCAGCGTGGGAAACCAGCCCAGAGGCTTCAGCTGAGCCGTCTCCGAATAGGATGTGTCAGGAAACCTTCATGTGTTCTGCCACCGCCTTTCTCCTGGTGATGCAGCCTGCTTGGATGCATTGTGGAAAGTTGGAAGAGCAGACAGAGTTTTATTGTGGAATAAATGTTCCAGGGCACAAGGACTTCAGCTGGAAAAAGCCTCTGGGGAAGCAGCTTTAGGAGAGGTGGTTTTTTTTTTTGCGTCGCTCCACTGCGAAGGATTTGTTCGGTCTGGGGAGGCCTGAGCTCAAACAGGAGATGGGGAAAATGGTTTAGTCTCCATGGTTTGGAGACAGAGACTAAACCATGTTTTTGACCATGGTTTAGTCTCCGTTTCTCAGAAAGTAAAAACTGCCAGAGTCCAAAAGACCATGTCAGTCCAGGCAGAGCAGCGCGGGGAGGCTGGTGCCGGGAGCCCTTCCCTGCTCCTGCCAGCTGGTGACGGTGAAACGTCAGTGGGAATTCAGTCACGGAGGGGCAGTGAGTGTGCATACGGCACAGTCAGTGCAGATGCTAATCAGTGGGTCTAGTTTGGGATGCAGCATTTGGAGAATAACGATAAGACCGAAGAGAACGGTCCGGTGTTACATTTCAGAGAGGGTTTTCCTTCTCCCTGGCTCTTCTGGCCTTGACTTATACCTGACATCTGCCATTGCTATTACACAGCAGGAGAAATTGGGAACAAAATTGGAAGAAAAGTGTATTTAAAATTAAATACCGTACATAACAAAGGTAGAAAAAATGTCTGTGATCATGTAAAGAGTTTTATCTCCTTGCCTTTCTCTTTCGTGACGTTGCAGATGTGCCTCACCCGTGGGTGAGAGAGTTCAGCGAGGGGAAGCTTTAAATACAGGGGAAGGCTCGGAGTGTCATGTCAGTAAAGTAACAATTTCTGGGCAGTAAAAGTGCCAAAAAAAAATCTGTTCTCGTGAGGTTCCTCTAGGACAGTCTGTATAGCACAGTATAAAACCCCGACACATTAATGGAATTAACTGCTGTGCAGGAATAGCACTGAAACGTGTGATTATGGATTATGGTCACAGGAAGGGTATTAAATAGGCTCCATTCTTGTCTCCCTGTACTTTGATTTACGAAACACGAGTGGTTTAAATTCTGCAAAACACCATTCAAGCCCACTCTATTTTGTAAATATTACGTGTTCTTCCTGATGGTACTATTAACGGGAAATCACCAGATGCAAGTGGATACTAATAAAAATTAAATCTGTGTCGTAGAAGGACTGAATTTCTAAGCTCGATTCCATGAATTCTAAGGGAAGACCAATGAACTGGAAAATTCCTTATGCAAAACTAAATGTCTTGATGTTATAGCTGTTTCAGAGTTGCAGCTTGGAAATCCTGATTGTGGTGTGTTCTATTGCTCACCTGTATTTTTGCATTTAGCGGCATTTTATCCCTCACAGAGATTTCCAGTTTAGCTTTTGTAATTGAGCTGTCTACCTTCTTTTTTTTTTTTTTTAAAAAAAAAAAAGATGGACTCGACAAACAACTGAAAGATCCAAAATCGCTTTAGTTGGTGTTTTGTGACTTGCCTGTCGTAGCCAGACTGTGCGGATCAGGATTCCCAGTGGCTGCCCCCATCCCGCCGGGTGATTGCCCTCCGTCGGCCGGGCGGCGTGGTGGCGCGTGGGACCACGGACAGGCCCGTGGACTGTCTTTTTAAGCTAAAGAAGGCTCCGAGCCCTCCACTTTCTGGCCTGGGATTGCCTAATATGGTAAGGTATGTCCTCACGGGCTGCGCTGTTTTGCTGAGACACAGGGGAAAGTTGACTAGGAAAAGGGAAGGGAATAGGTGGACTTCTCCTTAGCCGGTACGAAAGTGGAATTTTTAAATCTAGGTAGCGCTGCGTGGTGCTGCGCATCCTGCGCCTCGTTGCTTCTAGCCCTGCGTCCCTCCTGGGGACAAGGATGCAAGTATTTTCCCTTAGTTTTACCCTGGAATATTTCCTTCCGGTGTAGATGCAGGGTGCCGTGGGAGGGAAGCCGCCTGGCCCGCCGCCAGGGTGGCGTAGGTGGTGGCACTGCGTGTCGCTTGCGTGACTGTAATTAAATGATAGAGGCTTTAATTCCACGCAAAGTAAGGCTGTGAGAGATTGGCTCTGTTTAGTCCTGTTTATAAACAAAATGCTGTAACGGCTTTTGTACGCTGCGAGGAAAGGAGATCTTTGGTATGTGTATAACAAGCCGTATGAAGTTGAGTCTAAACTAGCAGAAAATTGCTGCAAGAGCTTTAAATGTGGCAAAGAGCGGTTTTATTGTGTTTGTAGCGCCCCGGGTTCTTTGGGAGGTGGAAGGGGAAGACGCTGTAGAAATGTAAATTCATTCTGCAAATATTCCTGCAAAAAATTTTTCACATCTGCACAGACGGTTTGCCTCACGACTTCTCCAGCCTAATACGCCTGTGTTGGTTTTTCTTAACCTTAATATTTTGAGAAGGACATCAGACTTGCTGTCTGCCATCCCTGTTGATACAGCATTTAAATCATCAGCGTGGCTGCCCCGGTTCCTATTTACGGCTCTGGGAAAACACATTGTTTATGCTCAAAGCCACGCGATCCCAGTCAGCTCTGCGGACTACAGGGTTACAGCTAAATGCGTTCAGATTAATTCCTCTAATTCATCGAGCTGCTGAATTAGGAAGGTGTAATGTGAAGCAGTGTCCGTGATGGAGATGGAGATGAGTAACACAAAACCAGCTAAAATCCGATCTTGTGAGTCCCAGGAAGATGAAGCGAAATAGTGAGTCCTCCGGGAATGGTTTACAAGGTCATGGACTCGTAACTATTTAAGGTAACTTTACGCTTTAACTTCTTGTTTAGTGAATTACTCTCGGAATGTCGCTGTAGTCCAAGGTGACTAAATCTTTCTCAGTTGTCAGCAAGTAAGCTCTCCTGAAGCACAGGAGCTGAGGTTAGCAACGCATCAGATACCCACCAGATACCTTGGCTTTTGCTGGCATTACTGGGAGTCCTGGGCAGTGAGTTCAAATTATCCTGTTTCACCCCAGGGTCCTGTCCCTTTCCCTGCATGGCAGCTCTCTCACAGGTGTCCCAGGATCCTTTTGCTTTCTTCCCAGAAGGAGCAGCATGATGGATCGGGTGGCAGCAGGACCAGGGCCGTGTGTGCGCATCTCTCCACCTCCAGCGCGGTGCGGGTATGGCACAGCCCCCCCAGGAGACGGGACCGGTCATGTTCAGGGTGGCTGGAGCTGCTGGCCTGAGGAGCAGCGTTGCTCCCTGGGGCACATCCCAAAGACAGAATGAATCTGACTGTTGTTTTAGGGACTTGTGGTGTTGGTGGGGGAGAAGCTCAATGTGACCCAGCACCGTGCGCTGGCAGCCCAGAACCCCCCAGCCCCTGGGCTGCATCCCCACAGCGGGGGCAGAGGGCGAGGGGGGGGATTCTGCTCCTCTGCTCCGCTCGGGGGAGACCCCACCTGGAATCCTGGGTCCAGCTCCGGGGGTCCCAACAGCAGAAGGACACGGAGCTGTTGGAGCGGGGCCGGAGGAGGCCCCGGAGATGCTGGGAGGGCTGGAGCCCCTCTGCTGGGAGGACAGGCTGGGAGAGCTGGGGGGGTTCAGCCTGGAGAGGAGAAGGCTCCGGGGACACTTTAGAGCCCCTGCCAGTGTCTGAAAGGGGCTCCAGGAAAGCTGGGGAGGGACTTTTTACAAGGGCAGGGAGTGACAGGACAAGGGGTGATGGCTTCAAACTGGCAGAGGGGAGATTTAGATGAGATATTGGGCAGAAATTCCTGGCTGTGAGGGTGGGGAGCCCCTGGCCGGGGTTGCCCAGAGCAGCTGTGGCTGCCCCATCCCTGGAGGTTCAAGGCCAGGTTGGACGGGGTTTGGAGCAGCCTGGTGTGGTGGGAGGTGTCCCTGCCCAGGGCAGGGGGTGGGCCTGGATGATCATTAATGTCCCTTCCAACCTAAACCATTCTCTGATTCTATGATATCATGTCTAATTGTGTTTATAATTTTTGACTGTTAGACGTTTAACAGCATATGTTTGTGCATACGTGTAATGGAGCATTGTGTCAGTTTTTGTTTGAAACTGTCAAACTCCATCTCATCAAAGTACGGAAAGGAAAAATATCTCTACTTATAGCAGGTTCTCTCCCCCTCTGGGAGCTGAAGATCGTGCTTCGCTGTCAGTCACCCAGAGGGCTGCGGGGAGGATGTCTCTCCTGATGCAGTTGAAGGCATCCTCCACAAAAATCTCATCTGCTGGATTAAAATTCAGATTAAAATTCCTGCGTTCGGCAGTCGGTGTCTGGGTAGCCCTTCATGGCCGCGTCGTGTTGACACGACTGGCTGCCCATGGGAGCAGGGGAATGGTGCACGGGCAGTAGGAGATGCCTTCAGCAGATGCTCCTCCAGCGTCCTCCTTTTTGGCCCTTCTCTGCTGGTGAACAGTTCTTTGTGGCGAAGCCGATAGTCCTTGTTGCCTGGACGTACCGGGCAGAACGGTGCAGTCCCGTGTTTAGGTAGTAAATGATTTATCTCCCAGATACGTCCAGAAGGAGCGAAAAGCAGAAGCTGCATTGCCAGATGGCTAACAGGGAATTGAAGAGGAATCTAAATTTGTTTGGAAAACTGAAGTAAAATTCCCTGGCAATAAAATATCCTTTGGAAACTAGCACCGTAGGAAAAACTGTGTGTTCCAGGGATTCGAGTGTGGTGACGGTGTTTGTCCCCCTTGTCTTTAAAAGGTCACTTTTTGTTCTGAGTCTACATCCTCCCACGTGCTCCTCTTCAGAAAAAAGCCTCATATTTGGAAAGTCGTTGTTCGTTTTTTGCTTTTGGACATGGAATTTCCCTGCCAGGAGTAACATTATTTGGCAGAAGCTACTTCATTATTTGGTAGGTCAAGATGGAGAATCCGTAAACTGTAAAACTCCTTCCTGGCGGGAGTTTCCCACCAGCTTGGGTTTAATTCACACCTTGGTGCATTTTGGTTACTCATTCTAGTAGGTACCTGGCATGTAGCTCATGCTGGGTGCTGCTGGAGTGGTCGTTTGGGTGGGGTTTTTTATATATACATATATGTAGGGGTCTTTTCATTGCTCTTAGGTTTCGTCCTTGGGAGTGAACATAACCTTCTGCACCACAATCTGCTGCTGTTGAAGGAAGGCCAGAAATAGGCTTTAAACATAGTTAGATAGCAATGTGTTGAAGTTATACATCTGTTTGGCCCGTGGCGCTAGAATATTGGTTTGTGTCAGCCGGTTGCTTCCGCAGAGGAGCTAACGGGCAGGTTTTTATAGCCGTGGAGCGGCTGGGCTGGGCGGGAGGCAAGCGGACGCCGAGGAATTCAGCTAAAGAGCAAAATGGAGCCAGACTCCGTTGCGAGGGCCCTGAGATTTCTGTTTCTCTCTGTCATATTTTGGGAAGTCCCTTAGCTTGAAATAGCCGTGTTTACATCTGGTTCTTATACGTTTGCTTTCTCGGTTTCCCTGACGTGGCCTGTTAATATCTTTGCATGTTTCTGCTGCGTTTCTCCTTTGTGACTGCGCGTGTTTGTGCTGCTTCGTCCTCTGAACCAACGCTGGGTCGGGGAAGAGGGAACCTGTCGGCAAACACTTGCAGAGTGCAACCTCCAGCTTCGCCTGGAAAATATTATGTTCTAACACCACTTTATCCGTAATGGGGTGAAATCACTTGATTTTTGGTGTGAGCACCGCTCTGAACTCGACTGAGCGGAGGGTGGAAAGCACCTCTCCGGGTTTTACCGTGCTGGGTTTTTGGAATGAAATATGGATGTTGGGCTGGGGAGAGCAGCCTGACTGGGAAAAGGCAGAGCTGGGTTTTGGGCAGACGTGAAACAAGCTGCCCAGAGACGTGCATCTTCCTGCTGGTAGCACGAGGATCATGGCAGGGAGGAGCACGGTGCCGGGGTCGCCCCAGGCCTCTGGGTTTGTAACCCTGGTTGCGTTTACAGCCTTGAATGGAATCAAATCCGTGGTCTCAGGGAGATTTATTTTTGGCAGAGCAGTCACAGCCACATCTGTCTCCCTCTAACGGGAGTCTGTTGCTGTGGCATTGTTTTAGCATTGCTGATTATTCCACCATCGCCGTCCCTTTCTGTGACCTCTCGCCGTCATCCCGTCTGAGATGATGAGCTCAAGGTGACCGAATCCTTCTCCCTCTCCTGCAACCTTCCCTTTAAATCCAGTTCTCAGCCTCTGAAGTCAGGGAGGTCCCCAGAGGCGCCCGTGAACACCTCTGCTTCCCTCCCTCCTACACACGCTGCATCGGGGTGTTCGAGGCACCTTCTCTGTTCTTCCAAGAGCTCAATTCTGCTCCACGGAACTGCTGGAAGACTTTTCTCCTGCCTGCCTGACTTGACGCTTACAGGTGCTAAAGTGATGGTTCTGTGCTGGGAACAGTGCTTTTTAAACTCTCTTTGCTACTGCTTTTTACTTTTCACAGTTGTAAGAAAGCAACAAGAAAAGTACCCTGAAGTTTTACGTTTAAAATGGGCTATTCTCAGCCCACGCTGAAATTATCTGCTTCTGCTGCTTAATGCTAATCCAGGTGTGCCTAATGTGCGTGGCTTCCCGCCGCCTCCTGATAAATTTAGTGATGGGAGTAAAAAGGGGTGGAAGTACGAGGCTATACACGCAGTTACGGACTGTCGGCTGCTGCGTGTGCGTTTGGGAGGAGAGGAAGATCCTTTCCTTCTGCTCCTGCTCCGCGAGACGTAACGCCGGGCCTGCTCGTGGGGCTCCTCGTCCGGGCGCTGCAGACGAAAGCCTGTTCACTTCCACAGTTTGTCTTCCATTTATGGCAAAGTGCTGCAGTGCTGCACATCGCCTTTACAACCCGGCTTATTGCCTGGCCAATAATTGCTTCGCTACAGCCCTTCAGCCTTCTGTTGCCGAACATAACCGTTACTGCCTTTTCCAGTTCTAAATAAACCCTGCGAAGCTGTAATTGAACCTGTTGAAGCTTGCATATAATTTTAAAGTGATTTATTTACAGCGTTTTAAAGTGGGTTTTTATACAGCATGTATTTTCCATCAACTTTCCATTATCCAAAATAATAGCGGGTGGGTGTTACGGTGAATAGAGCTGAATACAGCTTTGACCCTGAGTCGTCCCCCGGAACGGCAGCTGCTCTTCAGCCCTCTGGATTCTTACAGTGTATCTGCAAACTGGAGTTCACAGATAATAGCAAGTTAGCTGTGCAAAAAAGCAGGTTTATTATTACAACTTTTACGGGCTGGTATTTTGTCGCCTCTCCTGGGTTAAGTACCAGTGCTGCTAACTCCAAATCAACTCGTCCTGCACTGAAATCATAGAATCATAGAATCACTTGGGTTGGAAGAGACCTTCAAGATCATCGAGTCCAACCATAAACCTATGCCAAACCCACCCCTAACCCATGTCCCTCAGCACCACGTCTGCCCGGCTTTTAAATACCTCCAGGGACGGCCATTCCACCGCCTCCCTGGGCAGCCTGTTCCAATGCTTGAGAACCCTTTCCGTAAAGAAGTTTTTCCTAATATCCAACCTAAACCTCCCCTGGCACAACTTGAGGCCATTTCCTCTTGTCCTGTCGCTTGTTCCTTGGGAGAAGAGATTGACCCCCCCTGGCTAGAACCTCCTTTCAGGGAGTTGTAGAGAGCCATAAGGTCTCCCCTCAACCTTCCCTTCTCCAGGCTCAACAATCCCAACTCCCTCAGCCGCTCCTCAGGAGACTTGTGAACACTTTCTCTATAGAACTGGCAGGATTTTCTTTGCGCTGCGCAATGGGTGCAGTGAATACAGGTGTGAGAGCAGGAGGGTTAACAAAACTCAGCTTTTTCTTTGCAGGTGAATTCCTTTCCGAATTGTCTGGTAGTGCTCTAGAGCTCTTTTTACTGCAAGATCCCACGTAGAGGAAGAGCGAGCTGGTGTGTGGGTCCCCGAGGTGCAGTTGTCACCCCTACTGTAACCTTTCGTGTGACTGTGGAGCCCTGCACGGTCAAACAAAACAGTATTTTTGGCTTGTCAGACCCAATCTTAGATCGATCAAAGATTTTTTCTTTGCAAATAACAATGCTCCTGTCTGATTTGGATGTACCAGAATACAAGTGCAAGGCAAATAAGATGCTCTTCCAGGTAGGAAGCAGTGGTACTGTTTAGTCTGTGCAAAGGCTGCATTACTCAGGGCTTAAGTAATCACAAATATAGGACATCCTGAGGTGAGGGGAACCACAGTTTACTATACTTTGCCCCCAGTATAAATGTTATTACAAAGGGGAGGTACAATACTCTTACACTAGGGATTTCAGTTTTGTATGCCGATCCAGTAACAAAAGCCATAGGAAATCTAATCTTGACTCTGTTCTCTGTAGCCCGCGTCAATAGTTCGATAGTTAATGGGGTTTCCATGTTTGATTTAATTTTTCAGGATTTTTTACAGAACTGCTTTAGACCCAGAACAATTATTTTTGGGGCATACAGTAGCTTTGTAGCCTGGCTCTTGGAAACAACTGCCAGGAGAGTTTATCTCGTTCTGTTTCTCCAGAGAAGTGTCGTGCGAATAAATGTGGGTTTAGAATTGATTTAAATACTGCGTAAAATATGAGTGACATCTTTCAGTGGTTCGCTGGACTGGAACATGACTCACTGCACAAACTCCTCCTGCAGGTGGGGAATCCAGAAGCGAGGGTGGTGAAGGTTGAGTAGCAACAGCTGAGCTCCGCGGAAGGGGCGACCAGCGGTGGCTGGGGTTGCATTAAGCCATTGGGGGGTTTTCTCTGCTCCTCAGGGAAGAGTGAGTGAAATGGTCTCAGCAGCAGGTTCAAAGGAAGGCACAGAATCATCAAATGGTTGGAGTTGGGAGAGACCTTAAAGACCATCTAGTCCAACTCCAACCATTTGAAGTTGGTGGCCGGGCCCATCCCCTGCCATGGGCAGGGACACCTCCCGCTAGACCAGGTTCCTCCCAGCCTCCCCCTCTCCCTGCTCACCCAGTTGGGTTATAATTCACATCTTGTGTCCCTGCGGTGCGGCCCCGTCATTCCTACGTCGCTTGACCCAGCGTGGGAGAGGGTGGCAGGAAGAGTCGCCTGGTGAGACCCTGTCCTCCAAGGCAGAGCGTTAGTCCCAGCATCCCTCACTCCAGCGCTACGGCCGGCTGGCAAGGAAGGCTCATCCCCATTATCGGAACCCTCGTACCCTCCACATCGGTGTGACTGTGTACGAAGCGCCCCTTGGGAACGGCCCTGGCGAGCACCCAGATTGTGCGTGGACGAGCATTGGTTGGCCAAGGACCTCTCCTTGAGGGTCTCCAAGACCATCTTGGTGGTCTACAGGGTTGTGTGGGCAAGGGCAGGGCTGGTCCCTCACTGGGTTTAATTCCACAGATGTAGCCAAGGAGGTTCTGCGGGAAGGTACGCGGCGTGGAGAGCATCCCGGCACATCCTGGCGCATCCCGGCGCAGTTCTGTCAGCTCAGCCCTTCCATCCGCTGAGCGTTGCATAGCTGGAGACGCCAGCGTCCCCTTCGATACGTGCCTGTGCTGGGCAGATAGGGAGGTTTGGCTGGGAATGAAAGAACTCGGCTGAATGGGAAGCAGCACGGTGATGTACAAGGGAGTGTGGAAAACCTGATGTGAGGAATGACAGCTGCGACTTTGAGGAGATAGTTTGGGGATAATTTATTCCAAAAACTACCAACTACTCTCTCTCATCTTTCAAGTTTTCTTAGAATTCTGGTCTCCCAAGAGGGCTTCTCCTTTCCTTCCCTGCGCTCCCGGAGAACATGCCGTGGGCTCACCTCACCCGTGGGCATCGCTCTGCACCGCTGGCTTTCGCTCCCAGCTTCCCTTCCCGTTTTTGTCTGCTGCAGGTTGGAAAGTTACAGCGCTGCTTAAATTGATTTTATCAGCATCACATTCTGCAGGAGAAGATTTTCAACAGAGATAAAAGGAGTGTTTATATTTTTCCCCTCAAATATTTAGCTTAGGGCTTCATCCACTTTCCAGTACATCATTTTCCTGGGTATGGGTCCGCCCCTCTGATTATTTTAAAAAAATGGGTGTAAACACAGGCGTCGTTACCAAAGGAATGGAGAAGGCAGTGATCTGAGAGGAAGAGATGTCTGAAAGGAGTGGTCGTGGTCAAGACCATAGCTCTAAGTACAGGAAATACACAATTCCATGGAAGTCTAAAGAAATATACTATACTATAGTCCGGTTGTGCTGCTGTGCTCAAGGATGAGAAGAAACTCTTAAGGTGATTTTGCCCAGAAATCCACTGCAGCCTGGGCAGACCCAGGGGTTTGTGTCCAGCGCTTGGGAAAATGCTCATGGAAGATGATTTTTATTTATTTATTTTTGCATGTCTGTCTTGTAGCTGCATAAATATTCCTTGGCAAAGTGAGCAACTCCACCGCTACGGCACAGACCAGGCTGCGGGTTCTTCCTGAGGAATATCCGTAAGAGACAGAAACGGTCAGATCTAAACATTGACCTTAAATATCACAAACATCAGGAAGCGAGGACGAGACTCTGCAAAGAGTCGGGTTTTGTATGTACACAGGGGAGCACTTGGAACCAAACCCTACAAAACGGCAGGAAGAAACCCGCAAATTAGGCACCTTTGTTGGAACGAGGATGAAACCCAGCGTGTTTTGCCATATTGCGTCTCATTCTGCCGTCTTTCTCCTGGCTAATCAGGATACTAATTCTCATGCCACCCCTTCCCTTTAAAATGAGTTATTGTCCACCAAGACGCGTTTTGTCAATCTGTGAGGCATCTGCACTGGATGACTAATTAACTTTTAATTAGTGGGGAATAGAAAGCTCAGGTTTTGTTTTGGTTTGAGGCTTGGGCTGCGAGTTCTGTACTGAAATGTTGATTTTGGAGCTTTCCGGCCCCTCCTCAGCAGAGGGAGGGATGGAGGGATCCCGTGGAGGGATGCGGGAAGGGTTCCTTTAGAACTGGGCAGGAGGGGAGGCAAAACCCTACAATTTAGAGCTGGTGAACTCCACCTTGGTGACTCAGCTGGGCTTTGTCAGCCTTGTTAATGTGATTGAGACACTCCGGTCTGCTGGTGGCCACGCGGGTTAACCCGGTTTCACTTACTGTTTTGAAACCCCAGAAACCGAGGCTGGTGCGAAAGGGATGACCCATGTGCGCAAGTTCTATAAATGTGCATTTAAATTGTCTGAATTACCTTGTTGTCGCGGTGCGGCAGAGTGGGGCTCCAGCCTGCTGGGAGAGGTGGAGGCTGGGGGTGACGAGTACAACAGATGGAGGCTTCAAAGCTCGAGGTCCTGCCACAGCCTCTGGGAGCAGCGGGGTGCCTGTCGCTGCCTCCTTGTGTGTCTGGACTTCATTTCCATACCTTTCGAAGGGAATGCAGAAATATTGCCAGGCAGAATTAGACCTCTCCGAACTTTTTTTCCTCCCCCCCGCCTCCTCTCCTGCGGTCAGTGGATAATGAACCCCCTCCTTCCTCGTGATGAGTTCTCAAGTAGAAACTTGGTCTCAAAGTGACTTCTGTAGAGAAGGACCGTCTGTCCAGCCCCGTTCCCCTCTCTCCGTGGTCACACAGCAATGCTGCATCGCCCCTGGACAGTGAAGATGCTGGATGGCAGGAGAGATGAGTGCAGCTGCTCTTCCCAGCACCCTTCCCCAGCTACCTGTGTCAGTAAAGTTACTCGGTTGCCAAGCAGCGTGCAAAAAAGGGGCAATATTTCAGGTCAACGGCGAGACACCGGAGTGTAGTAATGCTCTTTAAATATTTTTATATAGATATTCTTCTAGGAAATGTCTCCTGACGAGGCAGCCCGCGGAGCTGGAGCAGAAGGCGCGCTGCACATCAGCCTCCAGCCACCCGGCGGCTCGGCCGGCAGCAGGTTTGGGCGGGTGTGAGTGAGTCCGGCTGAGGACACGTCCTGCGGGGCGCTGCTGGTTCCTTAGTGCTGCCTTACTGGAACTGGTCCAGCACAGGTACCGGGGCTGAGGCCTTTCCAGCAAGGAAAAACGTAGAGTTGCGACCTGATGGCTGCAAGATTGTACTGAGTGTACGGGAGCTCCTCAAGCACGGTGCGGTTGAGGGTGGTTTTCAAATGAACGTGCCGTCTGCTTATTTCGCTGGGACATGAGGAATGTCCGCTGGGACATGAGGGACATCCACTGGGACACGAGGAACATCCACTGAGACATGAGGGACGTCCGCTTGCCTTTGCCATGAACAATCTTGCTGTCGGAGACGCTGCAGAGAGCGACTTTGCCGGGAGCTGGCTCATGCAGCAGCAGCACAGCTCGGCAAAGACCTAGCTGGAAGTTTATTGAGAGAGGTACATGCTCTCCCCACTCTTTTTCCTTTCTTCCAAGCTCCTCTCCCCTCCTCCTCCGTCCCAAACGAGCGTGTGTTACACAAGCTCCGCGTCGCCTTCTCGCAGCTCCAAACGGGCTTCGGAGCAAACAACAAAAATCCCGTTGTGCTGCATGAGTGTGGCCTCCCTTTAATGGCACGAACTGCTCCGTGTCCTTTAAAACATCTCCCTTTGTCGCAGCCGCAAAGCACATGCTGGAATTTCAGCTTTGCAAAGTGCCGTCCATTTGCCTCCGACCTCCCGCTCGCAGCCCACCAGGCCGCAGGAGCTCGTAAGTTATTTTCTTTCCTTGCCCTCTTTTTTTTTTCTGGGTTTTTCCCCCCCCCCCCTCCTT